>JAULUF010000052.1:22997500-23430000 GCA_031834385.1 Semotilus atromaculatus
TTTGCCTTCAGAACTGCCTCAATTCTTCGTGGCATAGATTCAACAAGGTGCTGGAAGCATTCCTCAGGGAGTTTGGTCCATATTGACATGATGGCATCACACAGTTGCCGCAGATTTGTCGGCTGCACATCCATGATGCGAATCTCCCGTTCCACCACATCCCAAAGATGCTCTATTGGATTGAGATCTGGTGACTGTGGAGGCCATTTGAGTACAGCGAACTCATTGTCATGTTCAAGAAACCAGTCTGAGATGATTCCAGCTTTATGACATGGCGCATTATCCTGCTGAAAGTAGCCATCAGAAGTTGGGTACATTGTGGTCATAAAGGGATGGACATGGTCAGCAACAATACTCAGGTAGGCTGTGGCGTTGCAACGATGCTCAATTGGTACCAAGGGGCCCAAAGAGTGCCAAGAAAATATTCCCCACACCATGACACCACCACCACCAGCCTGAACCGTTGATACAAGGCAGGATGGATCCATGCTTTCATGTTGTAGACGCCAAATTCTGACCCTACCATCCGAATGTCGCAGCAGAAATCGAGACTCATCAGACCAGGCAACGTTTTTCCAATCTTCTATTGTCCAATTTCGATGAGCTTGTGCAAATTGTAGCCTCAGTTTCCTGTTCTTAGCTGAAAGGAGTGGCACCCGGTGTGGTTTTCTGCTGCTGTAGCCCATCTGCCTCAAAGTTTGACGTACTGTGCGTTCAGAGATGCTCTTCTGCCCACCTTGGTTGTAACGGGTGGTTATTTGAGTCACTGTTGCCCTTCTATCAGCTCGAACCAGTCTGGCCATTCTCCTCTGACCTCTGGCATCAACAAGGCATTTCCGCCCACAGAACTGCCGCTCACTGGATGTTTTTTCTTTTTCGGACCATTCTCTGTAAACCCTAGAGATGGTTGTGCGTGAAAATCCCAGTAGATTAGCAGTTTCTGAAATACTCAGACCAGCCCTTCTGGCACCAACAATCATGCCACGTTCAAAGTCACTCAAATCACCTTTCTTCCCCATACTGATGCTCGGTTTGAACTGCAGGAGATTGTCTTGACCATGTCTACATGCCTAAATGCACTGAGTTGCCGCCATGTGATTGGCTGCTTAGAAATTAAGTGTTAAGGAGCAGTTGGACAGGTGTACCTAATAAAGTGGCCGGTGAGTGTAGATAGATAGGTAGATAGATATATGACAGGCAGACAGACAGACAGACAGACAGATAAATATATGACAGACAGACAGACAGATAGACAGATAGACAGATAGATATATGACAGACAGACAGACAGATAGACAGATAGACAGATAGATATATAGATAGATAGGTAGATATATAGATAGAAAGACAAATAGACAGACAGACAGATAGATAGATAGACAGACAGATATATAGATAGATAGGTAGATAGATATATGACAGGCAGACAGACAGACAGACTGACAGACAGACAGATAGATATATGACAGGCAGAGAGATAGATAGATGACAGACAGACAGACAGACAGACAGATAGATAGATAGACAGATAGACAGACAGACAGATAGATAGACAGACATATATATATAGATAGATAGGTAGATAGATATATGACAGGCAGACAGACAGACAGACAGACAGACAGACAGACAGACAGATAGATATGTGTGACGGGTGCGTTGTCCACCTCACATGTTAATTCTATCATGATTTAAATTGTTTATTTTGAAGTTTAATTTAGTATGGTTTGTTACTTTATTTAAAATCCCTTAGCATTAGAAATAAAAACAGGACAAGCTAACAAGTTAAACAGTTTATTAAAGTTTGAATGTATAGAAGGGTGTACACTACTTATATTCTTTCTTTACTGTTTGACTTTACCTGGGTCCTGGATTCCTCTGGTCCATGGAGCGAACAGCCACATTCCATGTGCCAGCCAACAAAGGAAGAGGCGGGGCTTCAGCCTCCACATTTAGGCTGTTCCGGAGCAAATTGAATTGTACCATCCTGATCTGATGCGGAGGGGGATTCATTTGTATAATTTCATTCAGTTTAAATTCTATTTTGTTTGTTTGAATTAGTTTGGTATTGTGCCTCAAGTAGTTGATTAAATTATGTCTGGTATGATACAGTGTATATTTTTAGGTAAATATTTGTTGTTAATTAGGGAAATTTTATTTTGATATTTACCTTTCTTTTTGTTTTGGTAGAGGCTAAGGGGTATATCTATGCATAGTGAAGGGGTGAATGGCAGTCAGAATTTGGCCAGCCATAGTAACATCTTGGTCTGCTGACCTTAGTGTTTTTGTTTGTTGTTCCCGGGTTAATTTTTGTTAGTTTCAGTTTACTTTCATTTTGAGTGTTTGAGTTTTATATGGACTTTATTTTGGAAATTACTTTCATGGTATTTGCACCTATATGTCATTTTTCTTTGGAAGAAATAAATCTTCTCTTTGGTTCATTACTTGTCCTGCCTGTTCTTGGCCACGCCCTTACAATATGTGACAGATAGATAGATAGATAGATAGATAGATAGATAGATAGATAGATAGATAGATAGATAGATAGATAGATAGATATGTGACAGATAGACAGACAGACAGACAGACAGATAGATAGATAGATAGATAGATAGATAGATAGATAGATAGATATGTGACAGATAGATAGACAGACAGACAGACAGATAGATAGATAGATAGATAGATAGATAGATAGATATGTGACAGATAGATAGACAGACAGACAGACAGATAGATAGATAGATAGATAGATAGATAGATAGATAGATAGATAGATATGTGACAGATAGATAGATAGATGAATGACAGACAGATAGATAGATAGATAGATGACAGACAGATAGATAGATAGATAGATAGATAGATATGTGACAGATAGATAGATAGATGACAGACAGATAGATAGATAGATAGATGACAGACAGATAGATAGATAGATAGATAGATAGATAGATAGATAGATAGATAGATAGATAGATGACAGACAGACATAATTAGATGACAGACAGACAGACAGACAGATAGATAGATAAATAGATAGATAGATAGATAGATGATAGATAGATAGATGACAGACAGACAGACAGACAGACAGACAGACAGATAGATAGATAGATAGATAGGTAGATAGATAGATAGATAGATGACAGACAGACAGACAGACAGACAGACAGATAGATAGATAGATAGATAGATAGATAGATAGATAGATGACAGACAGATAGATAGATAGATAGATAGATAGATAGATAGATGACAGACAGACAGATAGACAGATAGACAGATAGATAGATAGATAGATAGATAGCACGTTATTTTAATGTGCTGTAAAATGATCAGTTTGAAGAAGCTTCACAAATTGGATTGCTGCATACACAGAGCTGCAGCCGCTCTCCAGTGTGGCTGTGCATTTCAGAACATTATTAACTAAATCCTTGTGATGGGAGAAAAGAGGGTCATGCAGCCTGATCCCAAAACTTTTAGCTATAGTGGGAAAACATATGTGGAAATTTTGATGAATCTAGAATGCATATGCATAAATAAATATTAAATATAAATGCCCATCTAATTAAATTATCGGAAATTATCTCATGCAATGAAAACACCCTTGTCTTTCGCTCCTTATTTGACAGGGATGATCCTTTATTGTCTGCCAGGACAAGTTGTACTGGGTGAGAGATGAGACAAGAAAAGCCCACATTAACATTCTGCTGGCAGCAAAGTGTCGTGCTCTCGCCATTGAGGTACCACAATAAGAACCACTGCAGAGTCCTGCGCAAAGCAGCGACTGTGAAAACGACTAAGAGATCTGTGAATACTCTTAAGTCAGCTCCTCAGCATTAGGAAGATCTGTTTTTAAAGCCAACACAGCACTAACGTCCAGGACCTGTCAAGATGCTTTTTTAAATCTCATCCTCATCGTTTCTCAGAGACGACTTCTGCGCTATAATGACTACTTCAATCATTCACACTCACAAGTGATCTAGTCTTTGCTAAGAAAAGTTTTGGGTTATAGACATTTAAATTGTACATTTAGTTTGATCTCTCTGTGGGTTGTTGTATTTTTTTGTGATATTGTGGTCTATTCTTATTTTCTGTTTTGTGCCCGTCTCAAAGGTTTGTGCATTGAAACAACAATAACTTTTGTACCCAAAATGTACTTGATTTGAATATGCTTGAAGAAATTAATCCGGATCTCAAGCAAAATACAACAGAACTGCTGATGTTAGCATATATTGCACTTTTAAATCAATAGGCCCGTTTCACAAGAATAGGAAATTATGTCAAAGATATTTCTACTACAGGCCTCCAGCTATTATATTAGGCCTTTTCTGTAATTTAAAAACAACATTTATTCCCAGTAGAAATTTACATATGGTTTCCTCAAAGTACAAACAATTCTATACATGCCCAATTGAAGCATGTATTGAACTCAAAGCACCAACAACACTTATCCTGATAATATAAAAATATGAAGCCAAGTCATCTCTTGTTTACAATTTATATTTCCAAGGACACCTTACAGGTCCATTCGCATCAATGTTAAGTTGGTTGTGTTACTCCTGCATGTTTGTTATTTTGTTTGTGTTGTTAAATTTGTGCCCAAAAAATTGCATCCATCCATTATTGGTTGAATTGGTTGAGAATTGACTCACTCGTCAATCGAAAAATGGCGGAGCGGACTCGGAGTACGGCAGGTCCTGCGGGAGTTTGAATGTTTTTTGTTGCAAATAAAACTTTTTATTGCAATTTATTGGAAATATGGCGTATAGAGGGTGTCATGGGTGTCAATAATCATATGATCATTTATATCTTTGCTGTTGTGCAGGGGAATCTTGTTGTCTTCGCTCAATTGAGTCATGAAGTTGTATATTCAAATATCCTGAGCAATGGAAAGGCTAATATACCAACTACTGCCCGGCCACACTCTCTGATGAAACCTTCAAGCCCAAACTACAGGCTAACCAGCTACCTGCTAATGACGATCTTACTGGCAGGTGACGTTCATTCAAATCCGGGACCAGTTTGCAAAGTTGAACGAAAGCCATTTTTGCCGGATACACCTCAGCTTGTAAACGCCACTGATTCTGATCTTTAAGTCTGATTGCAACTCCACAAAACAATATTCTCAACCTGACTCAAGAATGACTGTATACATAAAGAACATTTAAATAGAATGACAACTAATAGGAAGTTTGAACTTTTTCAACCAGTAAACCAGTCTAAAGTATTGTGGGACAAACAACTAAAACCCAAAGGCCTGCTCAGCGGACATTTAAAATATAAGAAGTATTGTATCAAAGACTGAGCAAATTGAGGGTCTGCTGATTGATTCGAATTTAGACTTTCTTTTTCTCTCGAAAGCATGGCTAACTGAGTTATCACCAATGACTGCTTTTGCTGTACAGGGGTATCATGTTTTTAGGAAAGATAGAAAATTAGGTAGAGGAGGAGGAGTCCTTCTGTATGTCCGTAATCATTTTAAATGTGAAGAGGTTCATCTTAATTCCAAGCAAAACTTAGAAAGTATTATTGTTTTTATTGTCTTATCTCCTCAAATGTCTTTTACTGTGGTTGGAATATACCGACCCCCTAATTCTACAAAGACATTTTATGACACAATTGAAATCTGTACTAAAGGAAATTGGTTTGAAAACTGAATTAATTGTTTTAGGTGATTTTAATATAAACTGGGCGGAAAAAGCTAAGAGATATCAACTCAAAAGTATATCAGATCAGTATAATCTTACACAAATGATCCTTGGCCCAACTAGGGTTACTCAATCAACACAAACTCAGATAGATTTAAGTTTTAGCAATAAACCTGAAAGAATTACACAATCATTTAATTTGGTAATAGGTATGTCATACCACAACTTGACCTTAATTGCAAGAAAATTGACAAAAAATGATTTTTATATAAACAAGAAGGCATAAGCTTTTTTTTAATATTATACCAAAATCCGTAGTCGGTCAGTTCGAGGAGAAATTAAAGCACCTGTACTGGAATGATGTTATGCAGTCTGGTGATATAGAAAAAGCATTTATTTATATGATGGATAGAGTTAATACTACTAGAAATGAATTTAGTAAAAATTTCTCTTACTCGAGTAAAGTACATCTGCCATGGTTAAATGAACAGCTCTGGAAGCTAATGAAGCAGAGAGACTTGGCATTAAAGGCTGCTCTTAAATCTAAATTACCACATAATAAGAGAAAATTCCATAATTTGCTAAATAAAGTAAAAGAATAAAGGCAGGCCAAAACTAATTATTTTATTCAATTAATTGATGATTCTAAAGGAAATAGTAAATTAATTTAAAATTAATTAATTAATTTAAAATATTAATAGAATTATAAAGAAGGAGAATAAATCAGTTCAAAATTGGATTATACAGGACCAATCAAAATTAATAGAAGATAAAGAAAATATAGATACAATTTTTAATTCTTTCTTCTTGAACTCTGTACAGTGTCTGGCTAGGAGATTTGGTGCTAGATTGGGAGTACTATACCTATAAACAATGAAACTCCTGTCTTCACAATTGAAAATGTCTCATAATCTACTGTATTGAAAATAATTGATCATTTAAAAGGATCTAGGTCTAAAGATGTTTATGATACTAATGCATGATTTTTTACGTCTAAATAATTTCTTTGCAAACCTCTAACACACCTGATAAATCTGTCAATAACAAACTCCTATTTTCCAATTTGCTGGAAGGCAGCAGTAGTGACACCTATTTTTAAAGCAGGTGATAGGACTCTTCCATCAAATTATAAGTATCCTTCCAATAGGATCAAAAATTGCAGAAAGGGTAGTTTGTGATCAATGGGTTGGTAATGAATTTACACCCAATGCAATGTGGGTTTCAAAATAATTATTCAACAGAAACGGCTAATTGTTATCTTGTCGAACAAATTAGAAGTCAACTTGACAAAGGTGGTGTTGTTGGAGCTGTGTTTTTAGATCTTGCTAAGGCATTTGACACATTTGACATAACGGTTTAATTTCCAAGCTTCAGAATGTTTATTTATCTGCTGCCTTGACGTGGATGAAATCATACCTGACTAATAGGAAACAATGTAGAAGAGTGGTTTACAAGTGTTCTTCTTTTGATAGCTGTCCTATAGGGGTTCCTCAAGGGTCAATTTCAGGACCTATTTTATTTAGTATTTACGTTAATGATCTCCCTCAAGCATGTCCAAGTGTTAATGTTATAATGTATGCAGATTATACTGTGCTTTTTACTCATGCAAGAACTAAAGAATAGCTGCAAGCAAACTGTCATCTGCAATGGTGAAAGTCTCAGATTGGTTAAATAAGTCTTGTTTGTTTCTTAATTTAAGCAAAACAGTTTGGATGTATTTCACTGTGCGAAAACAGAACTCGATGAATCCAGACATCATATTTAATGGTGAAGCAATAAAATCTGTGACACATGTTAAATATTTAGGAATAATAATAGACCAACACCTGTCTTTTAAAAATCAAGTAAAAAGGGTTATAAATAATGTAATATTTAATTTAAATAATTTTAAAAACATCAGGCACTAGCTTTCTCAATCAGCTGCACTACTTTTTGTACATACTCTGATTCTCCCTCACTTGTCGTATTGTATAACAACTTGGTCACAAGCAGGTGCAACTATTTGGCCTATTACACTATATAACTATTACACTATTAAGCCTATGTACTCCCTCCATAAACAAATTATGAAAGTGCTAGACAAAAAAGGGACTATCATAATTTTTTTTAAAATTGAATAATTGTGTATTTTATACTGATGTGTGCCTGATGTACAAAATTATTCATAATCTTGCTCCCCCTCCTCTTAAGGGATGCCTGGCCCATAACGGAAATGCCAGTAGGACTTAGAGCACCTGCCAGGGGAGATTTGGTACCCCAGTATAGAAAAACAGCCTTTGGTCAAAAAGCTTTTTCAGTTAGAGGGGATATGGAATTCCTTATCCATAAACATTCGAAACATTGATAGCTTTTTAATTTTTTTAAATAAGTTTAAGTACTGGCTACTATCTGCAACCATTAATGACGGTGTTGTAAATTATCTGTTTTATATACTGATTTAGTAAATCTTACATTCCTGGACATATGTATTGTGATGTTTTATGTGGTCTATATGTAATATTGTATGTTATTTTATTTGTTTACCTGCCCAGGGACAGCAGATGAAAATTATCTATTAGCTAACTCTGGTGCAATTACTTTTAATTGTACATTGTCCCTGTAAACATAAACAATAAAATTAAATGAAAGTATATAACATACATTTATGCAATCACAATTTGGCGCAAAGGAAAAGAAGTAGGAAATAGAACATTACTTAATGAGTACTGCATCATGTTATGCATCTTTATTTGTTGCCTGTATCTTTATATCGCATTATGTTTCAGCGGCGCGTTTCAGCGGGTTCGCGGTCCTGCTGCTCGTCTGTGCAGTGACTTTGCACACGGCTTGTGTTCACCCCTGGGCGCTTCACCGCTGCTAAAGAGGGCTTTCTTTTTTTCTAAAAGAGCTGCACGGGCACATGTTTCGCCTGTGCGTTTCTGGTTATGGACGCATGATCCATCTGCCTGACGGTCACGAGCTTGTGGATGAGTCATGTTCTCACTGCAGGAACATGGCCATCGCGATGCTTAGATCGAGACTCAATGACTTCAGTGGGGGTAGAGTCCCCTCTGCCACACCCCAATCTATTTCCTCTTCGCGAGGGGATACTTTGGCTGGTGGCCAGGGTGATCTGAGTGTTACGGTGTGGAACAACCCAACGAGTCTTCCTCGGCCCACGCTCCCCTCAACAACGCAATCCGTGGAGCTTCCGGGGGAGCCTGGTTCCTGGACCCAGTGTTTAATTCGGGGCTCTGGCGGGTGACGCCATGCCGCTCACAGCATCACAAGGCGGGGTTGATTCCTCTGGAGATGAGGATTTGGCTGCGTTGCCCCACTCCCTCGCCTCTCCACCCCTAAGCCTGCCAAACGCCAGGCTAAGCGGCACTCCTGAGATGGGAAGCTTGGAGTTAGGCCTTTTCAGGAGATGGTGGCAGGACCACTCCTTCCCCTGGTGGAGGGCAGGTGGAGAATGTTGTTTGTTCTCCCTTCCCCGCCGCTGGCTTCACAGTCGGCAGTACCCTAAAACTGTAAAAGGAAGAACTGACACCCCATCCTCTGAGCCCCAAGGGGCCGCGGATGACAGTGTGCAACGCTATGCCTCGTCACTCTCGTCGAGAGTGCGGGCTGCGGGCTGGATACCTCTCCATATGCATCGCTGTGTTGCATATTCCACCTGGGATATGCTACCCAGTGTACCTTGGTATTATTGCGTTAGCCTGGCCCTTCGCTCGTGCTAGCCACACGAAAGGGAGCTGTGGCTTGCACAGGACACTGGAAGACAGCAGCAGTGGCGAGATTAGATTGGGACCCCCATTTTGTCACTGACGTAACTCGTAGTGACTGACTGAAAGGGAACTTCTCAGTTACGTATGTAACCCTCGTTCCCTGAAGGAGGGAACGGAGACGTTACGTCTGCCTGCCACTAACACCGTACAGCTGAAACTGCCGGAACGCACAGTCTCGGCTCATCAGCAGGTAACATAATGCGAGATTGCACTCACGGCTCCCTTTATACCCACGCGGTGGGGCAGAGTTCGCGATGCAAATTCAGCAGACTCATGGTTTTTTTCACACCATTGGCTCGTTTTCTAATCGAAGGTGATAGGGTTCTCTAGCGAAACCCCCATTTCGTCAGTCACTGACGTACCATCTCCGTTCCCTCCTTCAGGACCGAGACATTCCTGTTAGGTACTAATATGTAAATTTAAGGTAATATGTACCTAACACCCTTTAGGTTCAAACGTGTACCTTTTGGAAAGGTACCTATAGTGACAGATTTTGTACCTTTTTTCTTAGAGTGTATGGTAACCCATACTCGGAATTTGTCCTCTGCATTTAACCCATCCAAGTAAGTGTACACACATTAGGAGTAGTGAGTCGTGAACACACACGCACACACACACACACACACACACTGCAAAACCGTGGACACACACACCCGGAGCAGTGGGAAGCCATTTTCATCTGACTCAACGTATTGAATCAGCTCTGTCAGAGTGTGAATGAAGAGCTCAAGAGGTAATACATTTGAACACACAGACAGACAGACAGACACAGAATAATAGTAACAGTCCATGTACTTCAGAGCAAATATCAACACATCCAAATGATTTCATTGACTCCGTCCTGATAAAATCAATTGGCTCCTTCAAAGACATTGCACTGAAGCTTTTCAGAGACTCAACTCTCTTCCTCTGAAGCTTGCGACAATGAGAGAAAGAAAGAGGGAGAGAGAGAGAAGGGAGGGGAATATGTGATGCCTCCCCTCTAATTTCATCCTCTCCCAGCAGCGCTAATGGTCTGAAATGTTCAGTGCTAAAAGAGCGGCTCCCAGCAGACATCGCTCAATACAGGGGCCAGGACCATCTCCTGCAGTTCATCTCTCTCAGTCTTGTGTAAATGCATGATATTCCAGCCCTCCTGCTCTCCCCTCACTCTCCCTAGCCCTGGAGAGTGGGCTTATGGGTAATTGAGGACACTGGAACTCGGCATAATTGGAGCTGTGCGATAATGGAGCGGGGCAATCTGGGTGCCTCATTCAGGAGAAAACACATGAAGCAAGGACTTTCACTTAGACATACAGAAACCACAGGAATAGGGAGCAATTTTATCTCCCTAAGTGTTTATCAAATGTCACCATGGAGGACAGACACTTTTCTAAGAGTTGCAAAGCCAAGGACATAGAGATATTGAAAGGTGTGTGATAAACACAGTATTGTTTGAGAATTATTATTTTTAAAATTTGTATTATTGTTGCTCCTCATGCTAATCTATGCGATCATGAGGACAGTCTTCAAGAACAAGCAGGAGAGTCCAGTATGGCATCGACGGCTAAGGGACTGACCTTATTTTTCCAGACGACAGGGCCATCCAGGATGGGTGTACATTTGATCTAATAGTAGGTGTGGACAATAAACGGAAAATTCTCGAACAAGTTTTGAAGGGGACAATACTAATACAGCCAAAATTTTACTTGTAGCTTACTCAAAGGGATAGTTACGTTCATAGATTCACCAGAAAAATAAATAAATATCACACCCACCCTGTTATCTGAAAATTGGTAAAAATGTATAGAGGTGGGAAACAGATTTTAATGAGACGTATGCTTTATACAGTGATGGGAGTGTTTGCAATGGCAAGTTTGTATTTATTTTTTTCCTCCTGGTTAACTTCATTGTTGCTATTTGGCCAGTTAAACCACTCAATCTTTCATTCCTCTATGGACATCTAATGAAAGCCAGAAGGCATGTGTGGGCATTAACTACACACATAATCACAAAAACACATATTTCCAGTGACCCTTTGTCTCGGTTTCTCAGCAGGAGGAGGGACACTTAAGTGTTTCGCTCGCAATGCTTTAAATGTGTTTTTATGTCTAATTGGGCAATTTGCCCTCTCAATATTGCCTCTATAATTGAACCCTGCTCACAGAAAATGAAGTTTGATGTTGTATGTCACCCTTAATAGCATTTCTACCAACTCCTGAAGAAAAGAAAGAGGATTCAAAAAAATGTATAAAACGAGAAATGAGCTTGACTGAATTCTTGAAAAAAGTTTTCTAGGCAAAAATTCCTGGATCCTTAATTTGAACATTGGTCCTCTGATACCAAGCCAAATTATGTTGCCGGCATCTCACTGCATTCTCCCTCTCCACGGGCGCCTTTGTAACCTTGCTGATTGATTTTTCGCAAATGTCACGATTTACTTAAAATGCCTTCTCATGCTTTCCAACGGCAGTTATAAATCTAGAGGGTAGAACTGGAAGTCATAAATCCTCGTATGATGCATAACCTTCCAAAGATATCCCAGGAAGTTTGATATAACTGCATACATCAATATGGGCTTTTTTTATATTTGGATATTCACATAGAAATCTAACTAATGTATAATTGTTTTGTGTCTCCTTGTAGGTACATAAATAAAAACATTGCAACAGAGTGGAGAGAAAACACTGACCATTACAAATCTTTATTGCTAAGAGGATTACGTAATGTGGTCTGTTTCCGCTGTAGGGAGACAGGGCAGTGTCAGGGTGAATGTCAACAAATTTTATTTGTTGAAATAAATTTAAAATAATATTTTTATTCAGGCAAGGATGCTGTAAATTGATCATCCATTTATGATGTTAGAAAAATATTTCTATTTTAAAAATTAGAGAATTTCTGATTGATCATGTTACACCAAAGACTGAAGTAATGATGCTGAAAATTTTGCTTTACCATCACAAGAATAAATTAATTTTTAAAATATAAAAAAAAAACGTTATTTGGGTAACACTTTTACATTGTATTTGTTAACATGAATATACTGTGAAATAACATGAACAAACAATGTTGAACGGATGTATTTTTATTAACTAACACACTACAAATGTATTGGCCGGTTAGTTAATGTTATTTAATACATTAACTAATGTTAACAAATGAGACCTTATTGTAAAGTGTTACGGTTATGTTAAACTGTAATAATATTTCACAATACTACTGTTTTACTACTATTGTTTTTTTTTATAAATTTTTTTTGTCAAGTAAATGCAGCCTTTGGGAGCAGAAGAGACTTCTTTTATAATCGTAATGACCCCAAATCAATAAAATAATAATTTTTTTTTTTTTTTAAATAGCTCATGGTAAAAAATTAGTTCAACAAATATATACTATGGTAATAAATAAATGAATTCATCCATCCATACATAGATACATACATACATATATACATACAGTGCTTAGCATAAGTGAATAGACCCATGCAAAAGTTGACTAAAAAGAGGAATAAAAAAATAATCTTTTGGAAATTGATCTTAATGCCGTAATTAAAAAAATGAGGAAACCGCCAAACACCAATTTTCTTTGTGAATGAATAATGTATTGTAAATAAATAAATAGTCTTCCTTAAAATACAGGGTGCATAAGTCAGGACACCCCTATGTTAAATTCCCATAGAGGCAGGCAGATTTTTTATTTTTAAAGCCCAGTTATTTCATGGATCCAGGATACTATGCATCCTGATAAAGTTCCCTTGGCCTTTGGAATTAAAATAGACCCACATCATCAGAAACCCTTCACCATACCTAAAAATTGGCATGGGGTACTTTCCATAAGATCATCTCTCAATGCAAATCAAACCAGCTATTACGCTAACTGAAATAAAACCATGCCAATCTCTAGGATGTCTCTATCAGGATGCATATCCTGGATCCATGAAATAGCTGGCCTTTAAAAATAAAACTCTCCCTGCCTCTATGGGAATTTAACATGGGGTGTCCTGACTTATGCCCCTTGTATGTACTTGTACATTACTCAATCGCAGAAAAAATTGGTGTCCTTAAAGGTTGGAGTTTTCCTAATTTTTTTTGGATCCATGAAATTACTGGCCTTTAAAAATAAAATTCTGCCTCCCTCTATGATAATTTAACATATAGGTGTGCTGAATTATGCCCCCTGCATTTTAAGGAATTGAATTTCATCCCCCCAAAATGCAAGCACTGTTAATAAAATGCAAGTATTTTTTTCAATTAGTGCAATTCAACATGTTTTTTTTTTTCTTTGTTTCAAATACATTAGTCATTATTTTACTTCCATAAATAACTTTTTAACTATAAAGTAATTCAAATATACCTCCAAATACTCCATACACTAGTAGTGCTTGTTTTGGTGGTACTCTTTTTATTTTGTTGTGCTAGTGGTGCTTTTCTACTGTATATCTGAACTTTTACTACTAGAGCACTAACTATTTCAGAAGCACTCAGGCTAGTAGTTGAGCAGGTTGCCACTTTTTTTATACTACATTGACATTAATTTAAACGATTTAGGCATAAGTAGTAGATATTTAAACTACTTTATAATATATATATATATATATAGACAAAGATACAAAAACTGCACAGTGTTGCAGACACTGTCTTAAAAGAGACAATTACACATTCATGGCCATTATCGCAGGTGTCTGCGTCCTTGGAAAGCCATACTTTTTGAATTATGTGTTCCATTAAATAGACAAATTGGGTGCAAAGACTTTTTAAAAAGTGCTCTTAATTGCCACCCTGATACAGTTTTGTTGCGATCTCAGGCTGTACTTTGTGTTTTGTGTAAACCTTTGACCATGCATTAAATCTTGTTTTATACATTTAGCTTGAGCACAAAGCTCTTCATCTTGTGGTAATATCCTGAGTAAGCACAATCTAATAATATGACTCTATCTTATTATTTTACTATTGCCTGACTATTATGCATGCTGCATGAAATATGGAACAATATGTTTCAGTGTGCTCTCTGATAGCTTGACAGCTTTTTATCCACCACAACACCACCTGTAGTGTTAAAAGACTGTGGGTGGAGACAGATAATTCATGCAGATATTATCACTGTTTTTTTAAATACTAAGGTCCTTGGGCCTGTGCAACCTAGTATTAGTGCACAGTCCATGTAGCAGGGTTGAGCTTATATAAACATTACAAAAAACACACTTTTACATTTATACATTTGCGTTTCTCTAATGCAATGTATACATTTTATTAGTTATGGGAATCAGACCCATGACATTAGAGTTGTAAGTGCAGTGCTTTACTGTTTGAGCTACATGAATGTTTTTAGTAAAAATTTATTGAAACCACCGTTTGAACAGAAACAGGCAACATAACGTAGCAAAAACACCCTGGTAAGGATGAGAGAGAATGTAAAACATAACCGTCACCGTGACAGTTTCAGGTGCAAGACACATAATAATTTCAAATAATTTCTTTCCATGGGATGTTAAAAGGGGAATTTTGGTAATGATTTAAGTTGGAAACTTAACAGGAATTTACCAGCATCTGGGGTAAATTATCCAAACTGTATCATTTACAAACATATACATTTTGTTTGGTCATAAGCAGACATGCATTCTAAATAATACAAATAATTAAAAAATAGATATATTTTTGAATTTTATTTGTGATTAATGCTGTAATCGATTATTTAATTGAACAACAAAAAGCATGAATGTTGAATAAAATAAACATTTCCTATGATCAGATTCCCAGAATTTTTGCAACCCTAGTAGGGACGATGTGTCGAGATCAATCAGACACTGTTTTGTCGAGTCAGGTGTCGAGTCAGGTGTCGAGTCAGGTGTCGAGACAGGAGTCGAGACAGGAGTCGAGACAGGAGTCGAGTCAGGTGTCGAGTCAGGTGTCGAGTCAGGTGTCGAGTCAGGAGTCGAGTCAGGAGTCGAGTCAGGTGTCGAGTCAGGTGTCGAGTCAGGTGTCGAGTCAGGTGTCGAGTCAGGTGTCGAGTCAGGTGTCGAGTCAGGTGTCGAGTCAGGTTTCGAGTCAGGAGTCGAGTCAGGAGTCGAGTCAGGAGTCGAGTCAGGAGTCGAGTCAGGAGTCGAGTCAGGTGTCGAGTCAGGAGTCGAGTCAGGAGTCGAGTCAGGAGTCGAGTCAGGTGTCGAGTCAGGTGTCGAGTCAGGTGTCGAGTCAGGAGTCGAGTCAGGAGTCGAGTCAGGTGTCGAGTCAGGAGTCGAGTCAGGTGTCGAGTCAGGAGTCGAGTCAGGAGTCGAGTCAGGTGTCGAGTCAGGAGTCGAGTCAGGAGTCGAGTCAGGTTTCGAGTCAGGAGTCGAGTCAGGAGTCGAGTCAGGAGTCGAGTCAGGAGTCGAGTCAGGTGTCGAGTCAGGAGTCGAGTCAGGAGTCGAGTCAGGAGTCGAGTCAGGTGTCGAGTCAGGAGTCGAGTCAGGTGTCGAGTCAGGTGTCGAGTCAGGAGTCGAGTCAGGAGTCGAGTCAGGAGTCGAGTCAGGTTTCGAGTCAGGAGTCGAGTCAGGAGTCGAGTCAGGAGTCGAGTCAGGTTTCGAGTCAGGAGTCGAGTCAGGTGTCGAGTCAGGTGTCGAGTCAGGTGTCGAGTCAGGTGTCGAGTCAGGTGTCGAGTCAGGAGTCGAGTCAGGAGTCGAGTCAGGAGTCGAGTCAGGTGTCGAGTCAGGTGTCGAGTCAGGTGTCGAGTCAGGAGTCGAGTCAGGTGTCGAGTCAGGTGTCGAGTCAGGAATCGAGTCAGGAGTCGAGTCAGGTGTCGAGTCAGGAGTCGAGTCAGGTGTCGAGTCAGGAGTCGAGTCAGGAGTCGAGTCAGGTGTCGAGTCAGGAGTCGAGTCAGGTTTCGAGTCAGGAGTCGAGTCAGGAGTCGAGTCAGGAGTCGAGTCAGGTGTCGAGTCAGGAGTCGAGTCAGGAGTCGAGTCAGGTGTCGAGTCAGGTGTCGAGTCAAGTATCGAGTCAGGTAAGTGTTCTCTGAGGGAACAACGAGACCAGACAATGGTGAACTGCAGTGGGAAGAGTTATATAGTGCTGGATGATGATCTGTGAAGATTGGTAGCAGGTGGCAGCGATCTCTGTGATTGGGAAGTACATGCAGGTGAGGGCCAGGGAGGATGATGGGAAATCTATTGAGGAGGTGGTGACCGTGACACATCACTCATCAACCAGGATCTTATTACTCGTTGCTTATTATATGTAGTTATACATATTTGTATGCTTTGTGGCAATTACACATGTACGATGTTCGGTAAAACTCTCAAATCACTTGTTTTGAGAGATTTTTGGACTTTTGATAAAAAGCTACCATGGTTCCAAATGCCATAACTTTTGATGGCTCTGAGCAATCAAAATAAAATTTTGCCCAGATGCAGTTGACATGATATGGAACAAGCCCAAACGTTTGATTTTATGACCTGTCATACATAATTCTAATAGTCAAGCATGAATAATAACAAAATAAATGTAATCACTTTTTCAAAGGTTTTTTTACAGCAGTGTTGTAACATCAGCACCTCCAAACATCAAAATCTATCGAAATTCTATCAAATGAGACCATGTACTTGCTGATACTTATCAATATAAGCCATTACCTTTAAGTATGCCAATTAGGTGTGAAATAATTAAAAATGCCTTAAAAGGTGTAAAGGGTTAACATTTACAGTAAACAGAGAGCTTACATATCACTTATATAAAGCTTGAATGATCTGGATCAGGATCAGTATAGGCCATGATGACAAGAAATCGGTAGTCGTATCGGCTGCAAAAATCCTGATCGGAGCATCCCTACTTTCTACACCCATCTCCCATGCATGTCCCATCCCTAGAGGTAAGAAACCGAACAGAGTCCCTCTCATCAAAAACAGCACGTAGCCTGAACAACACCACATCTCTTGGGAGAGGATAAACATGCTGAAAATTCCTCTTTCCAATGAATGTGTCAGTTATGTTTCTTAAAGGTTTGAAATGCATGTCTGACCATGCAAATTCTTTGGCAGGAGGCATTTTTCTTTAGTATTACTATGCAATCAGTCCAACCATATTCTGTTGTTATAAAATTCAAACCGCTGGAGAGAAATGTGTTGGTCAGGACATACATTGAATTGTGCATTGTAATAGAGAATGCACTTAAAAAAGAAAGACATTTCCTGATGGGGTCATCTCAGAATATATATATAAAAAAAATAACAATAAGATAGTATATAAAAAAGGGTATATACACACACACACACACGTATACATAAAATTGTAAGGACACCTTAGAGGCCTGATTCTCTCAGATGAATGAAACCCGGAATCTTAGAGAACATTATTACACACCAATAATTACTCTGACAGGTTTAGGTGTTCTTGCTGTGATGTTTGGTGTTTGACTGTTTGTTTTTCAAAACAAAACAGACAAAGCTTTTATGGTATGGTCATATCTAACCACAACATCTGTGTTGTCTCTCTGATGCTGTTGAGATTTAAACAAGACAAGCGTTTTGCAGAAAAAGCCCTCTCTGTTGCATCACTAATTTGACAGTCAGGGACCGATGCATTTTAACATTAGCTGCAGTCTTGTACATCTACTTCCACTGATGAATAAAACAATATGCAGCTCTTCAGCAAGAGACAGTAAATAATTTCTCATTATGCAATACCAGAGAGAGAAGGAAATGGGAACAGAGAGAGACACGCATAGGTCAGAAAGTGAATTTGTCTATGGGAAAAAAGACCTCGCAGTAACGCCCCAGCAAAAACTGGCAGCATTTTGAATCTGTTTGTTTGCGCTTGACAGCTAGTGATTAATTATGGTACTGAAATCTCTGTGGCTAACCTGTTTTTTTTCCGTTTTTTTTTTTCCTTCTTCTTTGGAAAGAGATACAGATGCAAAGAGGCAGAAACAGGTTTTTCTGTCATTGGATGTACATAAACAAGCAACAGATGTCTTAAAAAAACAAACAAACAAAAAAAAAAAATTTGAAAACTCACCGCCACTATTCTAGGATGTTGTGGGTGGTTGTTAGCGTATTGCTATGTGGTTGACTGCAGTGTTTTTTAGGTGGTTACTTACTAGTCAAAATAAAAAAGAGCCCAAGTGTTTATATGAGTTAACACTTTAAAACTTTAGGTCGGGAGTTTGTACAGTACAAACAATAATGAATAGTATAGCATAGGAATAAAAAAGTACTTGAAATAATTATGGAAAGGCAAAGCATACAGTAAATAATCTGTTTCATTTTTATAATTAATAATAATTAATGTTATTGACAAGTAGCTATATTGTACTGTCAGTGTTGAGGGTAATGCATTACAAGTAATATGAGTTCTCAGATGACTTTTTTCAATTAACTAGTAAATTAATAATTTACAACAGAATATCTTAATTACTTTTTCAAATAAGTAAAGCATATTACTTTGTTATCCCATTCCCACTGAGCAAGCGACGTCTGTGGACATACAAAACAGGTTGATATCCCGTCCGTCCGTCCAGGCCGTGATCTGAACGTCCATTGACAGCCAGAATTAGTCGATTAATGACACTGAGAAATTATGTCTAATCTGGCCATAATCTAAACGTCCACTGACAGCCTGAACTAGTTGAGAAAAGACGTTCATACTGACTATAATCTGGACGTCCGTTGACATCCAAAAACAGTCCATAAATGACGTGAATAAAGATGTCCAATCTGGCCATTATCTAAACGTCCACTGACAGCCAGAACTAGTTGAGAAAAGACGTTCATACTGACTATAATCTGGACGTCTGTTGACATCCAAAAACAGTCCATAAATGACGTGAATAAAGATGTCCAATCTGGCCATTATCTAAACGTCCACTGACAGCCAGAACTAGTTGAGAAAAGACGTTCATACTGACTATAATCTGGACGTCTGTTGACATCCAAAAACAGTCCATAAATGACGTGAATAAAGATGTCCAATCTGGCCATAATCTAAACGTCCACTGACAGCCTGAACTAGTTGAGAAAAGACGTTCATACTGACTATAATCTGGACGTCCGTTGACATCCAGAAACAGTCCATAAATGACGTGAATAAAGATGTCCAATCTGGCCATTATCTAAACGTCCACTGACAGCCAGAACTAGTTGAGAAAAGACGTTCATACTGAATATAATCTGGACGTCTGTTGACATCCAAAAACAGTCCATAAATGACGTGAATAAAGATGTCCATTCTGGCCATTATCTAAACGCCCACTGACAGCCAGAACTAGTTGAGAAAAGACGTTCATACTGACTATAATCTGGACGTCCGTTGACATCCAGAAACAGTCCATAAATGACGTGAATAAAGATGTCCAATCTGGCCATAATCTAAACGCCCACTGACAGCCAGAACTAGTTGAGAAAAGACGTTCATACTGACTATAATCTGGACGTCTGTTGACATCCAGAAACAGTCCATGAATGACGTGAATAAAGATGTCCAATCTGGCCATAATCTAAACGCCCACTGACAGCCAGAACTAGTTGAGAAAAGACGTTCATACTGACTATAATCTGGACGTCTGTTGACATCCAGAAACAGTCCATAAATGACGTGAATAAAGATGTCCAATCTGGCCATAATCTAAACGCCCACTGACAGCCAGAACTAGTTGAGAAAAGACGTTCATACTGACTATAATCTGGACGTCCGTTGACATCCAGAAACAGTCCATAAATGACGTGAATAAAGATGTCTAATCTGGCCATAATCTAAACGCCCACTGACAGCCAGAACTAGTTGAGAAAAGACGTTCATACTGACTATAATCTGGACGTCTGTTGACATCCAGAAACAGTCCATAAATGACGTGAATAAAGATGTCCAATCTGGCCATAATCTAAACGCCCACTGACAGCCAGAACTAGTTGAGAAAAGACGTTCATACTGATTATAATCTGGACGTCCGTTGACATCCAGAAACAGTCAATGAATTACGTAAATAAAAGATGTCTAATCTGGCCATAATCTAAACGCCCACTGACAGCCAGAACTAGTTGAGAAAAGACGTTCATACTGATTATAATCTGGACGTCCGTTGACATCCAGAAACAGTCCATAAATGACGTGAATAAAGATGTCCAATCTGGCCATAATCTAAACGTCCACTGACAGCCAGAACTAGTTCAGAACAGATGTTCATACTGCACTGTAAAACAAAATCCAAATTTTACAGTAAATAACTTCCTATTTTCATCATTGTGGTGGCGTTCATGTGTGTTCAATTAGGGACAATCCATACAAACAATCATTGCTAAAATACAGACTGTCACAGTGAGAAGATCTTTGTCCTTTATCAATGCTATACCTAACCACTGCAGTCAACACTTTGGAGTATCCATGCTGTTAAATAAAAGTCTGTAGACAAGGGTTAAGGTTAGGGTTAACCCCTTAATTTCTAACCCAGACCCGGTTTCACAGACAGGGTTTAGATATAAAGCCAGGATTAGGCCTTAAATTTGGGCATTCAATTATAGCTTTTAAAAATGTACCTTAGAAAAGAAAAACATTACTGGTGTGCATCTTGAGACAAAACAATGGCACTGACATATGTCAGTACAAGTTGCTTTCAGGTAATATACAGCTCAAACGTGCATTTTAGTCTGGACTACAGGTTTAAGCCTTGCCTGTGAAACCCGGGGTATTATGTTGTAACTTAATTATGCCAATGTTAGCAAAGTGTTGCGTTGGACAGAGGGATTAACCCTAAACCAACAGGTTGTGTAACAGTACCACACAGGGTGAAAAAGCATGTTGACATTTATTAGGCATTAGAGTGTTTCTAAAGGAAAGGTCAAGAATTTGTGAAAGTGGAAAAGGGTCATTAGGGGGTCACATGAAGTAACTCTAATGTCACCACCATGATACCAATCCATTAGTTTTTCACATAGGTCTACATACAGAATTATATGAATACATGTTTGCTCTGTTTAATATACTGTTTGCTCTATTAAATTGCTGTTTATCAGAACAGTGATAAATAAATGTTATTATGTTATACAAGTTACTGTAAGTTTAATCTTTCATTTTTTATCTTTCATTTTTAATCATGCACTGCAATGAAAACACATTAAACCAATTGATTAAATATAACAGCCAGCCTACAAATACAAATACAAAAGAAATAGCACGTGTATTTTTTTTCCTATTCTTTCTTTTAAAACATTTCATATTGTCCTGTAATTGCAATGTTTTCACACTATTGGCTGTCTCTACGAGTTGTTTTGAGCATGATTGGTTATTCTGACTGTCATCCAGGAATCTGGCCAATGACAACTATGCGCGCCTTTACGAGTCAAGTTTGAAAATACGTCAGTTGAAGTGAGTGGGTGTGTGTGCTGCTGCTCGGGACCTACTTCGGTTTTTGTGGCTTTTTTACATTGTTTAAAACATGGATTATTTTACATCGGACTGCTAAATGTTTATTTTGAGCGAGTTGCGGGATGTAAATGAAGAACAAACAAGGATGGACAACGGACATATTGCAATCTACGGAAGGTAACGTAAATAACTTTTTATTTTATACAAATTCTAATACATCAAAATATAGTGTATTAAATTGAGAATCTAAACGCGATTAGAGCAATATTTATATTAGTACGGTATTCCAATGTATTAGACTAATTATGTGCTGAGCTAGCATGTGTATTGTCAGCTAACTAGTTTATGATAAAAAATAAAATAAAACTCAGCATTGGAGCTTTACAATGAGTGAACTGAGAACATTCTCTTTAGACAGAGGAACTCGAACCACACTCCTTGACTCTAGAAGAATCTGCAAACTAACTTTAGGCTTTTATTATTGTTGATCGCGGGATTTAACGTTAGGTCTAACGTTATCGATCAGTCAAAATAACGACGAGTGATTGTATGCTTTGGAGCTGGTGAGTCAATTTTGCAAGCTTTTGCAAATGTCTCTGTTAGTAGCCTAAGTAAAAACAAATAGGCCTAGCTAATATTGCTGTGTGTGTTTCCTTCATGATCCAGGCATTTTGGGAGTAAATATTATCCAGCCACACGATCTTCAGATGGTGAGTATTGTCATAAAATACACGTGAAATAGAGGCAGACGTACACTCTGCTCAAAGGCACACTGGTTCAAACCCTCCAGACAATGTTTTATCTTCCATCTTCTTGTGTTTACAGGCCTAGCTGACCCAAAAATAAATGTCTAACTTACTTTTGTGAAACACAAGAATGTTGGGAATAAAACAACTGTATGTTCCATTGCATGAGAAAACAAAAACAAAGGCATTTCTCAAGATATCTTAATTATTGTTCTACATAAGAAACTCATACATTTTCAACATGAGGGTGAGTAGGTTAAATAATGACAGAACTCTTCTTTTTTTTTGGATGAGCTATTCTTTTAAGGACATTTGCTAAATTAACCATGGTTTTTATTATAGTAAAGGTGTAGAAACCATGTTTTTTATGGTGGATTGATTACAATCATTTATTACCATTTGGTTAGTGTCGCAAAACATTGTTAATTTTAGTAAGGGTTCTCCAGATTTATATAACACTTAAGGAACACATTCAAAATGGTCCTATGTCACTCAGATCAATAATCTATTAACACACTTTTTAACTTTTTTTTTTAGATCAAGCATTGGAAAAATGTTTACGGAGCAGAACAGGCACCAACAGAGAAACAAGTCCATCACTATAGTAAGTATCCACTGCAGTATCTAAAACCGTAGTCAATTTTAAAGGCACAGTGCACTCCAAAATAAAAAAAATCTATTTTTTTCCCCATGCCATTCCAGATGTATATGACTGACTTTCCACAAAGATTTATTAAAAAATTATCCTTTATTGTAAGCCAATATAATGCAAGTGCATGCACCAGAAACTTCATACAGTACAGCCTGCTGTGTTGTTCACACAAGATGTTTTCTGCATTTATCATGTGAGCTTTACAATGCTCTTGGACTTTTTGACCTTCAGCATTTTGGTGTCTATTCACTTGCAGTATTTGACACACGAACACAAGAGATGGATAATTTTTCTAAAAGTCTAGTTTAATTTTTCTAAAATGTGTCCATCTGAAGTTAGAAAATCACATACCTTTTCGGACGGCATAAGGTAGAGAAAATAAAGGGGGTATCAGTTTACTCTCCTTTAGCTACTATTTATAAACCTTACATGTGATTTCATGAATTTACAATTAAAGGGGTGTTCCAAGCAAACAGCTGTGTGTTTATATTAGGAGTGTACGATTCAGAAAATGTCACGATTCCGATTTTTAGGCTCACGATTCGATTCAATAGCGATTTTCGATGCAAAAACGATTCACAGTATGTAAATGTAGTTACTTTTCCTATGTAGGTATTAGGGATGTGCATCTCCATAACTGAGGCCGATGCGATATGCATCTCGATGCATAGCCAACGATACGATACATTAAAGATAGGCTACATATAAGCAGCTACCGATGCAATGCAATGCGATTCACTATTATTACGATGCGGTGCGATTCGATTTCAATTCAACGCGATGCGATTCAATGTAATACGATGCAATGGAGAAAAATATGATGCTATGCAATTCAATATGGTATAGATAGTTATAGACTTTTATTTATTTTGTTCAAACATAGAGCAAATCATAAAGTAGCTTTAAGTGCCATCTGACTTTTAACGCATGGCTCTTTCACATACAAAAGATTTGGTTTTCACAAAAAAAAAAAACATCGCGTTGCGACGTTCGTCTGTTATAGGACAACTTAGTTTGAATAAATTTTATTTTGAATTTGAATTTGCTCTACGTTTATTTAAAATTAACAGCCAGACAACTAGCAGTGACTGAGCTTTCCATTAAATGAATCACACACAGTAAACAAATCCTTAACAAAAAAAAAACAACAGGCCTATTCTGGTGGGTGCGGTGATGCAGTGGTGACGCATTCATGTAACATGTAAGGATGGCGCTGCCAATAAGCACCTAAAATCTGTCACAAAGAACCAGCAAAAGTAATGATTATGAATATGTAAAATATAGCAATGAGATATTTTAATTATTAATAAACAAGTGTTTTCTTTGCCAGTGTCGGCTGCAAAGATGAAGTTGACGATGCTGACTCGCGATCTTCGCAGTAGTGAACGCGCCAGAGAGAAATGCAAAATTCATACGGATTATCTGCTTATTACATAAGCAGAGAGCAGTCTGTAGTCTTGTTTTCTTACATTTTGAATTGTTCTGTTTAAAAGTAGACATGTCTGTGAGGCAAGGAGGCTACCTTATACGCTGAGTTTCGGTTCATTTATGAGACGAGCTCCAGTTCACGCGCCAGCGCCTCCGTGTTTATCGTCTGTTATATTTAAGATATTTTAATAACACGGTTTTGGCGGTAATAGAGTTCTAATGACGGTGTTCAACTATAACCGTCGGTCTCACGGTTATATAATAACGGTCACACCCCTAGTTTTAACAAACAATAATAAAAATAAAAAAACCTTTCACAAACATATATTTATTTACATTTGAATACAGTTATTAAAGACCTATGTTAGGGGTGTAACGGTTCACAAAATTCACAGGTCGGTTCAATACGATACACTTGTGTCACGGTTCGGTACGTTTTTGATACAGCAAAAAGAAAGAAAAGCCAGAGAAATTTCCTTGATTTAATTTTTTTAATTAAAACTAACATCATAAAGTATGTGTGTGTGGAATGCTTTATATCAGGCTTGATGTAATTTTACTTGATTTGTGATTTAATAACTATCTTATTTTATTGATTCGAGTATTCAAATTTTCTATGCATCTCTGCTGCAAGCTAAACCACAACAGTGGCGTTTGCATTTATTTATTTTACATGTTTATTTTTTTGCTTTGATTGTAGCTGCTGTCATGAAATGGGACCCAGCTGCAACAGAGGCCCAAATAAAGTCTGCAGCCGATCATCTGAAACATGCCCCCGGGAGAGTCGGGGCGTGCTGCTATAAATGAAGCTTGTGAAGCTTATAGCAGCCACATTTTGTTAATTGATATGTTATACTGTTTTAACAACATTTTATAGATTGTTTAAAGGGAAATTGTGTTCATTTATACCTTTACTGTTCTGGCTTTTAAGTTTTATTGTGTTTATTTATACTTTAATGTTCTGGCTGTTAAGTTTTGGTCCAGCAGAAAAAAATAGTAATAAAATATTTATTTTGAGATTTAAATAGTTGATTTCTTGGAGTGATCAGTTTGGTTTACAGGCAAATGGTAAGCAGTTTATTACAATTATATTGATAAGATATACAAATGCAAGACTTGTATATACACTACACAGTTGCCGTATTCAATTGAGTATTCAATATTATTAATATTCTTTAAAATCTTATTTAGGTCTGTGTGTCTGCAGTTTCATGACACGACAACTATTAACAATGAGTAACTGGGTTTTTCTCAGTGAGAACTAACTCACTGCCACTGTTTTGTACAACTTTTATTCTGGCTGCCTTTAGATGTCTAACAATTACGTCTGTAGCACGTCTTTAATTTACGTCTAAACAATGTCCTGAAAATACATATAAAAAACTTTCATTCTGGCTCCTGTGAGGATGTCTTCTGGATGTCTAACAATTACGTCTGTAGCACGTCTTTAATTTACGTCTATACAATGTCCAGAAAAGACGTATAAAAAACTTTCATTCTGGCTCCTGTGAGGACGTCTTCTGGATGTCTAACAATTACGTCTGTAGCATGTCTTTAATTTACGTCTATACAATGTCCAGAAAAGACGTATAAAAAACTTTCATTCTGGCTCCTGTAAGGACGTCTTCTGGATGTCTAACAATTACGTCTGTAGCACGTCTTTAATTTACGTCTATACAATGTCCAGAAAAGACGTATAAAAAAATTTCATTCTGGCTCCTGTGAGGACGTCTTCTGGATGTCTAACAATTACGTCTGTAGCACGTCTTTAATTTACGTCTACACAATGTCCAGAAAAGACGTATAAAAAACTTTCATTCTGGCTCCTGTGAGGACGTCTTCTGGATGTCTAACAATTACGTCTGTAGCACGTCTTTAATTTACGTCTATACAATGTCCAGAAAAGACATATAAAAAACTTTCATTCTGGCTCCTGTGAGGACGTCTTCTGGATGTCTAACAATTACGTCTTTTAGACGTGTTCTAGACGACTTTTTGCTCGCTGGGTTCACTGACTGAAAGATCTCCCGTCCCCATGCTGAGATTAATCTGTTAACATGATGCTTATTGTAGTTCTAGAATTTAAAAATAGTGTCTTTGCTACTGACCTTTGACAACTGAGCATTTAATTACTTTAAACTGGGTGGTCAGTGCCCAGAGAAGAGTTTGCTGACTGGATTAACGGTAGTCGTGAGTTCTGGCCACATAGGTACATCCTGACAGGCATCTCGGCAGAGCAGGACCGTTGACCGATATTTCAGCAATTTGTTCAACTCATATTGATGAAGGAAGGAAGCACTGGTTCAGGTTGTTTAGACACTTCATCTGGAGAATGGAGTCATGACAGGGCAACAGCTCTTACATTCTTGGATCCATGTCCCTAAGAGATGGTAAAATTGAACCGTGTGAAAAACAAAGTCCATCTGGTGTGTCTGTCTGGAGTTAAACCTTTTTGCTGCCCGAAGATATTGAAGATTTTTGTGATCAGTGTGGATGGTGAATGGATGTCGAGTTCCCTCCAGCCAGTGCCTACATTCCTCCAGGGCGAGCTTGATCGCAAGCAGCTCTCTGTTGTTGATGTGGTAATTCTGCTCTACCTGGGTGAGTTTCTTTGAAAAGAAGGCTCATGGAAGGTGTTTGTTTGACTTCTCCTACTGCCGGAAAAGCACTGCCCCTACTTCAGATGTGGAAGCATCCACTTCGACAATAAAAAGCCTCTTTAGATTGGGATGAAGGAGTAGTGGGGCAGTGGTTAAAGCTGATTTAAGTTGTTGCAGATCAAGTTCAGCTTCTAGTGTCCAGGACAGAGACTTGGGACTGTTCTTTTTCAGTGAGGGAACTGAAGCTATGAAAGAAGCGGTGATAGAAATTGGCAAAACTGAGGAAAAACTTTGATTGTTTGGGGAGTTGGCCAGGACTTGACTTAAAAACCTTTCCCTCATCCATCTGGATGCTTTCCTTACTGATCCGGTAACCAAGGAATTCGATGGAGAACTGATTGAAACGGCACTTTTCAGCTTTTAGGAACAGTTGATATTCAGGCGATGTTCGGCCAGGCAATCCCCCAAGTATATCAAGATGTTGTCAATATACTATACCACCACAACTGGTTCAGGAACTCCAGAGTGCCTCATTGATTAAGTCCTTAATTATGGAGTAATATTGAATATTGAAAATTGAATATAGTTGGCCAGGCTGTACGGCGTAATGCAGTAAACATAGTGTCCTTCAGGGGTCACAAATGCTATCTTCCTGTCATCCCCCTCACAAATCCAGATGAGGATGTACATGCCTCTGATGTCCAGTTTATTGAAGATGTAAGCACCACAGAGTTGTTCCAGGGCTTCTGGGAAAAGGGGAAGAGGATAACAGAAATTGATGGTTAATTTGTTGAGTGCCCGGTAATCTATGCAGGGCCGCAAGGTGTGAAGGCAATTGTGTGGCTCTCATCGGGCAAAATACTTCTTCAAATGGGGCATAACAGGCTGATATGTCCACTGACTGTTGAATGATGGGACTCTCAATGGAAGTAGAATTAACTGAGATCACAGAATGTGATCTAGAGGACGGTTGTGGTAACTCTGGGAAACAGGTCTTGCCCCATCGCAGAACATCTCTGATGCTCCACCATATAACGTGTTGAAGTTGTATGAGCCATGGGCTCCCTAGAATGACACCAGTGGTACACCAGTGCACTTTTTTACTGTTACTGATTGGACCTTGTACAGCGTTTTGAGCGCCACTGCAAGAGAAAGCCATTGCAGTCCTCCACTGAGCCAGAGTAGGGCGGTGGGTTGACCATGGGACTGCCAATGAAGATTGGTGAGGAAGTGTGCTCTTGGAAAGTGATGGTGACTGGTGATGCTATGTGGCTGGTAAATTCTCAAAATCTGGTTCTTTGAATGGGTCGGTGTTTGTTGGATTTATCTTAGCGTTGGTCTAGCCTTCTGTCATGATGTACAAAGTGAGCAAGAGGGTAGGTAAATCCAAAAACACTTTATTGGTCACACAGCGGATGCAGAAACAATAATGTTGGTTGGAGATTAAAATATTGCAGCACACACCTTAGTTTTTTGGTGGAATATGGGATGCTGGTAAGAATCGCAGGAGAGGACGTGGTGGCATGGCTTCAGATGGTTCAAAATGCAGCGGCTAGGCTGCTCACAAACACAAAAAAACGTGAACACATTACACCAATCCTAGCCTCCTTGCACTGGCTTCCAGTCCAGTCTAGGATACAATTCAAAATACTGTTGATGGTTTTTAAATCTCTTCACGCCCTGGCCCCCAGCTACATAAAAGATATCATTCATCCTCATGTAGCTCCGAGGTCCCTCAGATCCTCCAGTCAAGGCCTCCTCCAGGTCCCACGGTCCCGGCTTACGCAAAAAGGTGACAGAGCCTTTTCTGTTGCTGGCCCTCAGCTCTGGAACCGACTGCCAGTAGACATCAGAAGTGCCC
Organism: Semotilus atromaculatus; assembly: GCA_031834385.1. NCBI lineage: Eukaryota > Metazoa > Chordata > Actinopteri > Cypriniformes > Leuciscidae > Semotilus > Semotilus atromaculatus. The sequence goes on from JAULUF010000052.1 coordinate 23,026,508, forward strand.
CTTCAATTGTGATTTTTAAATCCAGGCTCAAAACTCACCTTTTTACATTGGCTTCCCCGGCTTCTTAAATTGTCTTAACCTGCTCTGTTTGTAATTAAGTGTCTGTCTTTCGATGTGGATCTAGCTTAAATCAATGATTTGTTACTGTATTTTACTTTATGGCTACTGCGCTATGTACAGCACTTTGGTTGGCGCGAGCTGTTTTAAATGTGCTATAGAAATAAAACTTACTTACTTACTTACTTACTAGGACCAACACATTTGGAGTAACAAAAGGGGGAATCACAGGTAAATTCACTGAAGATAATTCACAGGTACGGAAGATCAGGAGATTGCAGAAAATAGGTCTGTTTCCTACTACAAGGCTACATAACTGACTGAACTGAGGTGTGTTTTTATGTGGTGGTTGATGAGGTGCGTTGATGAGTGGCAGGTACCGGTGATCTGAACTCTGGTGATTGCGATTGTTGAGCGGTGGTGGTGAGAGAGTGGTGGTGCATATGCAGTCTATGGATTTGTACAACATAACTGATTCATAAATATTTATGTTTCTGTGTGGGACAGGGTTGCATACAGCAGTTAATCAGTTTTTTTAAGCAGTTTTTTTTTTTTTGATATATTATCTGAAAACAACCTTCATTATCTTATGCAAGTTAGACCAAGCTATTTATATTGGTTTAAATCTTTTTTTTTTCAGATTTTTTTTTTAAATGTACATAACCGTGATGTTAATTAAAGGGTAACTAAACCCTAAGCCAACTCTTTTTTTAGTTAATGATCTGTAAGAATGGGGCTTTATTAGTGCTGTTCATTGATTCAAGTAACTTTTTTGACATTTGGGTCAAATGTATGCCCCTTAAATTGCGTGTCGCTGGGGCTGTTGAGCGAAAGGGCAGTCCCAGTCGCGAGTACCTCAAAGAGAGCGCAGCAGAAACGAAATGTCGCGTCTCGTTCATTCACGAAGTGTATGGATGCTGCTATAGCCCCGTTAGGCTGCAGGGCATCCGTATTCTGAATTATATAGACGATTGGTTAATTCTAGCTTAATCAGGCTGAGGCTCAACGCCAAGAAGAGTGTTCTTTCTCCATTACAGAGAACCACTTTTCTAGGTGTAGTGTGGGATTCGACGACGATGCAGGCACGATTGTCACCTGCTCGTATTGCTTCGATTCTTGCCACAGTAGATCAGGTCAAGCTAGGCCAGTCATCCACTGTAAAACAGTTCCAGAGACTGTTAGGTCTCATGGCACCTGCGTCCAACGTGATACCTTTTGGCCTCTTGCACATGAGACCGTTACAGTGGTGGCTCAGAACCAAGGGATTCTCCCCGAGGGGAAATCCGCTTCGCATGATCGTGAGTTCGCGACGGTGTCATCGCGCCCTGAGAGGACCATCATCGTCTGTGGCACATAAACTGCCTAGAGATGGTGGCGGTGTTTCAGGCTCTGTTGAGGGTATTTAAATCAGGGGGTAGACGTCCTGTCAAGACAGGGGCCGAGGCCCGGGGAATGGAGTCTTCACCCCGAGGTGGTGGAACTCCTATGGAAACATTTCGGTCGTGCTAGACCTATTTGCTTCTCGAGGAACATCACACTGCCCGCTGTGGTTCTTTCTCAGCCATCCAGCCCCACTGGGGTTGGATGCGATGGTACATCCGTGGCCGAGGTCACGTCCGTATGCATTTCCCCCGATCGCTCTGCTCCCGGGAGTTCTGGAGTGGGTTCGCCGGGACGGGCTCAGTCTTCTGCTAAGTGCCCCGTTCTGGCCGGCTCGAGTATGGTTTGCGGACCTAGTGTCTCTCCTCGACGGCTCTCCTCTTGAGATACCGATCAGGAGAGACCTACTCTCTCAGGCGGTAGGGTCGATTCTTCACCCCCGCCCAGAACTATGGAGGCTGTGGGCTTGGCCTCCGAGGGGGCCCAGCTCATAGATTCTGGTCTCTCGACTGAGGTCGTTGAGACCATCCTCCAATCCAGAGCTCCCTCCTCGAGGAAGTTATATGCCGCGAGGTGGAAACTTTTCACCTCTTGGTGTGGAGAGCGCCAGCAGGACCCAGTTAACTGCCCGGTTGGTACAGTGCTGGATTTCCTGCAGGACCGTCTCTCCACAGGGTTATCCCACTCCACGCTGAAGTTGTATGTGGCGGCCTTAGCTGCTTACCACGCCCCTTTAAGTGGAGGTTCCCTAGGGAGACACCCACTTATATCTCGCTTCCTTCGTGGCACCTTGAGGCTGAGGCCTGCAGTTCGCACGAGGGTACCAGCTTGGGATCTGGCCATCGTCTTAGAAGGTCTCTCCCTAGCTCCTTTCGAGCCCATCGAGGAAGTTTCGGAAAAGTTTCTTACTCTAAAGACTATCCTTCTTCTCGCTATCTCATCTCTAAAAAGAATAGGAGATATTCAAGCACTTTCGGTGGCTCCCTCGTGCCTGGAATTTGCTCCTGGTATGGTTAAGGCCTTTCTCTGTCCGAGACCAGGTTATGTTCCTAAGGTACCAACTGTTTCTGTTAGACCTATAGTTCTGCAGGCTTTCTGTCCTCTGCCTTTTCTGACGTCAGACCAGGAGAAACTTAATTTGCTGTGCCCAGTTAGGGCTTTAGATGCTTACGTCCACAGAGCTGCCCTGTGGAGGAGATCGGAACAACTGTTTGTCTGTTTTGGGTCACCTAAGAAAGGGTGTCCTGCATCTAAGCAAAGGATGAGCAAGTGGGTGGTCGAGGCCATCTCGCTTGCTTACGGTTCGGCACATCAGCCTTCACCTTTGGCTATAAGGGCTCATTCCACTAGGAGTATGGCTGCCTCTACAGCTCTTCTTTCAGGAGCTTCTCTTCAGGACGTTTGTGATGCGGCAGGCTGGTCCTCACCGCACACTTTCGTCAGGTTTTATTCCCTTGACCTTAGCTCCACTCCCGGGGCTCAGGTTCTCTCGTCGGTTTGTGTCTCCTAATGACACACGACGGGGATTTGGTCATATGGGGATGTGGGTTTTGCGTTCCCACTGCGATTACACGCAGCGGTAGTCCCTGAAAGGGAACGTCCCGGGTTACGTATGTAACCCTAGTTCCCCGAAGGGACGGACGCTGCGTGTCCTGCCATATTCCGAGCATCCCCTTGGGTCGCTTGCTTCAGTAACTTTAAGCTGGCGGCTTGTGTGCTCAGGGGATATTTATTATAGCTTCCTGGTCGATGACGTCACTCGCCGTACGCTCATTCTCTCCATTGACTGATTTCATTCATTATTCAGACGCTTCACGCTGGAGGGCGTTCCCATTGCGATTACACGCAGCGTCCGTTCCTTCGGGGAACTAGGGTTACATACGTAACCCGGGACGTTTTCAGATATAAAGCAGTGAGTCTACTAATACTCTAATGAGAGTTAGTTGACATGTAGTTGCAAAATGACTTATAGTCAACAGAATGTTCAAAAGGGACCATCAAAGTAAAGTGTTACCAAACCATCTTGTTTCGTCAAAACCACTGTAGCGAGTCAGAATTGCGAGTACTGAAAACAATCAGATTAGAGTATTTATTTCCTAAGTGGGGTCTGCCCACTTTTCCAGCATTTTTCAAATATTGCCAGTGGGTGGAGTCAGGCTCTGACCAGGGGTTTAGTTGAAAACCATTTTTTTAGTGGACCTTTGCTTCACATGTCTGATCCATCTTCTTATTTGTTACCGGAGACTTTCAAAACGTGGTTTTACCTTCTTCCAAGAGGCCTATGAGGTGTTTTGTGCTTGAAAGGCAGAAGCTAAAACAATCGCTGTCTAAATGTGAGTAAACAGTTTGAAGCTACATGTACCCAACGCTCTGGCCTTTAACTGACTGTCTGCTATCCAAGTCATTGCCAGGTGGTTGAATATAATAAGCCATTTGACAGCCAAGAAAATGTCTCCCCCAGTGGTGGCTGCTGATGGCTGAACTCTTTAATTGTCACACAGCTGTCATTTTTCTGCTATGCTTTGCTTCTCAGGCAGAGGTGGACTGTAGGAAAGAGCTGAGTATAAGGTGCTATGGGTGAATTGCCAAGGGAGCTTTGCAATTCACCTGAGATTTATTTAATTTCAATGAATGCACAATATAATGTCTTTCTTTTAGCATCAGTACTGTTGGGCTAATCAAGATTCCGTCATCTGGTTTATTTTTTTATAAGCCCAAAATCAAGTATTTGCATTATTCATCTTCTAGAAGGGGGCTCCTTCCAAACTTGGTTCCCAAGGCAACCGTGAGCTGGTTGAGGTGAGCCTGTCACTTCCAAGTTTAAGGTTAAAATATGCTTGGGATTTGTTTAAAGTCTGGACTTCTCTCTTGAAGCTACAATATTGATCCTGTCAGCATGTGAAGTGAAGCTGAATGAGGCTGTACACGATATGTTTGTTCTCCAGAGACAGCTACAAAGACCGTGTCTTTGTGTCAACCGTTCTGTTCCTTGATGATGTAATTCTCATGTTAGTCATGAATCCAGAAGAGATGTTTAATTCCAGACGTGTCATAAGGTTTAAAAAGGATTCTGTGGTTTCAAGTGTCCACACCATTTCATTATGTAAGAGAGCGCTACAGTGACTGTTTTTTTTTTTAACAGCCTCAAGGCTTTCCCATTAGTTCTCTTCAAAACTTTCTAAATATTTCTCAATGAAACACTTTAAGGCAACAAACATATGAGAATTTGAGAAATAGAAAAATGTCTTTTAGGGGAAAGATCATCCCATGAATTGTTGAGAATGTAATAATATTAATAAAAAAGAACTATGAATTAACTTTCTAGCAACTCCCTAATAAAAATAGTTAAAAGGTGCACCACACGATCAAAATAGTGTATCATGAGATGGGTAATTTTCTATCACAAATAAAAATATCCATATCATGATACAGTAATTCAGTTTGTAAAGCTGATTAGAAAACATGTGCATTTTGAAAAAAGCTACAAACAAAAAGCTAAGAAAATTGCATTTTTGTCCATAGTTGGAGTAGATTGAGTTCATCAACACCCCCAAATCATCACAGTCCTATACCTCGTCATGGGTCGACATTTCATTCAGTAACATTAGGCAGTTTTGATTTTTTTGCTGTTTAATTTTTGATGAATGCTTTAGCCATGAGCACAAGGAATGCTTCTATTGCTAGTTTCTACTACTACTACTTCGCCGGTGTTTTGATCGGGAAATTCTGTACTATTTCAGAAGATCTTCTATTTTAGAAGACAGTGAAACAGTGAAAATATGGATTACCTGAAAATTTCATACATTTTTGCGTTGTGTCAAAGCGCTGTGTTATAACGTGTTGTGTCATAAATGACTTGAAATTCCATCAATCAGTTTTCCATTACAAAATGTGTTCAGAAGCATTTGGCTCGCACTGGAACACTAATCTCTACAAAGGTAACTTTAAACACATTTTCTTTAGAAATATGAATCAGAATCAGAGTGTGTGTGACGCTGGGCAAGGCTTATCTTCCCCTGGCCATGGACTTGAGACTACTGTGACATGTTCTCACTCAAACCACTGCCTGTTGATGCCTCTGATTGCTTTTAGAGGGAAAAGCTGCTCATAACTACTGGTTAAGGATCAGTTTTCACCGTAATATTGGCAAATTGACTAAACATATTTGGCAAACGATTCAGTGCATATCTGCGCTGCATGTTGAAGAACTACAAGGCTTTCTGTTTACAACTTGTTTTTGCAGCATTGAGCAATGTTCTGCACGCTTGCAAATATCCCGTCGTTATAACAAACAATGCAATAATAAGAGATTCATTACATTGTCAACTTAATTTTTATTGTAACAGAAATTCTTGAGATAGCGATGAACTATGACTGAGCTTTTTAGTGATTATTAAGGGAGCGCATTGCATGCTTTCTGCCATGCCAAATTCCACGTACAGTATGAAATGTAATTTATTAACGTAGAAGCTTTATTAACAAATCATTTATCAGCAGTGTTTATGTTGGCATGTGTAGGTTGTGCGTTTCAAGTAACTTGAAACTATTTCGAAGAAATCTATTTAAATGTGTTTTTAATGGGAAGCATCTACTTAGACTTACCTTGGAGTTGGTTCATCCTCTGCCTATGATCAGAAAATTCGAATTGAACGCATTATTATTCAAAACAGAAGTTGAAACATAATTAGGCTAGTATGTTTATAAATGACTATCACTCGGAGACCCGCCACCTTCAACTATTTCAAGGTCTTTGTTACACATCAATATACATATTTATATTGCTATTTGCTATGTGTTGTTGGAGGAATTGCAAAGCTTTTGTGCATCGTGTTGTGTTTACGATGTATATGGGCATGATGCAAAAGGGTTTTGGTGTGGTTTGATGGACTATCTTGTGTTTTGGTCTATGGAACTTGGTCTATTTCAGTAATAATAAATAACAATAAATATGTTATTGTTTTAGTGAAAGTTTCTCAGATCATAAAAATGTATGCCCCCTATGACAACGAAATGCCCCCCATTCAATATGTTCTGGTGACGGCCCTGCCTTAAAGAAATACACTCATTTTGATGTGTAAACTAACATTAAAGCATGTGTAAAGTACTCAAATGTAATTTTAACTGTAGGCTACTGTGTTATTTGACTACATTGAAAGTTCATACATTTTAATTGTACACTAAATTTCGCCTTCTGGATCAACATCCTTGTTGTTTTTAAACAACAATTTTATTATCCAATTTTATTAGCCAATACGATTATACGGTAGGTTAAGGTTTTAGACTTTGGGGCATGAACGGTGTTCATTTCTCTGTTTTCAGCGTTAAGGTATAAGGGCTTTCATTGTTTGTTCGATGGCAGTGTTATTCCTGGACCAACAGGGGATGTTGGTTTCAGACTTTGGAAAATCACATTATGCAGCATAAATTGTGAAATTTTGAGTAATCTTATGTTCAATCGAGAGCTGTTTCAGCACTTTTGCCTCAGGTGGAGCATTTGATGTAACAATTTCAACTCTGTAGCATCAAGGAAATATAAGTAAATGGCTATGGGCTCCTGTCAGTTTGCCAAGATGAGCTTGCAGTGCAGTGGAAACAAATGTATACTGTGGTGTACCGAGTGTCACCCCAAGTACTGGGATGTGTAGGCTCACTGGCTTTTAGATGGTGGAGGTGGAAAAGACGGTTACCAGAGCTCAGTTGTTCCAAAAATATAATAAAGTTTATTTACATTTTAACTCAGAAGTCAAGAAAACAAAATAAACAAAAATAAATCAAAATAGCACAATGCTTCTAGCTTTCAACGACAGTACAGCCAACACTTTGTATCTAGCCTCCCAGCAAGCTAGTACTCACTCTCACCCTCCTAATGCAGAATGAGGCCCTCTTAAATAGGCCAAAGCATTAAGCCAAATTGGACCATACCAACAAATCAGGGTATTATCTTTAGCCTAAGGCCATAAATAAGCTATAAGCTAAGTAAGAAATAAACATTACATGAAAACAAAATATTATCATCATATCACTATCATTTTACACCACATATTCACACCACTCCTATATATACAAAACATTATTACAAACAAACACCCCTGTGAACAATGCTCTGCACCCTCTGTCCTGTGACAAGGATAAATACAGCCCCTACAGCGGCGCGCGCATCCGCATAGGAGCCGTCGAACAAAACCGGGATGCAGGAAATGCGTGAGTCGTAATATGTATGTATTTACCAAGCTTTTAAACAGAAACAGGGAGTAAATGGGACATGAATTAGTGGGTACCGCACTACATGTCATGGAGGTGGTGAAGTAGGAAGTTATAAGCAGTGACAAATCAGTTTTGAGTGTTGTGAATGAACTCGCGGACTAACCGCGCTACAAACAAACCAACGCGAATGCGTTAATGGCGCATTGCCTCGCGCCAGCCTTCTCTTTAAACACAACCCCCCTGCGTTCATTAGCCATCCATACACCTTCACAAAATAACACACTTAGCCTAAGCAAGACATCATTTTTTATAAAGGAGCGTGCGGGTGTATGCATGTGCGTGTGTGTGTGTGCAAAAGTCCAGAGTCTCTCCCGCTCTCGCGTGTACCACCCTTCACAGTCAATGCGGGAGTGCGTAACAGTGAGAAGTGAAGTTCACTTTCTCACATTTCCCTCCCCCTTTGGAGTCTCGCCAACCGGGTGGCGAGACAGAAAGTCTGCAACAGTATTCTGTTTGCCCGCTCTGTACTGCACCGTGAACCTGTAGGGCTGCAGTGCTAAAAACCAGCGGGTGACTCTAGCATTAGAGTCCTTCATGCGCCCCAGCCACTGCAAGGCGCGGTGGTCAGTCTCTAGGGTGAAGTCTCGACCAAGCAGATAATACTTCAAAGTGTCAAGCGCCCACTTCACGGCCAGGCACTCGAGTTCTATGGCCGCATATCTAGTCTCTCTCGGGAACAGTTTCCGGCTAATATAAGCCACAGGTTTCTTGTCGTCACCATCTCCTTGGAGCAGCACCGCCCCAAGACCAACACCTGAGGCGTCCGTCTGGACAGTGAAGTGCTTTCCGAAGTCAGGGCTCTGGAGAACTGGCTCCTTGCAGAGGGTCTCTTTTAAATCCAAAAAGGCTTTGTCTTGCTCCTCCCCCCATTGAATCTGGGTGGAGCTTGACTTCCGAGTCAAGTCCGACAAGGGAGCTGCTCGTCGGGCAAAGTCCGGTACAAATCTGCGATACCAGCCCACTAGCCCCAGAAATGACCTAACCTCCTTCTTTGTCTGGGGCCTTGGACAGTCCTGTACTGCCTCGATTTTGTCTTTTTGCGGCCGGATCACACCACGACCCAGAACATGGCCAAGGTATCTGACCTCCTCTTGGGCTATGGTACATTTTTTTGGGTGGATGGTCAGGCCCGCTCGCTGAATGCGCTGCAATATCTCACCTAGATGACGCTGATGCTCCCCCCAGGTTGCGCTGTACACCACTATGTCATCCAGGTATGCAGCAGCAAAAGAGTCTGTACCTGCCAACACAATATCCATAAGTCTTTGAAAAGTGGCTGGCGCCCCCTGCAGGCCAAATGGCATTACCACAAACTGGAACAGACCCTGCGGGGTCCGGAATGCAGTGTACGGTCTGTCTGCTCTGACCAAAGGCACCTGCCAGTATCCCTTGCATAAATCCAACGTAGTGATGAAGGATGCCTTGCCGAGGCACTCGATCAAGTCCTCGAGCCTAGGCATGGGGTAAGCATCTGGTGGGACTGGGCATTTACCCGCCGAAAGTCAATACAAAAGCGCATAGTGCCATCCTTTTTGGGCACTAGCACCACAGGATTACTCCACTCACTGGAAGAGCGCTCAATCACCCCCAAGGCCAGCATCTCCTCCACCTCGGCTTTGAGAGACGGCAGAAGACGCTCAGGAACCCGGTACATCCTTTGGCGTATTGGGGTAGTGTCTTTGAGTGGAATGGAGTGTTCCACCACAGAAGTAAGGCCCGGCTTTTCCTGAAATAGGTCAGGAGGGATGATTCCTTCTAGCTCCCTCTGCTGGTGGGAGGTCAAGTGGGATACCTCCAGGGTAGATGCGGCATGACTGGTGGGAAAGAACTGCTCGGGACTCTCCTCTTCCTCCATCACCGCCTGCACCCGGAGTTGTAATTCGGGCTGTCCGGCCCTCTCATGCCATTCTTTCAGGAGGTTGACATGAAAGGTCTGTCTGGGTTTTCTTCTCCCAGGAAGGTCAATTTCATAGGTGGCCGGACCCATTTTCCGCACCACCTCGTACGGACCCTGCCACCTAGCCAGCAGTTTGTTTTCCGAGGTGGGCAGAAGAAGCAAAACTTTCTGCCCTGGGTTGAGGTGCCTCTGCCTGGCAGCCTTGTCATACCAGGCCTTCTGGTGCGTTTGGGCCTGCTCCAGGTTAGCCCGCACCAGCTCGGTCATTTCCTCCATCTTGTCCCTCATTTTAAGGATATGCATGAGGACGCTGTGGGACTTGGGGGTCTGAGGTCCCTCCCAGGCCTCTCTCAGGACATCCAAAGGCCCCCTCACCTGTCTCCCATACAGCAGTTCAAACGGCGAGAAGCCGGTGGAGGCCTGGGGGACCTCCCGGTAGGCAAAGAGCAAGTAAGGCAACCAACGGTCCCAGTCTTTACCATTGACCGCTACAAACTTCCTCAACATGCCCTTTAAAGTCTGGTTATAGCGTTCAACCAGCCCGTCTGTCTGAGGGTGGTATGGGGTGGTCCGGATGCCTTTGATGCCTAGCAAGCTATACACCTGTTTTAATGTCTTTGACAGAAAGGCGGTACCCTGATCGGTTAGAACTTCCTGGGGAATGCCTACCCTAGAAAATAGCTGCAACAGGGCCTGTGCAATTGGACCAGCCGTAACCTTGCGCAAAGGAAACGCCTCAGGGTAACGGGTCGCATAGTCACAAATGACTAAAATGTATTTGAACCCTGTTTGGGTTCTTTCCAGGGGCCCTACAATGTCCATGGCTATGCGAGAGAAGGGAACTTCTATGATCGGCAATGGCTGAAGGGGGTAAGGGCTTGTTTTCCTCCTGCTGGTGAACTGGCACTCGGGACAGGATTTACAGTATTGCTGCACCTCACTATAAAGCCCTGGCCAATAAAACCTGGCTGCAATACGCTCATAGCTTTTGGTGTTGCTCAAGTGACCTGCCCAAGGGATGGTATGCCCCATGGCTAACACCCTTTCCCTCAACTGCCTAGGAACCACCAGCTGCTCTGCCCTGCCCTCTCCTGGCTCATAATAAAGCAATCCCTCCCTCACTACGTATCCTTCTCCAGACAGTGAAGTAGGCATCCCAGTGGACATACCATCTACTTGTGTGACCATGTCATATGCTTTCTGCAAAGTGGGGTCTTCTCTCTGCAGCTGCTCAAAATTATCTGGGACCTCACCCCAATCATCCACTGGCTGGCTAAGTTGTAGCTCCTCATTTCTCTCCATGGTGCCCACTAGCCTAGCCTGCCTCCGCTGTCTTCTGGTCTTCCGGCACCTTGTTTTGGCCGGAGGGGTATTCTCCCCCTCTGAAAAAGGCAACTCTGACATGCTATTTGGCTCAGTCGACTCATCTGTCTCATTGTCCTGCGCTTGGCTCTGTGATCGAGTACTGACCATACTCACTGGCCTGCTGGACTGCACTAATTCTGGTAGCACCATAATGTCCTGGCCTATTACAACAGGATGGCTCAGCCTCTCCACCACACCAACCATCATCTGGTATGTCTGGCCTCTAATATATAAGTATACTTCGGCTGTTGGATACTCATGTTCATCCCCATTGACACACAGAACCTTCAGCTTCCTACCCTGCACAAAGTCCCTCTTCTCCACTAGGTGGGGCTGCACAAGTGATTGGGTACTTCCTGTGTCTAGCAGGGCAGTAGCCTCTTTCCCATTAACTAGGACCGGCATTGTCTGTAGCCTTCCCTTAAAACCTACATCGCCCCCTTCTGGGCGGGGAATACAGCTATGGCTGGAGTGCTTTGGCTTCCTGTTCGGGCATTCAGGCTTTATATGTCCTTCCTGACCACAAAAATAGCATACCACCGGCCCTCCGGTTCTTGGCTCTAGGCTATCTCTGGGCTTGGTTGGAACAAAATAGTTACGGGCAGGCATTCGACCGGGCTCACCAACCTTTGCCCCACTCCCCTGACCAAAGCCCTCCGACCTCCCACGGGCTGCTGGTCTTGCCTGTGACTCCTGACGGAAGTATTTGTGGCCCCGTCGGGCCGCCATGAAGTTCTCCACTAGCTCCGCCGCCCTCTGACCATTCTGGGGATTGTGCTCCTTCACCCAGACTCGAATGTCCGGTGCCAGAGTGCGGAGGTACTGTTCCATTATGAGCATCTCGGCGATCTCTTCAACCGACTTATTTGCCGGCCTAATCCACTTCTGAAATAAATCCCTGAGGCGGGTGTACAGCTCACGGGGGGTCTCTCCTGGCCTGACATCCGGTTCACGGAACCTCCTCCGGTACACCTCCTCGTTGATTTCATACTTGTGCAGTATTGCCTCCTTCACACTGTCGTACTCCATCGACCGGTCCATACCCATGGCCACATAGGCGCTGCGAGCCTTCCCAGTGAGGTATGGCACCAGAACCACGGCCCAATCCTCCCTAGGCCAGCGGTAAGCGGTGGCCAGCCGCTCGAACGTAGTAAGGTACTGTTCGATGTCGTCCCCTTCCTCGAACCTTGGAATGGCCGACCTGGCCCAGGGCGCTGGTGCTGCTGGTCCCACCGGCGCTGGTACTGCTGGTGCTGGGCCCACCGGCGCCGCTGGTGCTTGTGCTGCCAGCTGAACTGGCACTCCTGTTGGAGGCTCTGGTGGAGCTGTAGGCCGATGCCTCCCCTCCGCCTCCACATCATCTCTTAACTGGTTCAGCTGTATCTGCACACTCCTCCAGCGTTGCTCCTGCTTATACGCCTCTCTCTCATGTGTCTTCAGCGTCTGCTCCAGGAGATGACGCAGGGCTGCTAACTCAGTCCCCTCTGTCTGGTCTCCGCCCAATGCTTGGGCCCCAGCATCGCCATCTAGGAGTTCATCTGTCTCCTTCTCAACCTCTTTCGGGTCACTTTTGGCTAACCGCCGACATGCCATTCTCCCCCGGTACTGGCGCCGTTTTCCTCCCCTATTAGCCAGTGTCGGTCAGCGTACCACCCCACCGCTGCCACCAAATGTGGTGTACCGAGTGTCACCCCAAGTACTGGGATGTGTAGGCTCACTGGCTTTTAGATGGTGGAGGTGGAAAAGACGGTTACCAGAGCTCAGTTGTTCCAAAAATATAATAAAGTTTATTTACATTTTAACTCAGAAGTCAAGAAAACAAAATAAACAAAAATAAATCAAAATAGCACAATGCTTCTAGCTTTCAACGACAGTACAGCCAACACTTTGTATCTAGCCTCCCAGCAAGCTAGTACTCACTCTCACCCTCCTAATGCAGAATGAGGCCCTCTTAAATAGGCCAAAGCATTAAGCCAAATTGGACCATACCAACAAATCAGGGTATTATCTTTAGCCTAAGGCCATAAATAAGCTATAAGCTAAGTAAGAAATAAACATTACATGAAAACAAAATATTATCATCATATCACTATCATTTTACACCACATATTCACACCACTCCTATATATACAAAACATTATTACAAACAAACACCCCTGTGAACAATGCTCTGCACCCTCTGTCCTGTGACAAGGATAAATACAGCCCCTACAGCGGCGCGCGCATCCGCATAGGAGCCGTCGAACAAAACCGGGATGCAGGAAATGCGTGAGTCGTAATATGTATGTATTTACCAAGCTTTTAAACAGAAACAGGGAGTAAATGGGACATGAATTAGTGGGTACCGCACTACATGTCATGGAGGTGGTGAAGTAGGAAGTTATAAGCAGTGACAAATCAGTTTTGAGTGTTGTGAATGAACTCGCGGACTAACCGCGCTACAAACAAACCAACGCGAATGCGTTAATGGCGCATTGCCTCGCGCCAGCCTTCTCTTTAAACACAACCCCCCTGCGTTCATTAGCCATCCATACACCTTCACAAAATAACACACTTAGCCTAAGCAAGACATCATTTTTTATAAAGGAGCGTGCGGGTGTATGCATGTGCGTGTGTGTGTGTGCAAAAGTCCAGAGTCTCTCCCGCTCTCGCGTGTACCACCCTTCACAGTCAATGCGGGAGTGCGTAACAGTGAGAAGTGAAGTTCACTTTCTCACATATACGAATAAGCTCACTTTATTTTCTGCTAAACCAACTTAATTATGAAAAATTTTAATTTTGAGAGATTGCTCTCTCTTGCTTAAAAGAGTAAAATAAACCAACAGAAAATTTTATTTCCCTGTACCTTCTTGACTTTTGATTACACTGGCCACATTGGTTGATGAACATATCCCTTAAGTTAATTAGCATATCATTTCTTCATTTGCTATGATTACCACATACACATCACTTTAATTAACCGCTTAATGAGCTCATTATACCATGACTAATTAAACCATAAACCTATGGTTTAACATACAGTACATGCATCAATGAAAACCCCCTTTAGCTATGTGCAAAGATAAAATCAACAACTGAAAAAACAAAAACAAATAAAAAACACGATGCTATTAAGAGGTTTAAAGTTAGTCCAACTGGACTTATTGAACGATGTCCTCACAGGCTAGTGTTTTTACCTCATTACTTCAACCAAGAGGGCTTTAACATCACAGCTAATGGGATGTTTACGTGTTATAAAGGAAACTGAGAGACAATTTGGGTCTTAACCTTAATTACATTCTTACATTCATGTTTAATATAAGCCATCTGCGTTGGCTACACAAGTAGAGAGCTTTCTTGGTTGAGTCTATTTCTCAGTAGTTAATTCTCATAAGCCAATATAACGCTGGTTTAACCCCATGAGAGAATGGATGATTGGGTCTATTGATTTGCCATTTCAGTCCCTGTTGTTTCTGTATATTTCTCATGAATTCCCACTATACAGGTTTTTTTTTTTATTTTTTTTTTTTTATTTATTCTCATTGAATTATTTGTCCTGGTATTTCAAAATGTGACATGGTTGATGATCGCAATATTTCCGCAGTGTGAATCCTTCGCCAATGCTTTTCATTGTCAGCAGTAGTGTTTTAAAATAACAGCATCCCTCAAGTCTACATGGGTCAGAGTATCCTCGAACGATTGATCTGCACTCTTGTGGAGCAACAGCGTTTCTTAGGTCATGTGCCCAACAGACTTGAAAGAGCCCAAACTTTTAGCCTGCCTGCAAACTGGGTCACTGATGTACCCTAGGCTCAGTTTGGAGGAAGTCCTCCCAGTCAAGGCTGTTGTGCCCATAGTGCAAGTCTCTATTTCCAAGTCACAACTGACCAGACTGGTGTCTCATAATGCAATAATGTTTGTGTGACAGTAAGGAACAGAGCAGAAGGACGGATATGAGTTGTGACACGCATGCCTAAGCTGTTGCCCCTAGGCAGGGAGCTGCAGCGATTGTGCTTGCGCGAGGACAGCCACGCCTCACCATGTGCCCAGACAGCGAGAGAACAGCTGTCGCCAGCGGAGCATCGGTTGGAGGAGCTTGCGCGCTGGCACCATGTGTTCTGACTGGCAGCGGGTGAGTGGTCCAGGCACACAGCACAAACAGACCGGCCCAAAGTGTGGCAGACATTTTGTTTTCATCCCGCGTCAAAAAACGGGAGTCGCCCAATCGCCGAGACCGCCCAAATTCGGCACAGAAGGGCCCGAGCAATATTTCATAACTGTCCTACTGAAAAATAAAGAGGACTTGCATGTCCTCTCCTTTTTCATCTCTCTTCTGTCTCAACTCTCTCTATATCTCTCTCTCTTTAGTGTTTTTTATCTCTTTGTGCTCTCACTAGGTTTGGCTTTGCATTGCTTCTTGTACACACGCAACGTGAATAATTACATTGCAAATCACATGTAATCTTAGAAAAAAGGTCAATATGTTTACTTTCTCTTATGTTTACTTCATTTAACTGGGCTACAATGAGCACAGACTTTGCTATTTTTCTAATCAGGATCCACATTGTAAATAAGATGTTTTTAATCTTGTAAATTGGAAGAATGAGAGTTTTACATCCAACAATAAATTAAACTTATTAAGGTTTAATGCATGGTTGCGATCCTTTGGTGTGATGCCTCCACATAATACAAGAAGAGTTTTTCTGTATTAATATACACAATATAAATAAAGTATGTTGTTGTTTTTTTTTTTTTTTTTGGCTGTAGAATGTGAGTCTAAATGTTAGAAACAATATATAAAAATGGCAGGATCATCGAAAAAAAAAAAGTGTCTGTGATGACATTTCTGTAGTTTGAAAATTGACTGTGGTAACAAGTTGTGTTTGAAAATAATGTACCACAGATTATCAATTAATAAAGGCTTATTTCCACACTATTCCTTGCACAATACTATTCTATGAAAACACGTTTAACATGATGATTTGTATATGTCCTACTTAAATGATTTTTAAATGTCCATGATTTGTAAACAAATATATTTTGATCTGTATATAGTGAAATATTTTAAATATATAAAACAATATTCAAAATATATATTGAAATTCTACATCACATAATCAGCTCCATGAGCCTGTTCTGTCAAATTAAACTTGCTCAGTAGCTCACCTGGTACAGCTCTGCACTTGAGCTGTGGAGTGATTGAGAATGAGTCCCGTGAAACATGAGTCACAATAAAAAAGCTCAAAGGCACGTAGAAGCATTTTTATCCCACGTTTGCTTTTGTCAGCACTGTGTTTAGGGTTTAATGAAAGGTGATACTAAATTTTCAAACGCAATAGAGCATTAACATAACATTTCTGTAGTGCTGCAAAATGTACAAGAAGCAATGCAATCTAATTGTGCTGAAATGTCACTACAGGCTTATTTTTCCAACGAGCCTGGATTGGACTGTTCTTTATCAGGACTTTAAGCAGATGTTGTGATTGCATGTGGTTGCATTTGTCAGGCATTTTACAAATAATATGAATAATATAGAGGCACTGATTTTTCAATGATTTGATGACTGCGCTCATTGAATAGCATCCATAATTTGATATTAGCGCTTACTATAGTATACATCATGGCAGGCTTTCTCAATCACATCCTTCAGTCATTACATTTTGTAATCAAGCAAGCTTTCCAGTTGAGTGAGAGTGAGAGAGTGAGTGAGTGAGTGAGTGAGTGAGAGAGAGAGACCAATGATATGTTGTCGAAGATTAGACCTATTGGGTTAACAGTAATTCTGATCGGAATGTTCAGAACTTGACTTAACCTTGTAGCTAGAGCCTTTGATAAAATTTTATAATCTGCGCATAAAAGAGATATTGGTTGTTACTTATGGTTTGGAGATCCCCCTTCTTAGTCAACAGGGTAATAACAACTTTTCTACAGCTTAACGTAATTTAATTTTTTTGGGGGATTTACTGCTTTCAAAACAATCACCATCACCTAGAAGCTGCTGTACTAAAAAGTTCTTTAATTTCATTTTCTAACTTCTTCACTGACTGGGGCATTCCTTTAGTAACATTAAGAGTGTACTCTTATGTGTATTTATGTATAATCTTATTACTGTTAATTCTTTTTATAACTGTGCCCACTGTACGTATGTCTGACTGATTGCATCGTACTACTGGCCTGACGCCGTCATACTCAGATTCTAGTCAGAATGTGAGTCTGATACTGCTCCGTTGGGCTGTGATTATGGGGCGTTTCAACCGAACCAGGAAAAAAAATGCCTCTGCACTCAATTGGATAGACCGAATCCCGTAGGAAGGACGGCAAAAAGATATTTCCGATAGACAAATGCCTTGATCGCGGTTCTCTGTTCCTCTTTTAAAATGAATGCGCTGTCTACATCTTCTATAACAGACACGATGGCGGAATCTACACATCTAAATTCTCCAGCGGCAGCCATTCTTTGTTGTAAACAAATTCAGCCCAAGCGCTCTTTGGTGACGTGGATGATTACGTTACTGTTGATCATCTGTCCATCATAGCATAAAGCCCGTCCTGACAATTTGATTGGTCCGAACAGCTTTGATTCGGGCATACTTGTTTCACAACGGATCAAGTCCAGACCGAACTTCCCATCCTCAAATGTTGTGGGCGGGGCTAAGTTCGGCTGGCATCCAGGCTACTGTATTCCTCCTTTTGATTCTAAGCTGAACTCAAAAGGCACTGATGATTGGGTAAGAGACAAACATAAATTACTCAATTGGGGAACTTGAGAATGAAACCGTGCTGATGACCTGGGTCTGTCGAGGAGTAGTGAGTTTGATGTGTAATTAAACTGAGGTTCTGTGGGGTGCGGACTGGACTGATTCCATTCCTAGAGCTTCCGAACAAACAGGTTTTTCGGGTGTGGACTCATGGGGAGTTAGTCCTAGAGCTCCTCCAGTCCGATTTTAAGGGAATATCGGGTTCATCTGAGAAGTCCAATAGATTTCTTAGGTGCTGAAAAAACACCACAGACACAGTTTAATCACCATGGGAAAATCTCAGAGTAAAACTGGATCACCAGCATCACCCCAAGCTGGAGCAAGCAAGGACACATTGCAACAAACGTGTTGCTGTAGCCAATTTAACAATTGTATGGGATCTATTGGGGGAAGCTTATTAGCGGCAGCAAAATCTGATACAACAAGCATGTTGTATAATCGCAGAACTATTGCTAAAACTAGTTTAGTTTGGCATGGGAAGCAATAGCTCAAGACTAGCACCAACCAAACTGATACAACTAGCATGTTTGTATAAGCATAGGCCTAGATTTTAAACTAGTCCGGTCGGGGAAGCACACCCTTTAGCTCTGAGTCAGATGCAATGTGCAGCTAAGCTACGAATACAGTGTGCTTCCTCATTCATGAACATGATTTCTGCTCCCGTCCTACAGATTCCATCGGGTGTGGAGGGGAAGATGACTACTTTGATGAAAAACACATGATGATTCCACATTCCTTCACAGGATCATCAAGCTACAATGTTGTTAGTGTTGAATACCAGACCTCTGCAGTGAATGTACTTTGTATTTTGCACAAGTATGTTACCGATATCTAGATATCTTTAGCCACAAGCATGTGGTAACTTTAACACAGCATGTTGCAATAATCGGATAGAATAAAGAACGAGCATTTTTCAAA
Organism: Semotilus atromaculatus; assembly: GCA_031834385.1. NCBI lineage: Eukaryota > Metazoa > Chordata > Actinopteri > Cypriniformes > Leuciscidae > Semotilus > Semotilus atromaculatus. The sequence continues at coordinate 23,045,126 of JAULUF010000052.1, forward strand.
TGCAACCAGATAAGCATGAAACAACGCTTGATTACTACAGCATGTTGCGGGGGACAGTATGCGCAAAAATACTAGAAGCTGAAGTAACAAGCATATATCGTCCTGCAGTGCAAAACAACATGTGACCATACAATGTGTGCAGAATTATTAGGCACGTTGATTTTCTGATCATATCTTTTTTCAGACATTTGTACCAATTCCAAACCACATTAATCTTGACAACTACTATTAATTTAGTATTGAATAATATATATACACTTACCGGCCACTTTATTAGGTACCCCATGCTAGTAACGGGTTGGACCCCCTTTTGCCTTCAGAACTGCCTCAATTCTTCGTGGCATAGATTCAACAAGGTGCTGGAAGCATTCCTCAGGGAGTTTGGTCCATATTGACATGATGGCATCACACAGTTGCCGCAGATTTGTCGGCTGCACATCCATGATGCGAATCTCCCGTTCCACCACATCCCAAAGATGCTCTATTGGATTGAGATCTGGTGACTGTGGAGGCCATTTGAGTACAGCGAACTCATTGTCATGTTCAAGAAACCAGTCTGAGATGATTCCAGCTTTATGACATGGCGCATTATCCTGCTGAAAGTAGCCATCAGAAGTTGGGTACATTGTGGTCATAAAGGGATGGACATGGTCAGCAACAATACTCAGGTAGGCTGTGGCGTTGCAACGATGCTCAATTGGTACCAAGGGGCCAAAAGAGTGCCAAGAAAATATTCCCCACACCATGACATCACCACCACCAGCCTGAACCGTTGATACAAGGCAGGATGGATCCATGCTTTCATGTTGTAGACGCCAAATTCTGACCCTACCATCCGAATGTCGCAGCAGAAATCGAGACTCATCAGACCAGGCAACGTTTTTCCAATCTTCTATTGTCCAATTTCGATGAGCTTGTGCAAATTGTAGCCTCAGTTTCCTGTTCTTAGCTGAAAGGAGTGGCACCCGGTGTGGTCTTCTGCTGCTGTAGCCCATCTGCCTCAAAGTTCGACGTACTGTGCGTTCAGAGATGCTCTTCTGCCCACCTTGGTTGTAACGGGTGGTTATTTGAGTCACTGTTGCCCTTCTATCAGCTCGAACCAGTCTGGCCATTCTCCTCTGACCTCTGGCATCAACAAGGCATTTCCGCCCACAGAACTGCCGCTCACTGGATGTTTTTTCTTTTTCGGACCATTCTCTGTAAACCCTAGAGATGGTTGTGCGTGAAAATCCCAGTAGATTAGCAGTTTCTGAAATACTCAGACCAGCCCTTCTGGCACCAACAATCATGCCACGTTCAAAGTCACTCAAATCACCTTTCTTCCCCATACTGATGCTCGGTTTGAACTGCAGGAGATTGTCTTGACCATGTCTACATGCCTAAATGCACTGAGTTGCCGCCATGTGAGTGGCTGCTTAGAAATTAAGTGTTAACGAGCAGTTGGACAGGTGTACCTAATAAAGTGGCCGGTGAGTGTAATTGTTCATGAAGGCTGGAAATGAAAACGCCTTACATTCAGGTGTGCATAATTATTTGGTACCTTTTCTTTTACAGATAAAATAAACCAAAAAAATAAGAGATTTAACTCAGACTGAAAAGTTATCACAAATTATTAAATACCCTTGAGAAGGATGCAATACTAGGAATTGCAGTTAAGGCATGACCTTAAATGACAGTGAAATGCTCATTGGGTCAGCAGGGTCAGATAAAAAACATTTATTTATAGTTCATTTTTAGTCCATCTCTTACTCTGAAGTTCGTTTTGCAGAGATGGACTAAAAATGAACTCCCAAAACTTACTGCCAGATTCTGGAAGATGAATTTGTCATGTATTTTACTTACACTTGTTATTCTTATTAAGAGGGGGTCATTTTTTAGGGTTCTTTACCTCTCTTTTTTGGCTTATTTTATCTGTAAAAGAAAACATGCCTAATGATTATGCACACCTGAATGTAAAGCGTTTTTCATTTCCAGCCTTGATGAACAATTATATATATAAATGTTTAAATACAAAATTAATAGTTATTAAGATTAATGTGGTTTGGAATTGGTCAAATGTGCCTGAAAAAAAATATGATCAGAAAATCAATGTGCCTAATAATTCTGCACACACTGTTTGAACCCCCATAAAAGAACATATTACCTTCAAGGACCTAAAAAGTGTATTCTGTATGTTTTATTCTTAATTGTACAATTATTAATCTGCACGTATACATTTATCTTAAATACAGGTTTATGCATTAGGAAAAAAAAAGACAGCCAGGATTAAAGTGTTTAATTCACCTTCTATTTATTTGTGACCACATGAAGGGCTCAGGACATTTAAACCCTCATACACCGTTCCACAGCAACAAGCTTCACCTAAGTGCACACACATTTGGAAACGTATGAAATGAGTACTGGCATATAGCGACCAGACACTCGCAGTAGCATTCCGACGCGTTTGTTATTGTTTACGTCCTTGAAATGGTCTATAGGTATCGTGGATCAGCTGATACGAGCTTGACCCGCCAGAACTTGATGCTCTTATCAATTTTGTGATTCCTGATAATAAGTGATTCCGGTCTAATTTATCATTTTCAGTACAGTTAAAATCTCCACCAAGGAACAATAATTCTTCTGAGCTTAGGTCTTTCGTAACAACACTAATTGTATATATAAAAAAACTATTCTTTCAGCCCCTTTTGTGGGGGCATAAATATTTAAGTCATTCTAATGGTTTCAAACTTGGTTTTAACTTTCAAAAAACAGCCTTTAACTATTTATTCTATTTCACAAGAGATTGGTAGTGATTTCTTTGAAAACGGAAAAGCTACTCCTCCACTTATGACTCAAAAACATGTTGCCCATCCCATTTTTTTCCCAGTCTACCTCATTTGTTAAGTCACTATGTGATTCTTGAACAAAGGAAACATCAATATGCTTTTGTTTTATAAATTCAAACAAACACACTCTTCTGAATGCCTTTGGCACCATTTAAATTGAAAGTTCCAATTTAAAAATCTCTCATTAAAAAAAAGTAATTAAAAGAAACAGTCAGCAAGGCAAATACTTCTACCAGAAAAAAGTTGTTACACCATATCTTGTTTTTCATCATTAAAGGTTGTATCAGTCATTTCAGGCCCAAAAAAATGCCGAAACATAAATTATCACATTCATCTAATCTTTCCTAACGATCCGCTAGCTGCCCGCCCCATAAGCATGCCGTCCAAAAAACGCGTCTCTGTAGGCAGCCTAGGCTCTGAAATCTGCACACAAAAACAAATGGGACAACCACCACTCAAAACCAAAATAAACAGTGTTTTAACCAATCGCCGACAGGGGCGGGTTTTTTGGGCCTGAAATGACTGATACAACCTTTAAGGGTTTACTCACAATTTTCATGAGACGGTAAACGTCTTTATCTTCAAAAGCACCTTCTTTCATTAAGAACTTTTGCATCATTAATGAAATTTGAGCGATCAGGGAAGTTATCTTCAACCTGAACTCCAGGTAGGCCTTTAGTTTCTTTCACAAATGTGCTAATTTCCTCAACTTTATATACTGTTGTTGTCACAGGTTGTGTCGGCAGAGGAAGACGAGGAGATCAGAATTTCCAACAACAACAGTCACCTTTACTCACAAATTAAACTCACAGGGTACAAAAAGATTAACGGGCAGAAGGTACACACACCAGTAGAACAAAGTAGAACGGACAGGGACTGACTGAACAGAAAGGAACTAAATACAGATAGTAACGAACAGAAACCAGGTGAGACAGATGACAATTAACAAGGCACAGGTGTCAATGATGATGACAGGCAGGTGTGTAAACATGAGGGATGCTGGGAAGTGTAGTGAAGAGGCGGAGACAAGACAGACTGTGACAGTTGTCTGATTTTCATTTTCATTTTACGATGAAAGATAAGAACAATCAGAATTATTGGAATCGCTAGAGTCACTGTCATTATCTGGTACTAAACTTTCAGCCTAATTTTCGTCTTGTTTTACTTGTTTAATGATCTTGCTCTGGTAGACTTTTTTCCTTTTAGTAGGGACTTTGAAGATTGACTCTGTTTCCATGTCCAATTCAACAACACCCTCGCTGACCTATTTATCAGTAGCTGTCATTTTATCTGTGGTTACAGTGATGTAACTGCTTAAATTAGCCGTCAAATGATTTCCCTCGTGTGGTAATATTTTTTCTTGTAATTATGTATGGTTTGCAAAAATGTGAAATGCTGCGTCTGTGTAAATGAGAGAAGCAAAGTGTATGTGTGTTGTGCACACGCTACATTATGCCCAAGCATGAGCCCTTAAAATAGCATCTGAATATCGCGCCACTGACTTTAGACTAGGTTTTTCCTGGTCTGTGGCGTAATTGTTTTCTGAAACTGCAAAATTGCCCCAGGAAACGTTTGCGCCGGAACGCCTCTTCTTTCCGCCCCGGGATCGCAAGTTCATTGCCTAATTTACCGATGTGTGTCTGTGGAGGGAAAAGTCGGCTGTGCGTCGGGTGAAAAATAGGAATGGTTATTCGTCGGTGTACAAAGTCAATTGCGCTGGGTGCAAGATAGGGCCCTACATGTATAGGGCCCTCCCGTTTGAACAACATCATTAGCTTTTTCGATCGTGTTTAAAAATGAAACAATCGGGTTGTTCATTTTAGATGCAGAAACAATAACGTTGTAGCCAACTACATTGCCACCTGCTAAAGCACATTCCTCTACACTGAATTTACACAAAAACTTAATCCCATGACACCGAGATAGACCATCACTTCTTGTAACACCTGAAGCAGCCATCCTTGCCGGCAAAAAAGACAGAGAGAGAGAGTCAGCTGGTTCTGTTTTACTCATAAGCTGCCTTTCCTCCACCTGCATGTATGGAGTCTCCACAGAAATACTTACATAGTTAACAAAGTTTCCTTGCAACATTACACTGCCAGAGGGGTTTGATTCCAAATGAGACAGGAGGGGCTGGATAACACATACGAGATGCATTAACAGAAATTATGACTTTGGATTTGAATTATTTACACTGCAGACTTACTTGCAAGTCTGTAGCTTTCATGGTCTGTAGCTTTCATGATCTATTACCATTCAACAAACCACAGAATACTTTAATCTTTCTTTTTTTAAGATGATACAGTGGTGGCTATACAACTTTGGATATGTTTCGAACATTTCAGAAGTTAATGAATGAATGAATGAATGAATGAACACACACACTGTAAAATCGATTATTTAGACTTGATTTTAAAAAGTATGCAAACCGATTGCCTTAAAAACACAAGTGAAGTGAAATAAAAATAGTATGTTGTCCTGAAAATTGCTTAGTTAGTATAGTTCATTTATACAAGAGTTCTAGTACCTAAACATTTTTTTATTTTGTTTTATAGCACTTGTTATGCTATATTATCACCCAGTATTGGATTCAATCTTTTTGTCAACTTGCTCTCTTTTAATTAGGTCTGGTTTTATATTTCTATTTGCATCTGATTAATCGTAGGCCTCATTTATCTGAGAGTAACTGAGAGTTATCATTTATCTCTAATTTTTTTAGTAATTTATGAATAATTTTCACAATATTAAATAAAATAAAATGTGCAATGTTGATCACACTAGTCTACTTTAATGTTTCACCAGGAAGTTTGTTTTGAAAAACTTTTATTTTGTACAAAATGGCACAGAGTTACACTGAAAATAAGAGAAACATTTAGTTTTCAGGAGCATGTTCATTATGTTCATGTGCACATACAGTATGTGCATGTGTGCTGGCAAACATCAAGCCCTTGGACCTGTTCATGTGTGGATACATGCATACACACGCTACCCAAACACACACACACACACACACACACACACACACACGTTAAAACACAAACTATTTTGAGTATTACACACATTCTTTTTCACAGAGAGAAACTTGATGATCCTACCCTGAACTGCATCTAATATCCATTCATCCATCTAACACACACACACACACACGTATGCGCAAACTGGATTTAGTCCGCAGTGACCATGTTTCAAAAGAATCTTTCTTTCATGATCTTTGTTTCCTCACAGTTTTCAGATAAAATATTATGACATTTTGTTTTTGGACTAAAATGTACAAATATAGATGTTATAGCACAGACAAATGCTTCACAGTGTCTTGCTTGTCATTAATTTTGTAGCAGCACAATGGGGAAGGAGCTCTGTGCATGATGTTCTTCATCAGATCATTGATCAAGACACTATTGAGGAGGAAGCAATACAGGATGAATCTCAGAAGAAAAACTACCTTGCCTCGTGGGGATGAAGACCAGAACAAAGTTCCATCTTTCAACCAGAATGTAACCGTAGCATCAGCTGGGCCCTCATCATCAGAAGACTGCTGCTCATCAGTTGTTTCAAGGTCTGTTAAATAAAAACATTTAAGTGAAATCAACATCAATTTATGAAGTCAGCTTATGTGATGTTTTTCAGTTGTATTGACAATTGAACATTTAAGCTGACATTGGGAAATGAGTGAATGCAAACAAAGAAAAAATGACTGCAGAAGTGGACGAAATGAGTCAAAAATCTATTAAGAATTGCCCCCAAATGTTTTTGCTTGACAAAATGGCACTCAAACTAATAAATTAATCTGAACTAAAAAGTGTTAATTAGAATCAGTGTTGGATTTTACAGAGCAGACAGCAACATAGTGTCGGCCCAGATCAGGCCCACATCTGGTACACCTGGATTCCACACGGCTCAGATGTGGGCCGACACTATGTTGCTGTCTGGGTACATACATGCATAGCGTAACACCAATTAGAACTACTTGTACTTATATATATATAAATGAATTGGCAACAGAATTAGTTACAGAAAACTACAAAGCTAAATGGTTGCAGAATCATTACAGTAATACAGTTTCCCTATCTGAACTTTATTGTTACATCACTAATAGCCCTGAGACTGACAATATCTGTAGTTGACCTTGAATTCCAGTGTTTTTCTCAGATATCATGCAAAGCAGAGCCAAATTACACAGGCAGTTATATGATAATCCAATTTGAAATTGGAGCTAACAATCTCTTTCTGAGACCATTTTATGCTGATTAAATAATGGCTTTGTGTTAATAGGCTAGTCAGTCTGTGATTCAAAAGCAAAGTCTGTCTTTTCAAATGCATAATAGCATGCTAGCAGATTTTAGACATTTTTTCTACCCAAATCTGAGCTGCATTTACATTTTAGCACTTTGCTCTCACTATGCCATTTATTATTCTGCTTTAAATCAGGTTTGAGGTGTCATAAATGACTGATCCCTTGATGCGGGTGATGATGTGAACGATATCTTCATGAGAGAGTTGAAATGACCGTCGGGAGAAATCCAGCTTGTTTTGGACAGGTCTCTACACAATTGAGTCATCATATGCCAGGTTTGCGAGACTGAGAGACACAAAATTCAGTCTGTTCTCAAATCACAGTTTTTTAAAGAGCTATTCTTAGCCTTAAAAGTTCACTTTAGGATTCAGATTCAAGACTTTTACTACTTATCTTATTTCACTTGAAGACTGTGTTAGCCTGACAATCAATTTCTCAAAAGCATCTTCATTCTCATACGCACATTAGCGCTGAAAAGACATTCCTGACATAATGGCTGCTAAATGTCTGCTAATTAAAAACTTGACACATGAATGAACTAAAGTGCCATTGCATTATTTAACATTATGAGCTATAAACTTTACCATAAATTAACATTGAAAATGAGAGAAAAGATAGAGATGGTCAATAAATGCTAAAAATAGATCAATTAAAACAGAAGGGCAGGCAAATAAACAAATCTAGGTTGGTAAAGACCCAGATTTCCGGAAGCTTAAAATATTAATATGAGAACATTTTTACGTTTTCTCTATTCACAAACATATATGAGCATGCTATTTAAATGTCTCTGCAGAAGAATTAAACAATGCTGAGTCTATTATCAGTAATGAATACTGGACATAATATTGCAGGTGTTATCAGCCAAGCTTAGAGTTGTTTCACAGCCTGTGCTTGTTTTCAGTTTTGATCTGATTCGAATACAAAATGTTTAGCAGACAGCATTCATAAACAACAATGCACCTCTATCTGTTGCTGTTTCAGAAAATATGAAAATTAGAAAGAAACTCTTCCAGCTTTGCCACACAGCCAATGTGAATGTCTCTTTAAAATGCCCCTATTATGCTATTTTAAAGTTCATGTCTCCATGGTGTAAAAAAACACAAAAACAACAACAACAACAACAACAACAAAAAAAACACTTAAATTTTCTCATAATATACATTGCAGCATCAACACTCCTTTAAAAGTGTCTGAAACAGTTCGATAATTGATTCAGGCTCTCTCAACCCCTCCTTTCCGAGAGCCTACTCTGATTGGTCTGTTGTGATTGGTCAACTCTGCTCTGATTGGTCAGATGGTCCAGTCTGTTGTGATTGGTCTACTCTGCTCTGATTGGTCAAATGGTCCAGTCTGTTGTGATTGGTCTACTCTGCTCTGATTGGTCAGATGGCTCAGTCTGTTGTGATTTGTCTACTCTGCTCTGATTGGTCAAATTGTCCAGTCTGTTGTGATTGTTCTACTCTGCTCTGATTGGTCAAATGGTCCAGTCTGTTGTGATTGGTCTGCTCTGCTCTGATTGGTCAAATGGTCCAGTCTGTTGTGATTGGTCTACTCTGCTCTGATTGGTCAGATGGCTCAGTCTGTTGTGATTGGTCTACTATGCTCTGATTGGTCAGATTGCCCAGTCTGTTCTGATTGATCAGATGGCCCAGTCTGTTGTGATTGGTCTACTCTGCTCTGATTGGTCAGATGGCCTAGTCTGTTGTGATTGGTCTACAACTTACAGTGCATGTCAGAAACAAAATGCTCATTACCATATCTGAATTTCAGCTCTTGCTTTTCCTCAGCACTTGATACACAGTGATACAAACAGTAATGATGGCGTCAGTTTTACCATATCAATTCCAGTCTGAGTCGTCATCCTAATGTCATCCTCTCGACACACGAATCAGGATCTTCAAGGTCTCAACTACAACTACAGTCTGAGGGCAAAGTGGACATTGTTTACGGGCAGGCAATGAAGACTGTAGGCTGACATTATGCAAATGTGTTACAAACCTATCTAGGTTTGAGGAGGAAGTGAGACTGGAATTACTGACTCATTTCAGGCAGCTCAGATCCAGATATGTGTTTAAGGAGACATTCATGACAACTCATTTATCATGCACTTTGATCTTTACAACTTTGCAGACCTTTCATAAACAGCTATTACACACTACATGAAAGGTAAGAAGCATAATAGGGGCACATTAAGGTGCATTTCAGAGCTAAAATTGTGTTCAAATAGTGTTCTCAATTGTTTCACATTGTTTGCAATAAAAAAATCAAATCATGATCTTTATATATATATATATCTTTGTGGATTTTCTTTTCTTTTCTTTTTTTTTTTTTTTTGAAAAGGATCATAACACTGTAAAATAAGGATTTAGAATTAACACCCAGGCAGAAACATGCCTCTGATTATTTTAGCAGCAAAGGTTTTTACTCTCCCCACATTCCCTAAAGAAATTTACAGGCAAAATGTATATGAATTAACATGCATATCTCCAGGACATCGTTTGTATGATTAAAAACTGTCCTGTATTGTATACCGTTTTTATGCATGCTTTATGATTTTAACTTTCTCAAACATTGTATTGTACCATTGTAACTTCTTCAATCATAACAGAGCCAAACTAACCCCGCAAGTCAATCATAATTTCTTCATTCAACACGGAAGAAATTGATTGCAACTTCAACAACATCAACTTACTGAAGCATCAAGACATTCTCCAGAGACTGCATCCGGGCGCTCGTTCAACGGCCAAGGCATTACAAATATCATACAATTAACTAACTAAACAGAGGTTTAGTGTAAGCTACAGACTCCTTCTTGACAAGTTGCTTTGAACTAAGAATCCAATGGTTTTCTTTTTGAATCTATAAAAACATGTTAGACAAACAATATTCCCCTAAATATTATCCCAAGTTCTTTAACTATTACATATTAGAAAATGTTGTAGATTCATTGAGGGTTTGCGAGCTCGAAATGCATGAATAAATTATGCAGTTACCGTTGAGGATTATTGTTTTGCTGTATACTGGCTTTATTTATTCTGTTGTTGTTGTCACTGTTGGTTATTTGTTGTGTGGTGATGTTAAGAGCTAATCTTTTTACCTAATGAAGTTTGTTGGTTGCTGCACAATATCGTAGTGCACAATATCTGCACAATATCTTTGCCTTTGAAGAAGATAATATTTTGCAACAATAGGCTACAAAAACGTCTCGGTTACGAATGTCCAGAGTGGGGAACAGAGACGTTCCGTCGGATGACAAGGATTGGGGTTTCGCTTAGAAGCCTATCAACTTCGAATATTACAAAATACTGGGGGGGGACTTAGAGAATACACATATGGCCCGGAGGGATGCATATGCAGAACACTGGGGTGTCTAGCCGCAGGTGGCATATTTCAACCCCAGGGGTGGCAAGGTGGCTTGCCAAGGGAAAGACACACGCTCAGAGAGGCTTACAGTGGAAATACACGTGTGGGGACCCGCTCAAGGAGGGACCATGCACACGGAAGGCACCTAGCCAACGCACAGGCAATAGACACTGGCGTCGACGTCAGCAGTGCTGGAGGAACTCAGGGCTTACAAGGAAGCTCACCTGAGGAAAATATCGCACGTATCCAGTCCGTGGAGTGGAATGGCGAGCAAGCGAAGACACCTGAGCAGGTCCGGTACTAGCTGGTTGAAGCGAGTACATGAGAGGACACAGGCTCCACTCGGAGATTGCAGAATCTGGCGAATGTGTTTGTGTCGCCCAGCCTGCAGCTCTGCAGATGTCTGTTAGCGAGGCGCCATGCGCTAGAGCCCAAGAGGACGCCACACTCCGGGTGGAGTGGGCAGTCACACCAAGGGGGCACGGTCGACCTTGCTGCTGGTATGCCAAAGCAATGGCGTCCACTAACCAGTGAGACAGCCTTTGCTTGGAGAGTGCCTTTCTCTTCAGCTTCCCACCATAACAGACAAAGAACTGGTCTGAGGTCCTGAAACACTGCGTTCTGTCTACATAGGTGCGGAGAGCACGTACTGGACAGAGCAGTGCCAAGGCTGGGTCTGCCTCCTCCAGGGGCAGCGCTTGCAGGTTCACCACCTGGTCCCGTAAGGGAGTGGTGGGAACCTTGGGCACATATCCAGGCCGGGGTCTCAGGATCACGTGAGAGTAAGCCGGCCCGAATTCCAGGCACGCTTCGTCAACGGAGAATGCGTGCAGGTCCCCTACCCTCTTAATGGAGGCCAATGCAGTCAGGAGCGGTCTTCATAGACAGGAACTTAAGCTCCACTGACTGCAAAGGCTCAAAGGGAGCCCTCTGCAGGGCAGTTAGAACCACTGCGAGGTCCCAAGAGGGAACGAGAGGAGGGCGAGGAGGATACAGTCTCCTCGCTCCTCTCAGGAACCTGACGATCAGGTCGTGCTTCCCCACAGACTTACCTTCTACCGTATCATGGTGTGCGGCAATAGCGGCAACATATACCTTGAGGGTGGAGGGAGACAGCCTTCGCTCCAACCCTGCTTGAAGGAAGGAAAGCACAACACTGATCGAGCATCTCCGGGGGTCTTCTCGGCGAGAAGAGCACCAGTTAACCCCCTGGGGTCGGCGGTCTCGCCGGTGATACCAGCTCACTTTTTTTCTTATCAGTGCAAAAGAGACTCAAAATACTCTGTTGATTTTGATCTTACATTTAAGTGTTATACATCATTCAAAACTGTTAAATGTCTTCTTTTATATGTGTACACACATAATAAAAACAAAATGTTGTGTTTTTCGTAAAATAAATAAAATAAACATGATGCACGTTCTGTCGTCTCTCTCAATGTGAAGCTCATTCTGAAACGCGACAGAACATGATCTGTAATTTAGCTAATGTTTGTCACACAAACTTGAAACGTATGTCTTTACAACGCTTGGAGTCTCTATTTTTAAATGATGTAAATTATATCAAAAACAAATATTCTATGTTTAAGTAATCCGTATGAAAGCAGCCACATATACAGTTTCTCAAACGGGCCTCATTAGCGCTAATGTGACGACGCCCACGCGAAACAGCTGTTCGCATACTAATGAGCCACGTGGAGGAACGCGAAACTCCCTCAACACAAAGAATCAGATTCAGCGACTTCAGTCCTACTCTGCTTTTCGTGAGTGTGGAATACTGTGTTTGTGCTGTGCTGTGCCCTTGGATTTACCTCAGAAGAGTTAGAAGAACACGATTTGATTATGAGATTTTTAAGGTAAGACATGTTATATTGTTAGTAGCATGTCAGCAGCAGCATGTTATTGTTGCATAAACTTTACATTGTAGCTACTAGTTAAACTGGTGCCAGACTAAAATGTACGTTATAAAATGTGATTGGAGTTAAAAACATGAAGTCTAATGCTAAATGTATATACATGTAGCCTATGACACAATGACATCGCATTCAGTAAATGTTTGCACATGCTGAGTTAGAGTCACGCGCTGTGGGTTTGAAAAGCAGAACAAATCAAACATTATAGGCTTCATGTTTTTACTCCAACATTTCATAACGTCGTGAAAGTAACATGATAATCCATATAGTTTTCTCTAGTGTAGTGTCACTGAACTTTTTAACGATTTATAGGCTGCCTGCTATAGGCTATTGTTATTATTTCATGCAGCCCTACATATGCCTACAAGGCACAACACACTTGGGAGTTCATATATATAGTGTATGTATGTATTTAGTAAATTTCATAATTTTAACCAGAAAAATTTAAAATAGTTTCTCCTGATATCAGCATGTTCACAGGTGTTTTTTTTCCTAAATGTTTTCTTTTACAGGGACCAGAAGACACTGATGAGTCCTGCTGACATTCACATGAGTCTCTCTAGATGAACATGGTAAAAAATCAAACACTTTGGAGATGACAGGTATGTAGTCTACTATGTTTTAGGAATGGCAGAAAGGTGTGGGACTGTCCAAGTCTCTGTCTTTAGATCAGTGTTTACTAATGTGCTTTTTTGTCATTTGTTGTGTATCTTTGGATAGTGTTGTGTTGTAAATAAATCCAAACCATTTAAAAGCATTTCTCCTCACTCTTTGTGCAAGGTTCCTGATAATGACAGCTGATAGCACCTTATAGGGCCATTAGGGGAGGGTCTTTGTCTTTCTCAGGTGTGAAGAGACTAAATATTCATGGGTTGATGGTTCATGGTTCACGCCTCCTCGCATAAAGCTTTCTAACACAAAACACGTCTTACAAATTTTAAATCAATATATTGTCTTATCTAAATGAGTAGTCAGGATGATTTTCACATAGTTTTGAAGCAAATATTCTAGGCCACGTGATACAATTTTCAAAAGTCTTGTGAATAAATAATTAGTATGGGTTTTATTACCTTATTTCAGGGACAATGTTTTTTAGTTTTTTCACAAACCACGCATAAACGTCATTATCTCAAAACTAAAAATGTTTACATACATGCTGCTGACATATTACTGTAGCAGAGTTTGTGCTGAATACAGTGTAATCAGACTTTAGCCATGAAAATGTCACAAGTATCAGAAATAAGCACAAATGTCAGAGCATGTCAGAACACTTCCAGGACCCAGAAAGCACCTCGGACCCCAGAGGGTTAACGAAGAGGTTCCACTTCAACGCATAGGCGTGTCGGGTAGACGACGCTCTAGCGGAAGTGATGGTAGCCACCACCGCTGGTGGTAGGGTACTCAAACCTGCCTCGTCCCGTCCAGGAGCCACACGTGGAGGTTCCATAGATCGGGACGAGGGTGCCATAGGGTGCCCCGTCCCTGAGAAAGGAGGTCCTTCCTCAGAGGGATTGGCCAGGGAGGAGCTGTCGCGAAGAGTACGAGTTCGGAGAACCAGGTCCGGTTGGGCCAGTGTGGCGCCACCACGCCAGGTGGAGGCGCTGTGGGGTCACAGACGTGTCGCCACAGAACTCTCCACAGGGGGAACCCCAGAGCACCCTGGGCCGCCGTCTCCCGAGGGCAGAGAAGGTGGAAGAGGCCACTGAGTGGTCACAAAAGTCAAAAGAGACTCCCACGAGCTCATGACCTCTTCATGCACGTCCGGGAAGAAAGGAATTGGGGTTGCCACCCCCGAAAAACAATCATCAGCCATGAGTACTCGGGACATGGCAGATGTCCACACAAGCCTGATACTCACGGCAGCCCGGGAAAGCATAGCTGTCAACTCTGGATCAGACTCGACAGGCTGACGCACCCGGAGGTGGCAGCACAGCCGAACCGTCATCTCCAGAGGACTCCAGCTCACCTTGTGATGCGGCGATAGACATGATTTCATCTGCCGGGGCGCCGGATGAGCTGCTGGAGCCGCCGCCATCCTACTGGACACGGGCAGTCAGCGAACTCATCCAGACACCGCACGGGTTGCAATGTGTAAGAGGGGGGGTGTGGGCCGAGGATAAATCGTTGGGTTTTGTTCCACACCATCAGCTTCAGGTCACCCTGGCCACCAGCCAAAGTATTCCCTCACGTGGAGAAAATAGATTGGGGTGTGGATGAGGGGACTCTCGCTCTGTAGAGCTTATTAGAGCTTATAAAGGGAGGCGTCCTCCCTTTATACCCACGATGTGGGGCGGAGATGCGCCATGCAAATTCCGCAGACCCATGGCATTTCCCTTGCCATTGGCTCGTTTTGTAATACTCGAAGTTGATAGGCTTCTAAGCAAAACCCCAATCGTCGTCATCCGACGGAACTCGGAGTGACAACGATGGGGAACTGCTGAGTTAGCTTTATATTAAATGTCATATTAAATACGGTTTAGGAATTAAATGAAGGCAAATCAAATGTTCTTGTGTTGCTAATTGATAATTCTGCTACCACAGAAACTGAAAATTCTCGGGCCAGCAGCATGTGTCCAATTTTCAATCTTAACTGTTCTATTTCATCAGAAACTTTAAAACTTGTCCTTTAAACATGCGCCCTGTCACACGCGCAGCAGTTCGTCTACATTACTCTCCGATCAAATAATTTATGGCGGGACAAAAATACGTGTTGGAGCAGGAGCATCGATAGGAGGACTCATCGAGGACATACAATATCAATGGTTCATAAAAATTTGAATCGGTTCTCGAGTGGAACCGGTTTTCAATTCCCATCCCTACTAATAAGAATAGACTATATTTGCTGATTTAGACTATTTGCTTTTAGTTGGTGATCAAATTCAAGGGTGTTTTGCTGGGGACAATTTTTAAGAATGTTATTGAAAAAAATAGAAGAAAAAAATCTTAAAGCATCACCTTGCCTTTTTTTTATTTGATTTTTTTATTTCTCAACAGGGTCTTTTTACCATGCATAATAGTTACTGTAATATAAACTCACAGCAAGACCATGACAGTAAAAGGGACGATTGTTCCCATGGGTATTGTGTTTTCACGGAAAGCCAAATAATTCTGTTTTTACCAATATTTCATTATAAGAATAGGTTTTATTATAACACATTTTGCAGATCCTTTTTTCTAAATACAGAGGTGATGAACATCTTGAGGATGCCATTATTGTTTCTAACTGCAGAACAGCCTACCACAGCAACTTAAGGTAAATATACACTCAGCAGAGTGGATACAATGCACATCTAAATATAATGTCTCTCTAATGGGATTTGCATTCTGTCAGATGGAAAGATCTCTAGGTCTCAATAGACTCAAGGACATTACAAGGTTGTCTATTTCCATATGTCTTCCTGGTTTGATATTGACATTTTAGATGTATCCGAATCATGCCCTTGCGGGAACGGCTTCATTACAGCTCTTTGAGGTGTCGTAATCAGCACGGACGTCCCTTGAACGTACTGCTCAATAATTCAAAGCCAAAGTATGTTCCTTTCATAAGTCCTGTCATTTGCTATCACATATCGCAGGTGTCCTTTAGCTTCCCTGGTAGGAACACACTCTTATGCAGCTCATCTCGTAGGCAAGAAACAAGAATAAACGTAAACCAATAAAAAATGTGAAGGAATAGTTTGCCCAAAAATATAATCTCCTGTCATATACTCATTCTGATGATTCTATGGAAGCTTGTTTACAAGAATACAAAATAAAAAAGGTAATTGTGACTTTTTATCTTGCAATTCTGACAATTCTGACTTTCAGACTTTCTTTAATGCCTAGTTCACACTACATGATTTTAAAACGTCGGGCTGAACTGTGCAGTTCACACTACATGACTTGCTCTCTGTGAAATCAGGAGTGTTCAAGTTGTTGAGCTGTTCACACCACACGACACAACGTGATTAATCCGCAACAGGAGGTAACGCACTACACGAGTTGACAACAACTCTGTCACCCAACGATTCTATCTTGTCCACAAACCACGTTTTCTCACGAAAAATCACGCGATAAAATGAACCGAAAATGACGCGAAACAGCACGCGCGCCAATACCCAGGGAAGAAGAACACAACTCGCATATGGGCGTCAGACAGAAACTAGTGCTGCAAACTGTTTGTGCGATGATTAGCTCTGAGAAAATATATACACTACAACTTCATTTTAAAAAAGAACACCCAGAACATCAACATTGTGACATCGGCATATATACAGTTGACTTTCCTTTTTCCTAAAAGTATTTTAGTAAAACCTATGATTACAAACAGGGATATTCTTCCGAAAAGCATAAGTAATTATATTTTTATGTCTACACATACTTGTATGTTTAATCTGTAGTTGCTCTGATTGGCTGTAGCTCTCGACATCACGTGAGGTTGAGTCGCGCGACAGCTCTGGATATCTAGCATGCTAGATATTTTTCTGGGCTCGGCGACGCGTCTGTGAGGCGTCTGCGAGGGTCTTTGATGCGTTGTTGGCTCTTTCATACTAACAGATTGGCGAGCGTTCATCGCGCGCTAATCACCCGCGATTTGCACGCGATAACACCCTGACCTGTCGGCGAGCTCAACGATTTGCAAATCGGGCTCAAATCGGGCTTAAAATCATGTAGTGTGAACTAGGCATTATGCCTAGTTCACACTACATGATTTTAAAACGTCGGGCTGAACTGTGCAGTTCACACTACATGACTTGCTCTCTGTGAAATCAGGAGTGTTCAAGTTGTTGAGCTGTTCACACCACACGACACAACGTGATTGATCCGCAACAGGAGGTAACGCACTACACGAGTTGACAACAACTCTGTCACCCAACGATTCTATCTTGTCCACAAACCACGTTTTCTCACGAAAAATCACGCGATAAAATGAACCGAAAATGACGCGAAACAGCACGCGCGCCAATACCCAGGGAAGAAGAACACAACTCGCGTATGGGCGTCAGACAGAAACTAGTGCTGCAAACTGTTTGTGCGATGATTAGCTCTGAGAAAATATATACACTACAACTTCATTTTAAAAAAGAACACCCAGAACATCAACATTGTGACATCGGCATATATACAGTTGACTTTCCTTTTTCCTAAAAGTATTTTAGTAAAACCTATGATTACAAACAGGGGTATTCTTCCGAAAAGCATAAGTAATTATATTTTTATGTCTACACATACTTGTATGTTTAATCTGTAGTTGCTCTGATTGGCTGTAGCTCTCGACATCACGTGAGGTTGAGTCGCGCGACAGCTCTGGATATCTAGCATGCTAGATATTTTTCTGGGCTCGGCGACGCGTCTGCGAGGCGTCTGCGAGGGTCTTTGATGCGTTGTTGGCTCTTTCATACTAACAGATTGGCGAGCGTTCATCGCGCGCTAATCACCCGCGATTTGCACGCGATAACACCCTGACCTGTCGGCGAGCTCAACGATTTGCAAATCGGGCTCAAATCGGGCTTAAAATCATGTAGTGTGAACTAGGCATTAGGCGCAATTGCAAGTTATAAAGTCAGAATTGCGTGATATAAAGTTGCAATTGTGTGTTAGAAAGTCAGAATCGTGAGATATAAACTCGCAATTACGGAAAAAAACAAACACTTTTTGCATCATTGCAACTTTATAACGTACTTGGGAGATATAAAGTCATTATTGCATATTATAAAGTCGCAATTGTGAGAAAAAAGTCTGTCTATTTTTTGTGGAATTGGACTTTATAACTTGCAATTGCGAATTTAAAAAGATGTCAGAATTGCAGGATATAAACTCGCAATTGGGTGCTATAAAGTCAGAATTAGGTGATATACACCTGCAATTGTGAGAGAAAAAAGTCTGAATTGTGAGTTTATAACTCACAATTCTGACTTTATAACAAGCAATTGCAACTTTATATCTCGCAATTCTGAGAAATAAAGTCAGAATTGTGAAATGTAAACTCGCAATTGTGAGATAAATTGTTGCAATTATCTTTTAAAATGTTTTTTTTTTTTCTGTGTCATTCTGCTGGTTGCACTTTTACATGTAACAATGAATGTGGAATAAAGCTTTCAAGCTTCAAAAAGGGCTCAAAAGCACAATGAAATAATCATAAAAGTAGCCTATGCAATGTTTGGACTATACTGCAAGTTTGAAGCCATACGACATAAGGCTGTGTAAGCAACAGACTGAGAAGTAAGTAAATAATGATTTTAATTATTCCTTTATGCAAAGCAAACCAGAAACCTGTCATCAGTCAGTCAATCATCCAAGGCCATATTGATTTTATGCATATTTACTACCAAAAGTTGATGCAAAAACCCAAAGAGCATTAATAAAGTGTTGTAGCCAAGGCTACAACATCCATAACCTGGAATAATTGTGTTATTTGTGTTGATATATTTTACACATTCCGAGATCGACAAATCAAATGTTGCTGGCTGTTCCACATTCCAAGAAGAAGTCAAAGGGTGATCAAGCTTTCTCTGTAGTATCTCCTAAATTGTGGGACAGTCTTCCCCTTTATATTCGGCAGGCTCCATCTATCAAGGTTTTTAGGTCTCAGCTGAAAACGCATTTTTTAAATTAGCTTTTGAAGTAAAGGAATATTGATTATTGGAAACATTTCTTTCTAAAGTGATCTCATTGGGCAGTTTCTATTTTGGTGCATTAGAAAGTTGTGTGTATGTGTGTGTATGTGTGTGTGTGTGCGCGTGTGTCTGTGCGTGTGTGAGTGTCTGTAGGCTTGGCAAATGTTACTCTTTTTTTAATTAAATTGTGAAGCAGTTTGGGCAAAAAAGTTGTTTTTAAATGTGCTATATAAATAAATCAAAGTTGAAGTTGAAAGTTAAAAATGGTAGAAATAAAATCCATCAAGATTATAGTTTCTTTTCTTCATCACATCAACTAGCACTTTTGGAGAGTTGCTGGGATGGTCATTCTCAATTCCAAATAGAAAGGCAGTGAATTCTCAAAACCGGCAGGGCAAAGTAAATTAAGCAGTGATTTATAGACATTGGCCATATTTTTCCATTTTAATCCTGCCACCGTGATATATGAATGCGGGTGTATTCATGTTGAGTGTTTCCTCAGGGACACGTGTGAATAAACGAGATGATTTATATATTCAGATCAGGGCGAATGCATCTGGCTCTATCTGTTCGTTCGTGTAAGATAATAAAGTGGTTTTCTTTAATGACAGTAAAAGCATTTTGGTGTCTAAGTACATTCTGACAGGCACCTTTTGCTCGATTGCTCACATAAAAAGCTGTGTAGAAATAACATGCTGTCTCAAATAAATTATTTCACACAAAGCACTGTCCTGCAATGACTTACCCATTAGCTTGCTATTGCTGGACCATTGTATTGTCTTTTTCATGCTGTGAAGCTGGGTGTAATGGCTGTGGTTGTCCCAACCATGGATGCCTATTATACCTGGAACTAACAGTTACAATTTCAATTCATTTTGAAGGCAATTGCTTGCATGCCGCATTCAACTTTAAAAGTATGCCACATGGAAACCCTGACCCTTTGGTCCTAGTTGCTTTGTAACCATTAGAAAGAGACAAAAATTGCAATTTTACTCCCAACATAAACAACAGAAATGATCTTCTGTGCTCTCTAATATACCAGTGCAAAAAGAAAGCAAGCCTGCTCGACTGGTAAATTGAGCACTTTTCAAAGTTTCATGCACCACAGACTTCATCTTGACAATGGCTTTCATTTCAAAGGCTTAATCAAAGCGAAACAGGTTTATAAATTATAGAAGGCTGCACATGCTATGAAGTGTCGACTCACTGTGAATTCAACAATCATTGCCCCAGTTAGAGAGTTCAATAACCCTGTACTCTCAGTGTAGGTGGTAATGTTAAAGTGGGCACACAATGTGCTGTATATTACACACAGGGTCTTTTGGAGTGTTGGTTTATAATAACTTGACCTGCCCTTCCCTCCCTGGCAAACTAACCAAAGTATCATCTTATCAGTGGGTGGCACATGATGTAAAACTTATGCAACTGAATGAGAAACAAAGAACAAGTTATTGGAACTCCTAAAAATAGTTTGCTTTGTTTCTGTCGCATCCTCAGGCTGTGAAATAAAACACTTCTAAAAATAAAACCTTTTCTGTTTAATCCTACTCTCATTTACCCAAATAAAAGCCAGGCAACCCTCACAGTAGGAGGCTAGAATGAATCATAATCTTATGAAGAAGTCCATGTCTAAATACCTATAGAAAATATCCTGTTGGTTTAATATTCCCTTTAAATTCACCTACCAAGTGGCACTGGCATTTTCAAGAACAACTAAAATAACTCATTGCTGTGCAAATACGTGAGTGAAATGTACCTATGCAAAACTCATCACCATGAGTATACTACAGTTCTAAAGGTGGTTGCCAGAGTGTCGCTTTTTCGCGGTGTTTTCTGTGAGGTATTTAGCACGTTATGTTTGGAGCTGTGGGTGGTTGTTTGGGTGTTGCTAGGTGGTTGTCACCCCACCTGTGAATTCTAGTGAACATTCAAGATTGAAATGCATTGTTATTCCCACTATAATAATGGAATTGAAGCTTCCCCCGGTTTTTGTGACTCAGCCTGTCTGAATCTTTGCCAAAGGCTGATGTGTGCTATTACTCAGCTGTGAATTCACCAGTATACACCCGCACTGCTAATGAACTGCTAATTAACTCCCCCAATTAGCTCAACCCCCAGTTCAACAGCCTCATTTATACAGTAGTTGCTCAGACTAGGTAGTAACCAGTGGTACCGGAGTTCTCCAATGTTCTCTGTCAGGTTAAAATACCATGGGCAGCCTGAAGCTATGTCACTGCTCAGTGACATTTGACACATTTAAGGCAGTGATGGGCAAAGACATTATGACCCTAATGTTAGTGCACTGCTCTCAAAAAGCCCTTTCGCTTGTCAAAATATTCAGACGGCAAAATGGTGCCACTCTTCCTCGGATGACTCATGCTCTTGTCACCAAGGTTACAATTTTCATACTGCCTTTAAAATATTCAAACCATGGTCCACATCACATATCACTCTACATACTTCTAACCACCTAAACATCACCGAGTCCTATTCAAGATGTTTCGGAGATTGATATGTCATACATTTTTTTAATTTTGGTCATGATTTACTTAACCATAGATTGGTTAAAATGAGTATAATTTTAATTATAATTTTCTGTTTTCCTTGGAACACAAAAATAGTTATTTCATAGAATATGTGGATACTGTAATATTTATAATTTTAGATTATTTTAAATATGATATAGTTACATTTGTAATATAATTATACTACTAGGCAGTGGCAAAAAGTGTTCAGATCAACCTGAATTCCCCCATTTTTAAATAATGTTAAATATAATATATGATATATAATTATATGTAATAATGTAGTAATAACAGTTATATTGCTAATACTTTACAATAAGGTTTCATTTGTTATAATTGCCAATGAATTAACAATACTACTAATGTACTACTAATTCTACTCCATTTAATAATCTTATGCAAAACCAGAGGCCAATAAAAACTGTATAAATATATTGGTCATTGTTAGTTTATCTAAGTTTATGCATTAACTATTGTTAACAAATGAGACCTTATTGTAAAGTGTTACCATTATTTATAATTATACTAGTATATTTATAAAAAAGCCTGCCCTTTCCTTGTTTTGCATCTTTCAAACACGCATCATATCCTCCGAAATGAGGTGAGAATGTCAGCACAGCGGCATTTTGATGATGCATAGATACAGGTTGACATTTCCCTTTTGAGACTGTACTGTAGTTGTATGAAACTGACTTGTATAGTCTCTGCTTTATAATGGTCACTCAAAAACAAAATCAATAGTTAATGTATGCCATTTCTAAATAACTCTTTGAATTGTTTCACTTGTATAACCAATTGACGTGATAGGTTGGGGCAGAAGAAATGGTGTTTGTTTAAATCCGGGATACGTTTCGAAGTGAAAGACAGGAATCCAAGACGTGGCAATATACTGAAGTCAAAGAGTAATTCAGGCTCTGAGCACTAGATTTAGACTAATTTATTCACACACCACAACATACTCCATGTGCATTCTCAAAAAGAATAAGTAAAAAACAAGTATCCTGGAAATGACTTATGTAAGAATATTATGGGTCTGCCTTTAAGGCTTTAAATCATCATGCAATATAATAACAGCTATACCATTTTAATGAAAAAAGCAAATAAAAGCACAGACCCTTCAAACTTATACTCAATACACTTACCAATTTAAAAAAAAAAATTTTTGTAGATGTTCTTTAGGAATAAAATCCCCCCCCCAAAATACTATATATTACATTTAATATAAATTCCTATAGTTGGTTGCCACAGGTTTCAATAAGCTGTATCGTATTTCATACTGCAAATTGATATCACTGGTCAGGGCATTATGGTATTTGGTGCCTAGCTAACAGTTTCATCGTTCTTCACGGGAACATCTTGAAATGCATGAGGCAGCAGAAGGCAGGGTCTGTATTGATTGTATTGCTGAGAATAGAGCATGCAGGCACAGCGCCCAGAGCTTTGTCATATACAGGATGTACGTGGATAATGCAGCGTTCCATTCAAAGTCAGATGTGGCTATTTCTGTTTTATATCTCCTATACTTCCGTCCACAAATGCATCCCATTACACAATGCACAGAAGATGAAGTGTAAAAACAAATTGCAATTCTAGCATTCTTTAGAAATGTCAACGAAGAGAATTTCCTGGAAACCAAACTGAACAGGATGAATAATGGTATAGGCTATAGCGTCTGTTTTGCAGGTGCAAAATTATCAGTGTGTTTACAGTGTTTTACACATTTGAAATTGCAAACACTTGCATAAAAATTATTGTTTATCTTTGTTTGTATATATCCATGGGTGCCAAGCTTGTTTCACGTCATCCACAGTTTCAAGTTGAAAGCCAAACTTCCCAGGACCAAGTGGGATTATGTTTCACTTTCCCAAGTAAAATGGTCCAAATCTTGTTTTAAAGTTGGATTAGGAAGTTGGAATTTTCCCAGTAGGAAGATGGAAATTAAATATGTAATGCAGCATTAAAGGGATAGTTCACCCAAAAATGAAAATTAGCCCATGATTTACTCACCCCAAGTCATACACCCTAGGTATATATGACATCCTTCTTTCAGACAAATACAATCAGAGTTTTATTAAAAAATAAAATAGCTCTCCTGGCTCTTCCAAGCTTTATAATGGTAGTGAATGGTTGTATATTCCCTGTATAGTCCATCAAATTGCATCCATTCATGATAAAAGTGCTCCACGCGGCTCTGGCGGGTTAATAAAGGCCTTGTGAAGTGAAGAGATGCGTTTTTGTTAGAAAAATATAAATTTTTTAAACTTTATCGACTAAAATAACTAGCTTCCGGCAGACGGCCGTACGCGTCGATGTACGGCTTAAAATAGAATGTTATATACACATAGGATGAATTGAGGGTGAGTAAACCATGGGCTAATTTTAATTTTTGGATGAACTTTCCCTTTAATAGCTTTGGTCAGCATGCAGATGATGGTAAAACTATAGCAGGAGAAGAAACATGCAGAGGAACCAAAACTCAGGAATGGGCATCCGTACTGCTCTGGCTGGCACATATTGATACTGTCCATATGCCAGCTGTAAAATTAGTCTGTGTTGGCATAACATGACTGCTGAGCCATATGATAATTAATTAACACAATGGAGTGTTCTGTCAGTGTTCAATGAAAGAAACAAGCTTGTCAAGTGTCTAGATTCGGAAACAGAGCTGTCAGTACAGCACAATTCCAGTTTCCAGCAAGAAATAAGCTGGGGGAAGCATCATTTCTTGTTTACCTGATATAGAGGATGAGTGATATGAGGTTGTGTGATTGAGAGGAGGCCACACAGAGTGAAATGAATAAAGAAAAAACAACATAATGCATACACAGTGGACTATCGATCATGCTTGCCTCTAGGAACAGAAAAACAGTACGATACTAGTACACCCAGGCATGTGATCAGCTAAAGACAAAAAAAAAAAAAAACAAGAAAACTGTGAGCATCGGTCCGTGCTGGACGTCAAATAAAATCAGTCATAATAAATAACCGTCTTTACATTTTCACAACTGCAGGACAAATATTAAAATATATTTTACTTCAGACATGAAACAAACACTGTAAAATTTGATTGGATGTACAGAAACAACAACAGAAGCATTTTCTCCTCCCGTTATAATGCATCGGTTTATAATCCTATATATTTTGCTATCCTAACTATGGTTAATTGCATATTATTGCTTACATTTATTGTTTTGCTCTTTCCTTGATGTCCACAACCAACCTGAACAAGCTGGCGAGTCAATTTGAGTTAGGAACCTACGGCTTTAGATGATACACAAGGGCACCCGCCACATGAACATGTTTCTCAAAAGCTTCCCCTATCACTTCCCATACAACATCCCACCTAACATGCCACATTCCTAGTTCCTGTTAAAAGCTATGAAATCCCATCAGAGTTTCTGCTTCTGGCCAGTGATGTCCACCATCAGGCTGTTTGAGTGCTTTCCCAACAACCCAAGGGAATGACAAAATGCTGCAGTGGATTTTTTTGGCGAAAGGTCAATTGCAAGTTCTGAAAAAAAGAGTAGCAAATTGCCATTGACTCGAGAAGTTTGGAAACTGAGGACAAAGTGGATTGCAAAGATCAAAATGTCCCAAGACATCATAGAAGAAACAGTGTGCCATGGAGATTAACTTGACAGATTTACTGATCTGTAAACAACAAATGTGTTAAGACCACTCTGAGTGTGAAGGATGTATGTATGTGTGTGCGTATTGTCAGCTCAAAAACACCCCCTCTTTGCCAAATCTTTTTTACTTTCTTTACAATTTACAACTGACTTTTCCAGTTTAAGTATAACCGTTTCTTTTGCTTTGGTCACTAACTCTTGTTTGCCTGAAATTGCAGGTCCACATGCTGCTAGCCTGACTATGATTCACATATTAGACTGATCCCCACTCTTCTGCAATCCTGGCCAGCGCTTGATCCAGTCGGATAACGAAGAGATTGATAACAGACCTATTGAGATAGAGCGCTCCCTCAGTGTATTTGCCAGCCTGTAAATCAGTGAGGTAAAGCCACCAGCCTACGCTAGCTGAGCCAGAAGTAAATTGCTGTTTACTCCAGAGCCTGCGGGTGTCCTTTAGGCCAGAGAGCCCCCGGTTGCACTGTAACTCAAGAGCTGTGTCATTATATACAGGGAACTGATCAATAGTTGCAGGGAAATCCATAGGAAATCAGGGTAAAACCTGCGCTTCATTCCGCAGCTGTCCGGATGAATGACAGCACTGTAGGCTGTCAAAAGACACTGATGATTTATTTGGTTTGGTGTTGGGCTACACTTGAAATGCAACACTCTCAATTCTGAAAACGGTTTACAAAAAGTAGCATGTAAATGTATTGCTTCTGTGCACCTTTGTCACATGACCTCACTATGTTGTAGGGCTGTGAAGTGTCATAGATCTCCTAATTTGATATTACAATAAGATTTAGTTGATGATGTGATATTGCTCTATTTACAGTGTGTGTATAATTATTAGGCAAGTCAATATTCTGATCTTGAAAAAAATAAAAAAATAAAAATACTATTAATTTTGTACATAATCATTTAAAAGTGATATATAATTGTTAACGAGGGCTGGAAGTCAATAACTCCTGTATTCAGATGTGCATAATTATTATTATTAAGCAGGTTTTCTTTTTCAGGTAAAATGGGCCAAAAAAAGAGATTTAACTCACACTGGAAAGTAAAAAATTATGAAAAGCCCACGAGAAGGACCATCATGACCATTGGACAGCGAAATGCTCATTAGGTCAGCAGGGTCTCAAAAAACAGGTCGAGAAGAAAATCCCACATCTGGCCCACATCTGGCAAACGCTGAATCCATATTTACCAAATATAGCCCGGATCTGGGCCGACACTATGTATGGGAACAAAGAAAGTTTGAGTCAAACAACAGCGGCAGTGGCGAGGGAGTCATGCTGCTACTAACAATGAGCAAGACGGACCTTTCAGGTCGAATGAACTTCCAAGACTTACTGCCATATTCTAGAAGAGAAATTCTCCAAACAGTGGAACAAGGGAATGGGGTGCTGATCCCCCAAGAGTCAACCTATCTGTCTATAAACCCTTTAAAAAAAGCATTCTTCATGTATTTTACAACACTTCATCTTGTGATCAAGTGGGATTCAGGTTTCAGGATTGTTTACCTTAGCAAAGTCTCTGAGAACCTGACACCTTGTACTTCTGGAGAATCCATGTAGGAAAATGGAAAATGGTGGCACTGGAAACTAAAGAGTTCCAGATGGTTTTCACATCTAATTCTCCTATTCCAGAGGTACATTTTTCAAGTGTCTGTACTTTATCAGATTGTTTTTCTTTGAAATTTTTTTTATTTCACTACATTCCAAAGTATAATGTTGTACTTTTTACTACACTACGTTTCATAAATGAAAATCTATTGTCCAATGTTTTTATTTTATTTTATTTTTTTACCTTTTGATAAGTACATTAGAATTGTTGTACTTTCAACAAGTCAAACTTTGAATTAATTTTACTTGAATAAAAGAAAGAAAGTACTAGATTTCCAACGTGATTAAGTATTAAATAAAATTCAATACGAAACATAGTGCAGTAAAAAGTACACCATTATGCTTTGGAATGTTATTAAAGTAAAAGTTTTGACATTCGAGAACACTTTGAAAGACACTTCAAATATATTTTATTTTTTATTTTTGTGTGACCCTGCTGCCTCAATTGTTTTCCAATTATTTTGACAAAATACACTCACCGGCCACTTTATTAGGTACACCTGTCCAACTGCTCGTTAACACTTAATTTCTAAGCAGCCAATCACATGGCGCCAACTCAGTGCATTTAGGCATGTAGACATGGTCAAGACAATCTCCTGCAGTTCAAACCGAGCATCAGTATGGGGAAGAAAGGTGATTTGAGTGACTTTGAACGTGGCATGATTGTTGGTGCCAGAAGGGCTTGTCTGAGTATTTCAGAAACTGCTAATCTACTGGGATTTTCACGCACAACCATCTCTAGGGTTTACAGAGAATGGTCCGAAAAAGAAAAAACATCCAGTGAGCGGCAGTTCTGTGGGCGGAAATGCCTTGTTGATGCCAGAGGTCAGAGGAGAATGGCCAGACTGGTTCGAGCTGATAGAAGGGCAACAGTGACTCAAATAACCACCCGTTACAACCAAGGTGGGCAGAAGAGCATCTCTGAACGCACAGTACGTCGAACTTTGAGGCAGATGGGCTACAGCAGCAGAAGACCACACCGGGTGCCACTCCTTTCAGCTAAGAACAGGAAACTGAGGCTACAATTTGCACAAGCTCATCGAAATTGGACAATAGAAGATTGGAAAAACGTTGCCTGGTCTGATGAGTCTCGATTTCTGCTGCGACATTCGGATGGTAGGGTCAGAATTTGGCGTCTACAACATGAAAGCATGGATCCATCCTGCCTTGTATCAACGGTTCAGGCTGGTGGTGGTGGTGTCATGGTGTGGGGAATATTTTCTTGGCACTCTTTGGGCCCCTTGGTACCAATTGAGCATCGTTGCAACGTCACAGCCTACCTGAGTATTGTTGCTGACCATGTCCATCCCTTTATGACCACAATGTACCCAACTTCTGATGGCTACTTTCAGCAGGATAATGCGCCATGTCATAAAGCTGGAATCATCTCAGACTGGTTTCTTGAACATGACAATGAGTTCGCTGTACTCAAATGGCCTCCACAGTCACCAGATCTCAATCCAATAGAGCATCTTTGGGATGTGGTGGAACGGGAGATTCGCATCATGGATGTGCAGCCGACAAATCTGCGGCAACTGTGTGATGCCATCATGTCAATATGGACCAAACTCCCTGAGGAATGCTTCCAGCACCTTGTTGAATCTATGCCACGAAGAATTGAGGCAGTTCTGAAGGCAAAAGGGGGTCCAACCCGTTACTAGCATGGGGTACCTAATAAAGTGGCCGGTGAGTGTATATTATTATATATTTACCTTTTTTATATTTTTGCAATATTTATAGTAATATTTCTATATACATTTTTCACTTCAAGCCTTTGTTAACAGTTATATATCACAAATAAATGATTATATACAAAATTAATAGTAGATTGGAGTAGTTTGTGGTTGGCAAAATGTGCTTAGGAAAATAAAAGTTTAAAGGGTACCTATTATGGATTTTTGAAAATTGCCCATTCGTGTGTAACATAGATCTAAGTGAACGAAAACATCCTGCAAAGTTTTAAACATGAAAGTTCACCGTATACAAAGTTATTGTCTCTCAAAAGTAAGAGTCGACTCTGAGTCGCTGATATGAATCGTTCGACGATTCATAGATTTTTATAAACCGACGTTCCTTTGTCTAGATGACGTCAACTTGACAAATTATTTGAATAAGATACGCCCACTTATTGCGCCGCTCGTAGACACAGTGAAACTTCAAAACATGTCGACGAGACGCTGTGTTCTGAAGTGTGAATCAAAAGCGAACGTTTTTTTCACTGCCCAGGGACAAGCATGTGAAGAAGCAGTGGCTAGAGTTTATATTTACAACTGTACCCGAACCTTCTGCTGTGTTCGCGTCATTTTAATGACGATCGCTTTACAAACATAAATGCTTTCAAGTGTGGATTCGCGAGCCGGTTGATACTGAAGGAAGATTCAGTACCAAGTTTATTTGGATCAGCTTCCTCCTCCGAATCGCAACCTGTAAGTATTATTAATAATTGTTGCTTTTATGGGTTTTGTAGCATGCTCAATAAGTGTGTGTGTGTGTGTGTGCTGTGTAAGTTATGCTCAGTGCAGCTTCTAGGTCTAGGTCTCCAATGTCATTTTTTTTAAATATGTGAAATGTTTGTCGTTGTTCTTGGAGTTGTCATAAAGAATAGAGCATATTGTAGTACTGCAGTGTTTTATCAATATGTTTAAGCTTTGGGCTAACGCAAACAATAACTGACTGGGTCATCTGACCAATCACCGCAGATTAGCGTCACGCAAAGGCGGGGTTTTGAAAATGAATCGCCAAACGATTCATATGGGAGTCACTGAGCAAATCCGGTAAAAATAAAATGCATATTATAAGACAATAAAAGTGTTTTTTGTCATTGCATGCTTGTAAAACTGTTGTTGGGGACTCCCAGACCAATATTAGGAACATTTTAAAAGCCATAATAGGTGCCCTTTAAGAAAAATGACTTGCCTAATAATTATGCACTCACTGTAAAATACTTTCTACGCATTTAGCAACTTGCCGCTCAATACAATCCCATACATTTGCATCATAAAAGCATTTTGCAATTTTTAACAAAGGCAGGTGCCTAGAGCATGCGTCTCAAGATATTTGTTTTGAAAGTTGAACTTCTTCCTTGTTGATCTGCTCACATGTGAAATGCTGAAAGAGACACGATGCACAAGTACAATGGTCAAACACGTCTATCTAGCACAGGGTTATTGAATTCTGTCCCTGTAGGGTCACGACCTGCAGACTTCAGTTCCAACCTTAATTAAACGGATCAGAACCAGCTAATCAAGGTCTTGATAATTACAGGAAGGTGTGTGTAATTAGGGTTTAAACTAAACTCTGTGGGTCATGGCCCCCGAACAGAATTCAATAGCCCTGGAAGGTGAAGGTGAAGGTACAGTGAGTGTGGAAATACATTAATACCTGGTATTTACTTCCCAGGAGTCAGTAAGAAGAGATATTACTACACTGAAAATGGTAGCTTGAACACATTGTGTTTTGGGATACAGTAAAAGTTTTTGGACAATGATTTTTAATCTCGATATCTACTAGTGTTCATTTTGTCAGTGGTCTAAGTCTTATTCCTGAGTCAAATGTATTTTTTTTTCTTCCAGAATCTGGCAGTAAGTCTCGGAAGTTCATTATAAGTCCATCTCCCAACCTGAAAGGTCCGTTTTGCTCATTGTAGCAGCATGACTCCCTCACCAGTCCTTATCGGTCCATAATTATATATATATTTTTTTAAATCAGTCTTCAACTATTTCACAACACTTCCGTCTCGTGATTCTTATGGGATCATGTTTCAGGATTCCTTGCCTTGCCAAAGTCTCTGAGAACCTGACACCTTGTACTTCTGGAGAATCCATGGTGTGGATTTATGGAAAATGATCACACTGTAGACTAAGAATTAAGCTGAAGAATTAAATGTGAAACAACGAGAAAGTCTTTTGCAGATAGTCTGCGTCTACTGTAGATGAAGAAAAAAAAAATACTTTCGGTCATATCGCCCACTCCTATGTAAAAAATAAAGGTGATTACATTATTGACCAAAATAATAGCGATTCTGTTTTTTTGCCGTAATTGAGCAGCCCTACATTTGATGCCATTTTAGCATATTAATGAAATAGTTTTTGGTGGAATACTGACTCGTGGTTTAAATTAGTTTAAAAATAGTATACAGTACAGTAGGCCTGTACTGTGTTCAGTAGTAAGCTAGAACAGCCACTGTTCTTGTATGCAATGCAAAGTAATGATTTTGAATAATGATCTGTCATATCCAGCATTTGCTGACAAAACTGCACATTGTACTCACAAAAGCAATAGTAAAAGGATTTCCCTCATGCATTGGATATGAGAGGCGTTAAGCTGTTTGTGCATTAGAGAGGCGCTCTGGGTTCTGCTAAGGCCTGACAAACCTATGAGTTGGATAAGCCCTTGCTAGGTGCCAGTCCACAGAGACGCTGACAGTTACAAGGGCACTAAGTCCTTTCTGGGCTGTCACCTAGCCTGCTACTGTAAGACTCGGACGGATTATGTTGACACGGCAGTCGACTGCGTGCGACTGAAGCGACGGATCATTACGGCGCTCTCTCTTTCTACCAAACACCTCAGCAATGTAGAAATGCCTTTTTCTCCGCTTGTCAACAGCTATTTTCCTCTTTTAGACACAGCCTGGGAATTTCTGCCTTTTTTTTTTTATATGGTCTTTTTTTCTCTCTGAGGAATTGCACGTGTGACCTTACCGGGCTGATTTTGATTCATGTGTGTGTTTCTCTATTTACGCTGTGACGGTTTTTACTGATGATCGATTTGATGACTTCACAATGACTTTAGACTTCCACTGGGACACTGTGCTTCCTCGACAAACTATTTCAAATGGGCTGATGTCTTATGCATAAGCTCTTAATAATTGGATGCCATCAATATGTGTAATCTGTGCTGAATAAAACATAGACTGCAAAGGTGTTTCAGAGGACAATGTCAGAGAGCATATTAAAATAAATATTAGTGATGCACTCAAATAGAAATTCTTGGCCAAGACTGAAAATTGTCATTTTAAATGATCAGTGTTTGGAAAGATGACCCTATCTGAAATGGAAACAGAGTATTTTTTCCCATTTTCCTATTTGGTCAAAATATCATTGAAATCCCTCGTTATTATCTGAGCTGAAAGATTTTTGATTTTTAATTGTTGTGGGTTCCATATACTAGTATAATTAATAATTATGTTTGAAGGTCAAACTGACCCTAGTACAATTTACCAAAACCACATTATGAAAAGCTGCAAATGGCAACCATTGTAAATGCATAATAGTTCCAAAGCAGTATTATAACAAAATTATGAATTTACAAAAACACATTACAAAAAATAAATAAATAAATATGAGAAAAAATGATAATATTTAACAAATATCCGTAACATTTTGTAATTGTATTTAATGTTTTCATTTTCACAAACTGTATAGAAAACAGTAGAACTGCACAGTTTGGGATATGACAATGATCGGCTACATCCCCACTCTTCTGTTCTGTTATCCCTGGACTGTTTTACGCACACACCCTGGACAGTGCACACATCCTTGCAATGATTAGACACACACCTGTTGCCATTGATTACTCTTACACCTGCACCTTGTTCCACACGCAGCTCCACACACATTTAATTCCCACTCTCACTATTACCCATTGCGAAGTCTTGTTTCACTGTTGTGTACATTCTGAGCGTTTCCCAGAGATTTATCTTGCCTGTCGTGACCCTGTCTGTTCCTGATCTTTTGCCTGGTTCCTGTATCCTGCCTGCACTGATATCCTGCCTGTTTACTGACCACGATATTGTCTTGTCTCCTATGCTGTGTCTGCTGTCTGTGACCATTGCCTGTCTGACTACCCTGTAAATAAACCCACGCTGCATTTGGATCTAACTGTGTCTGGTTGTATCATGACACATACATTAATAAAATTTGGATTAAAAAAATAGTTATCACGATTCTGAATAGACAACTAAACAAAATAACATAATTTAGAAATTCTGACACAATGTTAATTGCTGCATGTCTATTTTAATTTTTGAATTTGAATTTTTTTAAAACATTTTGAAATTAATGATTCAATGACTCATTAAGACTTTATTACTTGATGAATTTAACAGTCACTTTTCTCAAACTGGTGTAACGATTTAATTGAAACAATCTTAATTTGAAGCATCAAGTTACTTTCAAAAGGTGTTTTACTCTATTTTGATCGCTACCGTAGACATCAGTGTGTATATCCGAACTATAATCTTTTATCCAAGTAAGCACTTAAGTGATCATTTGAATTTTTGTAACAGAAATAATGTACTGTGTGTCTGAAAAGACGGTGAAGCTGTTTCATGGGAGAACGGGGAGTGATTTGACTCAATTGACTCTGAGCAACATTGTAGATTGTAGGACAAAAAAAAAAAAAAAGAGAGTAAACATTTTTATCAAGACTATTTTTGCCTAGCATTAATTGTATTGTACATACAATTACTTGACATATAACCCTAAAGTAGCCGTTTCTTCAAATCCACACGCTAAAACAGTGAGCTATGTTATGGCTACTTGTGGTGGGGATATTTGTAACAGTTCATTAAAAATGTTACAACCAACCCCTTAAGATTCCTATCAGTCCAGTTGTCAATCACATCCTCTGTTGAGGCATCAAGGGATTTTTACAAGTGATTTTTACAAGTGATGGATATAATCTGTTTTAGTCACAAGGAAATGTTTTGGAAATATGCTTTTAACATTGCGTCAGTGGAATAATCACTACCAGTCAATCACATTAATATTAAACTGTACCAACAAGCAAAATATTAAATGTGACTTAAAGGGATAGTTCACTTTGAAATTAATTTTTGGCATGTTTTAGCTTACCTCAAGGGCATCCAAGATGTAGGTGTCTTTGTCTCCGCAGTAGTTTAAATTTTGATATTTTTAGGTCAAACCGTTCTTATCTGTCAGTCATATAATGCAGGTCTATGGTCACCACCTCAAAGAGCATGCACAGAGAAGTCCAAATGCATGTGTACGTCACGAAACATGAAACATTTTACGTCATGAAACAAATTCAACGTTGTCTGTTGATACATCGAAATGGTCTTCCATTGCGATTTCCTGTATATCTAAATATGTTTGTACGTTACTGTTGACGTATACGTTTTGTGACGTACACGCGCGAGAGATCACTTCAGGCGCTTGCGCAGACCGAAGCGCCCGCGCCCTCAGATCACTTGGACGTGGCTGTGGTTACAAGAGGTAAAAACAATATAAATACTGTTCGTTTTTTCACACAAACCGCTTGTTTCGTGTCTTGGGCCATCAATGTGTACTTACATTTCAACGCATTCTCATCCCAAGGCGTAATATTCTGACACTTTGACAAAGCGTCTATATCGAACGCGCATGGAACCCTTTAGCGTCAATATAACACGCAGAGAGATGGGTAGGTTTAGGTATGGTGTAGGGTTAGGGTTAGACCGCTAGGAGGCGCCTTCTGACCCATATATTTCGGCGTCTCATATTGACGCTAAAGGGTACCATGCGCGTTCGATATAGACGCTTTGGCAAAAGCGTCATTATATTACGCCTTGGGATGAGAACGGGCTGTACATTTACGGGTCATTAAATCATGTTTAATTTGGACTTCTCTGTGCATGCTCTTTGAGGTGGTGACCATAGACCTGCATTATATGACTGACAGACAATTTTGATATCAAAATTGAAACTACTGCAGAAACAAAGACACCTACATCTTGGATGCCCTTGAGGTAAGCTAAAACATACCAACAATTTAATTCAAAGTGAACTTTCCCTTTAAGGTGGATCACTTCATATGCATGTCAAAACGGCTCTTATCCAATCTGTTGCTGTTTCTGATCATAATTTTTACCATTTTCTTGTTTGACTGAAAGACAAAAATGACATTCTATGGAATTGTCAAGCAGTTCTAATGAATATATAATTTCCCCCAAGATGAGCAAAATTAAATAAAAACGAATGAAGACAAAGGCAATATATTGTGCTGAAAACTTAAAAATATATTTTTATGTACTTCCTTTCTGTATGCTTCTGGTGTCACATTGTCACATTGTCAGTCAGCACTGACTCTCCTGCTCTTGCTTTCTGGCCCTCCTCAGGTTCTATATATACACCTTTATTTCAAGATTTTTGAAGCTGCGTTATCTTCCCATAATATTCACACCTGCCATATCTGGTAATATAAATGTTTTAAGAACCATTACTAATTCCAAACCTGAATGCTGATAATTTTTCTGTATTTTCTATCCAACAACAGCTCATATATCACATAGGCCTACATATATGAGCTGTCTTTTTTTGGAGCTTGCCTGTCATGAACTGTCATTTATGGCTGAACTGTGTATAGTATAGCTATGCATTCTGAAACGGAACACTGTTAAAATGAAGTTAATTTTATTTCATAATCTCAGATAATTTCCATTAGAGGGTATTATTTCATTTTAGATGAGTGAAGCCATCACTATAACTGATCAGGGTCTTTATTTGTCCCTGAAAAGCTGTGTAGCTGTTGGCTGGAACTCTAATTAAAAGACGATAAAGCTTCCTCTGATCATTTTGTCAGATTAGATGTTTTAATAAACTTTGAATCTCAGGGTACTTCACAAACTCCAGAGGATTTCCCTTTAAATAACGGCAAAAATCTCATTTACATGCTCTCCTGTTCATTTGAGGAATTTAATTAGTTATCTTACACCAGAAGAACAAAATCCCATCAGTACAGTAAATACAACTTGGTGAAAAAAAAATGTCATAGATTACTGCTCTTGAATTACTGCTAAAGCCATGTTTAATTTAATTTAATTAGATAATAATAAACATGTTGTCACATCCTCAATCACTAGTCTACTGTGCACTACATCTCCCACAATCCTCCTTGGTCACTCACTTCTCAATCACCACACCTGTCTGCGATTGAACAGAACCTCTCATCTCAAACTTCAGAAGCAGTCACCTTCCACACCACAATTCATACCCGACTACCTTTCTGTGGATCAAACTGTCTCGTCCTTCATCATCGTCTGTGTGTAATCGTCTTCCAGTCCTCCAGCCACTTTTCTCCATCACCTGCAAAAGATAAGACTTTCATTCACATGCCAGTGTCACCAGAACTATCTGCAATCCAGAGACTCACCTGCTGATAACGTGTCAATCAATAAAATCCATTCAGACTTTACCTTTTTGCAGTCTTCTGTTCTGAGACACGTGTTTTGTGTTTTGTTTCTAATGCTTCAGTTTGAACATTGTTTCCTTTGTTACATCTGTGTAAAGTACTCCTTTTTATTCAGTTCTTTGTCGATGATAGTCATATTAAGTGTGGTATTCATGTATGTTCTCCAGGGGTTTTCTGTTTGTGGATCAAAGACTATTTGGACTGGTTGTCACAGTTGTGGTTGCAATCCAACACAAATGACAAGGAATTCAATGTATCTATTTATTTTTAAACTTTACATTCATGTTCATTTATATGTATAGGCTGAAGGTCTTGTTACAGCATACAATTTTCTCTTAACGGCGGTACTTCAATACACACAAACTGCTTCACTAGACAGCATATATCCTCAGGTGCCCATTAAAATTACAATGCTTGTAGGGGAGCACTAGATTCAATTTCTGTGCAACTTAATGTACCAACCACATTCGAGTATCTTTTGTAGGTATATTCAGCCTTAGGTGTTTTTGTTTTTTTTAAAAACCTTTTTCTATTTACATGCACAGCTAGAATGTTTGCCATTTCAAATTGAACCGACAGCATCATTGTACAGTAGTATGTTCAAACTGAATTGGTCTTCCATGCATTTAGTTGCATATAGGGTTGTGATTGGTCTTTTATTTCTATTTAACTATGCCTTTACACCACAAAGAAGATTTGTAGACTTTAATGGATAGCCAAAAGAAATCCGTTCTTAAACAAACTTGGGTATTGTTACCCTTTCCACCTCTTCCTTATCTTTTCCAGTCATCTCCTCCCCCTCGAGAAATGAACCAGAGTCAAGTAGTCCTGCAAATGCATCCAAGAGCCCAGATAAGCTTGCTCTAAACTGCTGGATGGTTAATTAGGAAGACATACAGGCAGTAAGATTAAAAAAATATATTAAAGTCAGAAGGAATCCAGAGATAGCAGGGGTCTGAAACATCCACCATGTTCTGCCCCAGGCCCTGAAACAGACACGGTGTGGTAAGCTGATGTAACCTAAGGAAAGGCATTGCTGTTGTTCCGGCCTCTTGTCTGTACAAGCTGTTTCATTGTCCATAAGTCCAATCCAGTGGGTGGACATTTATCAGAAGAATGCCCAAGGTGTCTTTTCTAATGGTTCGACCTGACATTCGATTTACCCAGCACTTGTTGGCTGTTGTTAATCATTGTGTGCAATATCTGGTATGTTCGCCTCAGTGGTATGTTGGCAATATTTAGAGGTCACCAAGAGAGATGGGCAGCAGATGCACACCACAGCAATTATGAAGGATACACCCTTTAAGGATAAAGACCTTCCACAGCTCAGGTTTCACCTATGAATGCTGTAAAAGCTGGTTACTCATTTGACTCATTCGTGCTGGCTAACCTTAACAACAGCAAAACCATCTCACTTTCACAAACCTTCCTAGACCTTTTCACTTATCCACTAATATAATAATTGAGTTATAGACTCAGGCTACAGTAACAGTCCAAGCTAAAATGACATTCTTATTTTCTGCTCAAATGTTTGTTACATTTTTTTATCAAACTTTATCACACAACCTTTTGAGTGTGGCACATATCAGACGGTTCTATAAAGACTGACACTGGCTCGAAAATGGACATCACAGACTCAATGGAAAAACTTGGCTATACTTACATTTTTGCAAAGATGGATAAATTTCACTCAAGTTTCTAGCTGAAATGAACACTAATGGCAGTAAACCGCCAACAACTTGTATTCCTGTCCATACAGCTTGTGCAACACAGGCTCATTAGAAAAACGTTCCTGTGGCAACATTTTTGCAAAACGCAAAATATGTACTGTACCAATATGTACAAATCACTGCAATTTCTAAAATAAATGAAGACTAGAGGCAGTGACACAGCAAACACTTTTAATCGTTTTTACACACAATTATGATTACAGGGGCAGATTATGGATTGAGAAAGACTTATTTTCACGCAGCTCCTTGCACAATTATGTTTTGACCTCAAATTTTTTATTTTTTTTTGTAAACGAATATATTTTGGAGTTTGCATCACTTAACCAGCTCCTTATGTTCAGTTTTACTGACTTCTTAAGCTTGCTCAGTAGCTCAGCTGGTACAGAATTGTACTTGTGATGCGGAAAGCTCAGGTATGAGTCCTGTGAAAGACGAGTCACGAGATATGAGCTAAAAGTTCAAAAACAAGCTAAAATGCCATGGTTATGATTACGTTTTTATGTCGCATTTGCTTTTGTTAACACTATCGGGTAGGTTTAGGGTATAGTATATGTGTACGCTATTTTAAACCGTGGTGGAGCATTAATCTTTAGCGCCGCTCACCGGACAATTCAATTCAGAACTGCTGTGATACGTACAAACTCTAACGTATTAAAATGTTGCCATATTCACATTCATCTGTTCCGGAAAAACACGAAACATGCTTTTAACGCCAATCACTGGACATTTCACTTTGAAACTGTCGCGAAACATACACGAGGCAATGTATTTTGCAATAACCAGTCATAAAACATTGCCAGACACATGTTCATCTGTTTCAGATAACGCTGAACATGCTATTAGCATCACTCAGTGGACATTTCACTTGCCATGTCACAAAAGATGCATCGTAATATGCAGAAATTGCTCCACAGGTATGTGTTTAAAATGGGCAAGTAGCCACAGCCATTATTTATTTTTTGTAGCTGTTGATGATTTTTTGCACTGTGTTTGGTTAAGCTTGACCACATCTTTGGAAATCAATTCTTTCAAAACATTTATAGTTGACTGCCGCAGTCGAATCCCTTTAACTTGGACCAAACCGAGGTGTTGCTCCCTATTTTAATTAAAAGTGCACCACTAGCCATTTAATTTATGTCATGCTCTTCATGTCAAGTTCAATGAAGCATGTAATAATGACAAGTGTCAAGATAGATTGATGTAAAACTTGCATGCATTGTCGGAGTCTATAGCATCACACTGTATATTCTGTGCTCTTTCAAGCAGCACGGTTGAGCTTCGGGTAACCGAGTTTGAATCTCAGCTTATGGTCATTTATAATTCCATCCACCTTCTTTCTCCCCCGTCACTTCCTGTACACATTCTTC
This sequence comes from Semotilus atromaculatus, assembly GCA_031834385.1. Classification (NCBI taxonomy): domain Eukaryota; kingdom Metazoa; phylum Chordata; class Actinopteri; order Cypriniformes; family Leuciscidae; genus Semotilus; species Semotilus atromaculatus. Next base: position 23,084,176 of record JAULUF010000052.1, read on the forward strand.
ACTGTCCTATCTGAATATAAATTTGCATGAACTGAAATTTGAAGAGGCATTCTGAAAATCCAATGCATATCCAATTTATTCACACATTAGAGAGTGGACCAAATTTGAACAAACTATTCATTCAATGACATTCAAAACAAACAAACACGTATTTGAACTTAGCATGTTTCCTAAATCTCGGCAAACATATTTTGGTAATTATGGTAGTCAAAAAAATTACATACAACACTTTTCATGTAAAATTGTTATGTGCTCAAAATGTCTAAATATGTAATGTAAATAGAATACCATTATTGTAAAATTATCATCGTCTGCTCACTAGGATGTGAATCCCGCAGATGTAGTCTCATAGAAGTTGCAGCCTTTATATGACAAGTGTTTAGCGTTTGAAAGGTCACATTGCCAATCTTTGAGGACTATCCATTTAGTCACTAACTGCCATCTTGTACCCCTCCAGTAATGGCAACTTACTTGCAGAACGTGCCTTCAGAAGAAGGACATCACCGTGATGTCCAGTTGATGGATGCACTCTGCTGCAAATTGGCCTTTGTATAACTGTTGAAAGCCCCCAAATGTAGTTGAGAGATGCTTTGTGGGTCTTTGCACCCTTGAATGGTCTGGCTGCATGTTAATGCTGATAGATGAGCTGACACTGATGGAACTCTAAGCTTGTCCATCAAAACTGGGCATTGATATCGGAGTTTGACCCCATGCTTGTTTACAAACTTGAATAATTAATATCAGTCGTGCTGTGATACTAATTTCTAAGCACCCTTCGCATGGCAGACACTGGCATCCATCATTTATTTTTTTAATGCAGCTTAAAATATTTAAGCTAATATTTAATATTTTTTGTTAAAATATTCTGAATATTAAGCTATACAAGCTTAATGTGCAGACTGACAATCAAAACATTGCTCTCTGGCTTATTTCACAATGGAAGTTTCAGTGGCTAACCAGGTAAATGGAGTTTCGTTTGAACAAACCCTGTTTTTATTTATTTTTTTAAGTTCAGGGTTTGGTTTAAAGCGGTGCTCAATGCCATAGTAACTTATGCAACATGATTAACCTTCCATGGAGCAGGTTTCATTATGGGTAAGAGATTACAAACCAAAACATAATTGAAATATTTTGATGCAAAAGTCCTCCCTCAGCATCTCTTGCTACATTTTAGTCTCCCGTAGCCAGACCTTCATGCCCTGTCCCAAATGGTAGACTTCATGTGCACTTGTGGTCTTGTAGACTTACAATGAGTGCTGCTTGCGCATGTCCGTCAAGTCCACAAGACCAGAGGGTGTCCCATTTGTCATTATAGGTTTCAGAAGGGTGCACACAACTGCCCCCTTTGCGGCCGATATGCGCCCTCAATGCACACTTTTGCCAAAACTGCAAGCCGGCTAATACGAGCTCCGTAGCAGACTTATACCTGACGGTCTTCAGCATTACATCATGAAAGTGCGGACTCTGAGGAATATTGGGAGGGCTTAGGTTCTATTTGGGACAGAGCTTGAGACTGACAGTAGATGGTCTGGACTCCATAGCAGCTTTCATTGGCCAAGGACCGCCTCGAGGCCATCTGACTGACATGTAAAAAAAAAAAACAATCACAGTTCGCTTTGTTCAGCATCATGTTTAGGGGTGTGAAAATGTCAAGTCGATCTCCCTACAATAACAGACCATGTGGTGAACTTTTGAAAATCCAGTGTAGTTGATCCTGATTGATCCTGAGCGCTCATTCTCACAGGAGTAAACACGGTGGCTTTCTTCTTCCATGAGGGGGTTTGGCATCACAACAGGCGGACCGTTAAAGAATGTGACGCGTCTTTCTGGAAATCCTGTAGAATTCAACCAATCAGAGGACGACTTTAAAACTCCTGAAGTGTTTCTCATTTTGTGTGCCTTATGTATCAGACTTTTAGCCAACAGTCCGTGGACTGAGGCTATGGTAGCCCTATTCGCACAGGATTAGTACTATCTGGGGACCATGTGTGATTTAGAAATTACCCCCCCACACATCTGAATTTCGTGTGGCGCATTCGCACGGGATAACCGAAGCAAATGTCTTGCCGTTATTATAGGTCTAGCTGTATGAAATATCATAAACAGAATAACGTTCCTTACCAGATGCTGTCATTCATCTCCATCTATTCATTATTATTGTTATTGCTCTTCTGATGACTTTCAGCTTTCTCTTTCTGCAAATTGTATAGTTGGTGTATAGCGATATGACCCAGCATCCAAACTACTATCAAAACACTCCAACCCAGCCTCCATTCTTCGCGAAAGATAAAAAGGCGCACATGAAACAAATGATATACGATCCCGCCAAATCACAAAGATGCTGATTCGCACGGGACTAATATTACCACAGGACCTCGGTGTTCGGCCAAATATGGTAGGTCATTTGCGGGCGAATTTTTACTTTACAAATTACAGACTTGGCTGATTATCATAAACTCTAGATCAAAATCTGAGTTGACAAAGAACATTTGTAGCATCTAAACCAGGTTGGAATTGTTTGGTTTGGTCAATTCTAAACTTACTCTGAAACTCAGAGTTTGTTGTTACCTTTTTGAAACAGGCCACTCTTTGAGTATTCTGACCAGAAACACCGGCTAAGCCAATGGCATGAGTTTGGGGTGGGGCTATATTTTTGTTCAACCAATGGCATTTATTGTTTTTGTTTGTTGACTACCAAAAATGCAAAAATAATTGTTTCACCTTGTTACTTTCCTATATGTGCATTATGCATGTGCATTATGTCAAGTCTTTTAAAAAGAACCCAATGCATTTTATGCTTTCAACTAAAACCACAAATCTTATGTGTGCACCATAATAATTCCTTACAAAGATATTTTTTTTTTTTTTTTAAGCAAAGCAAAATAATTAGACATGCATATAGACGGAAAGCACTGCTCAATTTTAATGTGGCCTTGTGCCGATTATAGATCTTCCTAGGCACTGCAAGTAAATTTAGCATCTCTTAAAATTAGAAGAAACGAAAGCTGAACCTTTTGACCCGGTAGTTAGAACTGCGTCCCATTAGTCTCTTCAGCCAGAGGATGTTTGTGCTATTCTCACTTGGCCTGAATGCGGCTCAAACTTCCTTCAATTAGTTCCTGGAAAATGCAGTGCAAGAAGAGGATCCCCATTACATTCATCAGCATTTGAAGGTGTCAGGTCTTCTGTGATTAAATGCAAATGGGTAAATGTCTTCTTCCATCTTCATTAATTAGATGTGCCATTAAACGCACACTTCAAAGTTTTTATTTTTTTTATTTGATTTTATTATAGCATTAATCATAAGCAAATGGGAAGCTATGGCTGAAATGATTGGGTTAGGCTGCACAGGACGAGACCTTTATGGTCTAATGTGGTCACTGTTATACTACAGTGAATAATAGCGGTTCGATGTTTCAGATGACTACACTTTACACGTAAAAGATTACAGTCTGTCAGTTCAATTCATTTTTTATCATTTTAAGATGGACTAATGTACTTTAAAAGTCACGACACCTAAACATATACGCCACTTTACTCTCCGTCAAAAATGTTTTCATTCTGAATCACTAATTAATCAATTTCACTTTATTCTCAAGTCTGTGTTGAATATACAAACAGTTCTTCATTTGAAATGATGGTAGGCTACTATAAACAGTTTGAATGCAATTATTGTCTCCAGAAAGTTTTAAATGGCTTTTCTCCTTCATGTTTTGAGTCTATAAAAAAAAAAAGAGCAGATCATACGCAAATTGTAACTCACATTTGAGAAAATTGTACATTTACATTTATAGCAGCCTGTTATTGCTTGAGTGGTTTACATGCCTTTTCAGATTCAGAGCGAGTGTTAATTAGCTTATGATAAAATTCTTGGGAGAATGATTAGCGAACCTGCGGCACCCCGTTGATTTTATAATCATGTGGCATTTTGCTACAAATACCTCTCAATATGAAATCTGAGGCTATGTGTGTACACAGTGTCTCATTTGTAAATTAATTTCAGTGGGAGATCTAGAAAATTATTTATGCGGTGACAATGGATGGAAACACCAGAGCAAGAGCACAGACATACACACTTTTGACCTGATTTGTAGCCTACTTTCAGGTCCATGTAAAACAACGAGAGACCATAAAGTAAGATTTGCGAGATATAAACTCCCAATTCTGACTTTTTTTTCTTAGAATTGTGAGATATAAACTTACAATTGTGAGTTATAAAAAAAAAATTCTCGCAATTGCGAGAAATAAAGTCAGATTTGCAAGATATAAACTCACAATTGTGAGAGAAAAAAAAGTGTTTGCGAGTTTATATCTTGTTATTCCGTGATCTTTTTTCTCTCGCAATTCTGAATTTTTCTCGCAATTGCAAATTTATATCTCAGAATAAGATATTATCTTGCAATTGCAAGAAAAAAGGCAGAATTGCGAGATATAAACTCACTTTTGCGAGAAAAAAAAAAGGCAGAATTTTGATATAGAAAGTCGTGATTATAATTTTTGGTTTTCCCGTGGCAGAAACAAGCTTCCATACATTACAGAGGCCCGTTTTGATGGCTTAATTCGGATGGCTTAAGACAGATTGATGTTATTTTGGACATGGAGAGCTTGAGTGTTCCAATTCGAGTCATGCGTCTTATCAAATGAGACTGACAACATTGATCTGCCACTTTCTAACCATGACAAGCTGTCATAATGGAAGAAACAAATCAGGATAACACTGGATTTTCAAAGCCTCAAGCTGTTAACATCATTATTGCTGTTTATCCATTTTTTCCCAGATTTCCAAGGTTTCTAGTCTGTTGGCCAATTAAAAAATATAAATGAAAAATAAGATTAATTCTGGGAACCTATCCTTTAAACTGAGCTTGAGGAGAAATGATGTGAACACGATGCTAATGAGGACTCCCATGAAAGTCAACCGCTTTTCTGTCAGTGGACACACGAGTTAGGAATAAAACTCTGCAACTTTGAAGGTTTGCCCATAATAATTATTCCCAGCTGCTGTCTAGAATTTCTGCAACTCACCGACTCTCTGGCCTAATTAAACTTATAGAGACATTCACATGTGTTGAAATAGATGATCTGATGAGCACAATGACCCGGACAGGTCTGTCGGATGAACTCCCAGACTGACCCCACTACCACGCTCATCCCACATTGCCTTCAAACTGCTGCTTGCTTTCATTTAGCACAGCTTGCTGTCATACAAAACAGCTAAACATTGGAATGATCCAAACTGAAGGAAGACACCAACTCACTGGATGAATCAGACTCATAACTGCCACTTGACTGAATAAAAGTGACAGAAATTATGTGATTTTTGTGTCGCATCAAGTATCTTTTTCCTCTCTTTAAAAGAAACTAACTGAGATACAACTTCTGGTTTACTTTAAGCATTATAGGGTTAATAAAATGCTTGATGTACTATTCTCCTCCATTTTGTTGTCTAGAACATACATTACTTTCACATCACAGAACTTGCCAATCACACTTTTGATTAAAACACTCTGCCGTCTGCACCTTGTCACCAAGTCATGTTTTTTGTATTTTATAATTGGGAACATAAAACGAGCTGTCTAAGACTGAGTGAAATAAATTGGCCATATTGCTATGAATTGTAAATAAGCTTGGAGAAAGTTTATTTTGTGCCTCTCTTTCACTTTTAGCTCTTTCTGAAATAATGCCCACTCTCATTGAACACTTGAACAGATGATTGTTGCCAGGGTTACAGTCTTCAAAAACTAAACATGCTGTGATGCTTTGGTTATTTATGCTTTATATATGTTTCCAAAGTATTGGTGATACTAACTCATCATTATGAATATAACTATTGCTCATAATTAGGGCAGTATTATTTTTTTTATTACTTGCAACCGCCTAAACACCACAACAACACCCTTGCAACACAAACACTTCTCACATAAAAAATTAAATAAAAAAAAACCCATTTAAATTATATTTTTCACTGACAGACATGTTCTAGTTAAGAATTGTACAGTGAAGGCATGTGTTTGTTTGTTGACTGATAGGCAACAATGTACAAACTAACATAAGACAAACAACATTTCTATGCTTTTGATGTCATTCAGTCACGGCTTCATACATTAAAACTTGCTCTGAATGTTAACAAAACCAAAATTATGTTATTTTCAAGCTCGAAAAAGGAGGTAGACAATACCAGACTTTACAAGGTAATGTGATTGAGTTAGTAAAAGAGTATAAATATCTTGGCATCCTTATTGATGATACTTTATCTTTTGGCTCCCACATAACTCAACTAAAGAAAAAGTTAAAAAATAAAGCTAAGGTTTTATTTCAGAAACAAGTTCTGTTTTTCATTTAATGTAAGAAAGAGGCTAGTTTCTGCCACTTTTTTTCCTGTACTTGATTACGGTGATGTGTTGTGTTGTATCAATTTGCTTCTCATCTTCTCTCGCTTTAAGATTTATGTCAGAATGTAAACCTTTAACTCATCGTTGTATATTGTATAACAGAGTAACCTTGCCCTCTCTGTCCATTAGAAGGAAAATGCACTATTACCTATTTATTTATAAGGCTATTCTGGGGTTGTTGCCTTCATATAGATTGTCTAATTAATAAGAAAAGTATTTGAAAATATTTTCTCCGGTCTGAAAATTGTTATACACTTTCTGTTCCACTTGTAAGAACTGAACTGGGGGAAAGGGCTTTTATGTATGCAGCTCCACTCGAATGGAATCGTTTCCAAACGAAACTGAAATTACGAAATCTGATCCCTATGGAACATTTTAAAACTATCCGGTCACTGGATGAAGACTCAATGATGTGCAACTGTGTTGTGATTTTATATTTGATGTTTTGTGACTGTAATTGCTGTCCATTCTTGGCCATGCAGGACACTCCTGTGAAAGAGATGTTTAATCTCAGAGAGATTATCCTGGTTAAATAAAGGTCAAATAAAAAATTTTACAAAAGTAAAATGTTCATACATACTAAATAACTGATCTTCAGTATTGTATACTGTGTAGCTAAATTGCTAAATAACTTTCTAAAGTTTGGTGTACATTTGTTTTATTGTTTTTGAAAGAGGTTTCTTATGTTCACCAAGGCTGCATTTACATGACTGAAATTCAGTTAAAAATAGTATTATTGTGAAACTGTTTCTGAATTTATTTTCAAATGTAATTTATTCCTCTGAGGGTAAGGCTGAATTTTCAGTATCGATCCTTCAGAAATCAGTCTAATATGTTTTAAATTGAGATTATACACAATCTGAAAGCTGAATAAATAAGCTTTCCATTGATGTATGGTTTATTAGGATAAGACAATATTTTTCCGATATACAATATAACTTTTTGAAATTCGGGAATCTGAGTGAGGGTGCAAAGAAATCGAAACATTGAGAAAATCGCCTTTAAAGTTGTCCTTTTAGGATGGCGATTGTGCTGCGTTCACTCACAAAAATATATTTTTTATACATTTACTATGGAACTTGACAAAATATCTTCATGGAAAATTATATTTACTTAATATCCTAATAATTTTTGGCATAAAAGAAAAATCAATTTAATGTTGGCTATTGCCACAAATAAACCCGTGCGACTTGTGACTGGTTTTGTGATCCAGGGTCATATATGATGATTTGATGCTCAAGAAACATTTATTATTCTTATCAATGCTGAATTCATCTTATTTATTCATTTTCGGAAACTGTGATACATATTAATCAGGATTCTTTGAATCTTAGAAAGTTCAAAAGAACAGCATTTATTTGAATTTAGATTGTTTTTTTAGTCTTTACCATTACTTTTGATCTATTGAAAGCATATTTGCTAAATAAAATAATTAGTGCTTAAAAAAACCTCTTAAAATCTTGAATGGTACTACATTTATCATCAGGGTTGTTGATACTTGTTACTCGACAAGTGTTGTTAAATTAATAACCATCTGAGTTACTTTCACAAATAAGCAATATTCTATACTTTTCTCTTTATGTAATTTACTGACTGACTATAATTGAAATCTCTTCCCATGCTTGGCCATGATAGTCCTGCGAACGTGTGTCATGCTGATGATCAGTGATGTACAGAGTGTGAAGAGGGTTTCTTCAAGCCCGTCCCGAGATTTATGTTTTAAATGCTTCAAAATACTGCTGGCAAACAAAGATAAATCTGAATGTTTACAATCCAGTTGTAGCAAGCAAAATAACAGCGTTTGGGTGTTGCCTCAGAGCAGCAGTGGATTTAATGTAGAAGTCTTGTTTTCCGTTACATGCACACTGTCGAGGAGATAAACAGATGATGTGGTCACGTTACAATATTAGAACGCGTTTTTTTCTCCATAAAAAAAAATGGTAACACTTTATTTCGATAGTCCACTTTAGACATTCTACTAACTATAAGTAACTTTTCAACAACATGTCGCCTAACTGTTATTAGAGTATTAGTAGACTGTCAGCTTAATATCTGCTAACACTTTATTTTGTTGGTCCCCCAATAGACATTCAACTGACTATAAGTAACTTGGCGACTACAAGTCAACTTATTCTACTAACCCGAACCCTAACACCTAACCATAACCTACCAGTCTACTGACAGTCTACTGTAATATACTAATACTCTAATGAGAGTTAGTTGACATGTAGCTGAAAAGTTACTTATATTTAGTAGAACGTCTAAAGTGACTATCGAAATAAAGTGTAACCAAAAAAATGACATTGAATAATTAGTCATGTAACAGTAACATCAAATGCTGATTTCCATGTGCAGTTGTTCAAAGCCATGAATGACTTGTCTTTTCTGAGACATTTCAGTGATAATTAGAATGGCCTTTAAGTCAAATGGTGTCCTACATAACCCTCAGTGCTGCCAATGTCACGGATGAAAAAGCATGTATTCATCAAAGCACTTTGCAGCCCTCTGTTCTTGTTGGCTTTTTGTTTTAGACGTGGAATCAAAGATGGAGTGGCCAGCAGTGGCTTGGTTGTTGAAGCTTTTAAGAGTCATTCTCCATCTCTTTTTGAACCACTCGCTCTGATAGACAATGCTATAAACATCATTCTTATCTATTACATCCCTTAGCACTAAAGCAAAAAAAAATTAAAAATACTAACAAACAAACAAAAAAAAAGTCTGGTCTGTAAAGTTCTCATTCTAACCTGTAGAACACAAAAGCAGATATTGGGCCCTATCTTGCACCCGGCGCAAATGACTTTGTACACTGACGCATGTATCATTCGTATTTTGCACCCGCGCAAAGCGGACTTTTCCCTCCACAGACGCACGCCGGTTAACTAGAGAATGAACTTGCGCTCCCTGGGTTCAGCGCAAAAAATGAGGCGTGTTCCGGCGCAAACAATCCCTGGTGCTATTTTGCAGTTCCAGAAAACAATTGCGCCACTGACCAGAAAAAACCTAGTCTAAAGTCAGTTTAGCGTACATTCAGATGCTATTTTAAGCGCGCATGCTTGGTCATACAGAGTGTGAACAACGCGCACACACTGTAGATGATTCTCTCATCGACACAGATGCATTTGATACATTATAATAAGGAAAAATATTAAAACACGAGGGAAATCATTGTTGTGTCCATGACGATGGGAAAAATAGGCATAAAGCGTACATATTTACCCAATTTATTATATGTATATAGATGATGTATAACCGAAGCTAATTTGCGTGTGTTTGTCCCATCCCCAATGTCACTTCTCTTTCTTTTACGGCCCTGACGAGAACATCGATCTCCTCGGCTGTGAACCGATTCTGAAGCGCTCCTGGTAAATGCGCCGTTATAATAGTATTGCGCTATGGAACAAGCGCACCTCGTTCATCATGCTCTTAAAGGGGATGTGATATGACGCTCTGATTGGTTTATTTCACGTTACGCCCAAACCACACCTATGAATAATGAAGCTACTTCAGACCAACCCCTTTTAAACTTGCGTCGGCCGCAAGAGTAATTTATCCCGCCGGTAAAATAGCAACAGCGCCCAAGACCCAAGACCCAAGAATAATAATAATAAAGTAAATTGTGACTGAGATGAAGACAGCTTTGAAACAATGAGCAGTTGGTTGCCATTCTCCCATTTTCTGGGAACTCAATCCTACTGAACCTTTTTCTGCATAAGAAATTTGACATTTGTGTCATTTCCATGACAACCAACTCACTCATGGCCAAGCTGCATCTTAGTTACCGTCCCTGTCGCAGTGATGCGGGCACTGGCACAAATCCTTCATTTATTCTTTGCCATTATTTAATCAATGTAAGTTTTAAGGTGGTATGGGCTTTATTTGGTATATAAATGATTTATAACTGGAGCATATTTCTTTGATTGATTACATTGAGATACATTTTAAAAAGATAGTTTTCGCATTTCTTTTTCATAGACAAACAATATTGTGTAAAATGTTTGGAGTCAGTAAATGTGGTAACACATTTAACTACTTTAGTTAACATGAAATAAGAATGACCAATACTTCTACAGCATTTATTAATCTTAGTTAATATTAATTTCAGCATATACTACCTTATTAAAATAAAAGGTTGTATTTGTTAATATTAGTTAATGAACTGTGATCTAACATGAACAAAGAATGAACAGCTCTATATTTATTAACTAACATTAACAAAGATTAATAAATACTCTAACAAATGAATTGCTCATTGTTAGTTCATGTTAGTTAATACATTACAATAAGGTTAATTCGTTAACATTAGTTAAAGTGTTACCAGTAATTGTTATATAAATCAATACTAATACTCATCATGGATGTTTTCCATTATGACATCAAAAGGGACAGTAAACTGATACAAAATATATTAGAAATTAATGTTGTTCTTTCGAACTTTATATTCATCCAAGAATCTTTGAAAATGTTTCAGGGTTTTCACAAAAATATTAACCCTTTCGCACACCGGTGTGATCAGTCTTGGCTGGTCCCTGGAGCGTGTGTGATTAGAACGGTCAGTGCATCACGTGATCAACTGCTAAATTGAAACGTGCGTTCGCGCGTTGGATGGCGCTGAGCCAGAGACAGACTTTTCAACTACATAATGTTTATTTTAGGTTTCAGACATTTAAATACACATAAGTACTAGCAAAACAATGATTTTGAGTTTGTAAAATACACACTGTCGTCTATGGAAACGGCAATAATAATCATTTCCATTTTTAATAAGACGACACGTTTTATTAATGTTAGATACACATTGTGTAAGTAGCTTTACATTTTGCCGTTTTCTTCTGCCAGTTCACCGGCCACTTACTGTAATGTATTTCGTGATTAGTGGAGAAATTTGCGTGTTGTAAATATAGATAGATAGATAGATTCTCTGAACTGTGGCAAACCAACATGGTGCCGCCCATCGCGCATACAGCTCAACTAACGCGATCGTTATAAAGGTGTTTAAACAAAACACATCCACATATTTGACAATCGGAATATCAGTGTTTCATGCTATAGCTAATACATTTGTGAATATTTCGAATAAAAAAGGAAAAATTACAAAAGCAGATCATCATTCATTCAGCGCTGTGTGGAGGTTGCGCTGTGTCACGTGACAAGCAATGACGCGTCACCATGGAAACATTAAAGTGACAGGTTCTAAATAGACCAATTTCGAGCCTACGTCACAGCGTTAACTGGTGGCAAAACGAACGGAAAACTGGAGGCGGCCAACACAAACCAGCACAGATTCGGCTACATAACAAGGAGTTTAAATTATTATTATTGTTATTAAATGTCATCTTGTTGTGTTGTTGGGTGAAAGAATCGATGAAAAATGAATATGCTGTATCTGCGGATCGTCTTGTACATGACCATTCAGCACATAGTTATAGGCATCTAAAGATTTATATGCCCTCTTTTTCCATTCGTTTTCTCTATCAGGTAGGTGTAGAAGTCAGGCCACTCAACCGGAGGTAACTTAGAGTTAACGTTAATCCTGTCAGATCGTCCATCCATTGAGTGAGTGTACGGGTCAGCCAATCTGGGTCCGTCCGTCCGTTAAAATTAACTTTTGCAAATAACAATCGCGGCCCTGGACAGTGAGTGACCTTCGGAAAATCGGATTTTCTCCAGTCATTGTTAAAAAACGAACTAACAAAACTTGCAAAGTAACGTTAGTGAAGCGGCCAGAGCGATCGTTCTGCCACCACCTAAGCTCCGCCCACAAAAAAACATCACTATGTTTACCAACTGAAAATTGGTCTATAACAGTCGCCTTGAAAAACTCACGCTGGGGGGTCAGTTAGAATATTTTAAACTTACGTGTGAAATGGTTTTAAGCATTACAGCTGCTTTTTTTTTTACATAGATAATGAGAAATGTTTCTTGAGCAGCAAATCAGCATATTAGAATGATTTCTAAAGAATCATGTGACACGGAAGACTATTCCATTCTATTCAAATAGAAAACAGCTATTTTAAATCGTAATCATATTTTTACTCTGTTTTACGGTGTTAAATAAATGCAGCCTTGGTGAGCAGACGAGACTTCTTTCAAAAACAACAACTGTGTTAAACTGTGTTGTGCAACTGTGAAACAACAATTAGCTGTACTGGTCCGGTGGACAACGGAGATAGAGGAACAGCTGGTCGAAATGTGGCAACAACACACCTGCCTTTATAATGTCTCCTCATTTAATGTCTACAGCAAGTTGCCGCAACACAGTATCCATTTCGTTTACATCCGCTTCCCCGTGAGATGCTAAATCTGACATGATAATCTTAAGAATATCTTGCAGTGTGTGATGCGCCAATCAAATCTTGTTTTGTGTGCAGGTTTGAGATTTGAAAGAAGAAAATCAGTGAAGATTATCCTTATGTACGTGACTCAACCAGATTTCACAATTGGTTAAGATTTAAAAACTCCTGTAGTCTGAGCCCATCTTTACTGACTTCAGATGCACATTTCAACAGATTTTGGATTGATAACCACGGTGCACATTTGATCTAATATCCATAAAGATTTAAAGTTTTAAAACCGCGTCACAGATTCATACCCTGTACCCTGTGGCTTGGCGGCCTCCATTAAATTCCCTTTCAAGTCCTCAATGCAATCTTTTGAAACAAGAAATGTCATTACCCGGTTCAAAGAAAATCTAGTTAAGATGGGCAAACTTTCAGCAGCAAGTTTGCCGTAATCTTCAAACAAATCACACTGTCCTCAGCAATAAGACCTTACTGTGGTCAGAAAAGATCTGTTCTTTTTAGAGCAGAGGTTATTCAACAAAGAAAGATAATACATGGCAAACATTCATTTGATTTTTCCTCTGAAATAAGACATTTACCCTGTAATTTTCCCCAGCTCAACTCTCTGTCAATAACTCGAGGCACCTGCGAATAAATGTTCCCCTGGCATTTTCGACGCTTCTTGTGATTACATTAAAACCTCACACTTTTAGCCGGCTGCAAATCAATATCGACGCGACCCAGCCAAGCAATTTAAATACGCCTTTCTACAGCTGATGGGATTTGCCGCCTCTGCTCGATAAGCTCCCCCACGCCCAGTGGAGGTGTTATCTGTCGCCTCTGCGGCGGTTCGAATATTTGGACATCATCATCTATCATAGGGCAGCAGGCAGCAGGGTCAGGGCGGGGGTCTCTGGGCCCCAGCATCCCCAGATGTCTTTTAGGCAGGGCGGCTGCGAGCATCTGCTGATGTATTGCAGGCAGTGGAGGGTGAGGCTTGGAGACAGCCACAGTCACCTTGCGCTTTCTGCACTGGTGCGGACAAGACTAATGCATGCGGCATTTAGACAAGGTAACAAACCACCCACTTCATGTGGCGGCCGAACGGAAAGCGGAGTGGATTTTGGGTTTTAGCATTTGCCTTGTAAATCGCAGAAATCAGGCAGATTTGACTCGAGCAGGGGTGCGTTTCCCAAAAGCATTGTTAGCCAACTATGGTCGCAAGTCCCGTCGTTATCAGCATAGTCAAACAAGTCGGTGTTTCCCGAAACCATCGATCCAACGAACATTCGCAAACAGCATAGCAAAGTTGCGTGGTTAGAAGCATAGTTTCTTGTTTGCATGACATGTAGACTTTATACATCCTTATCTTGAGCCAAACAAGCGAGCAGACATTCTGTGCAATCTATATCTTTTAGTTTAGAACACATACAAATGTCATTTACGTCTTTCAGTTTGTCAAATGATTTAAACCGCCATTATTAAAGACTGGGCGTGTCCGATTGTGCTCTAGTAACGAGCCTATGATTGAATCTGGAAATAAAGCAAAATAACTGAGAAAAATGAGAAATAGTCCTCAGATGCCATCAGGGGCGTCACTAGGCCCTTTTTAGGGGGGCTTCAGCCTAAACTTCTGCCTAGCCCCCCTAAAAAATTGTGATTAATAGATTAATAAATTCGTGTTCGCTTCAGTCTTGTTATAATCAGATTCAGCGCGTTCTTCATCTTCAATCCGCAGTTGCGCCGTGCAGAGAGCACGTCAAAAACAGGTCAGGGTGTGTGTGTGTGTGTGTGTGTGTGTGTGTTCATCTGAGCCTCATTGGTCTGTCACTGCTCGTCAATGTCAGAATATTTGAGATGACCAATCAAATCAAAGTAGGCGGGCTTTACGTTCAAAGATGCTGCTGACTGCGAATTTTAGCAGCGTGTCTCGACGGGTGTACGGGCAAGTGCGAGATTAGTAAGTAGCTAAACTTAACGTTTCATATTTGACAGTTTTATTTAGGTCATAAATGTTAAATGAATGACAAAAAAATTATCAGGCAAACTAATATAGTTTAGTCTAATTTCGACATTTTGAACTGAAAATAGGCCTATGTAACGTGACTCATACAGCCTAATGTAATAATTAGTTTACTGTCATTGTGAGGGGACAAGAAACATTAACAACGCCGTTTTCATCATGTTAGGTACAGGATTAACAATGAATGTGTACATATTGAGAATATAATACAAATTTTAGCTTTTAGTAGCCTAAATTAAAAAAGCTCAGGGAGGGGAAGAGAAAGGGCAAGATGAGGAGACTGGGGGGAAAAGAAAGGATGATGGAGATGAAGAGAGAGCAGGTATTGGCAAATAATCTACTGCCCGCTGATATGGTTTTAAAGCTATTTATTATCCTTTTTTTGGTCTTCAAACGTCTTGAAATGCACATATCAGAAATAAAAAATGTGAGCTCCCTACCAACCTCAAATTTAGGACCTCTTTGATTTTAAAGCCCTGAGTACGGCCATATTAGGCATAAGATCAATAATGAATGTGTAGCCTAAATATTGTGAATGAATTTAATAAACTTAGTTACCTAGCTTTCCTAGTAGATTTCAGTAAATGAACATGTCTGAGAAAATGATTCATAGGCAAAATCAACCTATCAGTTGACCCTATGTTTACTTTCTTCACTGACAGACAAAAAAGAAAAGCCTGTATCAGTCAAAGCTCAACTTTAGGAGGGGAAGAGACAGGGCAAGATAAAAACAAAGAGAAAAAAAGAGTGTGATGCTGAGGAGGAGAGAAAAATAATCAGCTGCATGGTTTTAAGCTGTCGGTATCCAATTTTTTTTGCCTTCAAAACATCTTAAAATGCACATATGTAGATCAGAGAAATCAACGTTTTCCTGGGGAAACCTCGAACCCCCCTAACTAACCTAACTCAAATTCAGGACTACAGTGATTATAAAACCCTACCATTCCATGGTAATGAAAGTGAGCATTAGACCCTAAACTAAAGTGTTACTTTTTTTTTATTATTTTTTTAATTTATTTATTCATTTAACTTTTTATTAAACCATACCCTCATTGGGGGCTTAGCCCCCCTAAAATGAAAATCCAAGAAATGCTTTGATACAATTAAGAAATGTGCTGATATCACTTTGTCAACAAATGTAAAAAATGGTTAATGCTGGGATGAGTGCTGACCAAGCATTTCTGCAGCCATTTTTTAAACAGTCCTTAACAGTCCTGACATTTTCCTCTGAAGAGATGACAGCAAGAACAGCTCGCCCTAGAGAGGATGTCCTTTGTAAAGTTTCTAAGAAACTATCAGAACCTCGCTAGTTAATCCTTAGTCCAAAACAGAAGAGAGTTTCTCCCTTTCTTAAAGGTGAAGTACTTAATAGTTTCTTATTCAGTATATTCTCTTAACCAAGTTTTTTGGTCATAGGCACATCAAAACTTTGAGAGCAGTCAATTTTATTCTTTACATCTCATATTTGATCAACAACAAAAAAAAAAAAAACGTTTTCCTTTGCTCATTTAGTGTGCGGTTCTATGAACATGCAAATTAGCCCCTCCAGCGATCAACTCGTTGACCTGATTGGTTACAAGGTAGTTTGTGACGTCAGAAACACCAGCGATTTCAAATTGTTTTTTGAGACGGTCTTTGGTTCACTGCAGTTAAGGAGAAAATACTCAATGGTGTTGACTTATGAATTAGCACTTGATCCCTTAAGTGCCACAAGTGGGCCCAGAGCCATTACATATTTAAAACAGTAATATCCTATACTAAACCTAAACTAATCTTGACAAACTGCATATCGTTTGAAAGCCTACAATCTCTAGTGACTGATTTTCAAAGTAAATTACAGAGGAGCCGTAATTTATCAATTTGCAACAAGAATATTTTCATACTCCTAGGGAGTGTTCAGACCTTTATTTTGAAATGGTGATGAAAGAATGGTAGAAACATAATTTGTTTTCATGTCAAGAGTTCAAAAGATAACCGTAATTTTTTTTTTTTAGAAAATATTTTTCAGAAAATATTTTAAAATATAAAAGGAAAAAAAATTATTCATCATTTGTGATGTGGCAGCGAGCTATAACACACATACATGCGATTTGTATGCGTTTATTAGATAGATGCGCAAATCTATCAAACTCCCATACTATTTCTTAATAAGATGTCTACTTCATAAATTGTATGAAAATTGTGGAAATAATGGTTCAGATCTCTCAAACCACATATGGAAATGCAGACGCCCTTATATGGGCTGTAATGGAGTCGAGTTGTCACCTAGTGAAAAAGTTTCGTTCTGGCTCAAACAAAATCTTACCGAAAGCTCATTTTTGAGATATTAACCAAAAATTTTAAACAACTTATTCAGATTTTTGGCTTTGATTTTCTTGCAGTTTTAGAGTCCACCAAGTTTTGAAAATATATATTTTCTATAAAATATCAATACAATTTTTACATTGGTTATAGAAGTTTGAGTTTATGGAAATGTACATTCTCTTTCACTTCTACAAAAATCTGCCAAATGCTTTAAAACAAGACCAATCTTACATCTATACTGCAAAACTTTCTTGAATTACAACCATTTAAGTTCGGAATGTGCATTTTCAAGTCTATAAAGCAAACAAATAAAGCATTTCACTTTATTTTTGGACAGTGGCTGCATTTCAACAAAAAAGTTCAGACAGTTAGTTAAATATAAAGCACTTTGGGTTTGACAGATTGCAATAATAGCTCAAACTATAGTGAGAGTTTGGGACGTGGCTACTGTAGCTGACTGAGCCAGAAGGTGTTTAGGCGCTGTGGGACTATGGCTGACACATTACATTCAGCTTCAGTCACAGAAGTGCAAGCCAAATTCCACTACATTTAGACCTTCAAAAATTAAACAATAAAGCAAAGCAAACATACTGTATCAAAGCAAATGAGGCATCTCAATACAATGCTATGGACACTTCAATAACTTACAGCATCAAAATACACCCTTTCAGAAAGACATTCTGGCATTTTTTTTTACCTCTAATAAATCACTTGCCTTCTAACCATATGCACATTTTTATGTTTATGTATTAATGTGATTAACTGTCATGGAACATAAGATTGAAAACACAGGTAAAATATGAATGGAGTTTATTGAACGACACAGGTGAGTCTCTGGATTGCAGATAGTTCTGGTGATACTGGCATGTGAATGAAAGTCTTATCTTGTTGCAGGTAATGGAGAAAAGTGGCTGACGGGCAGAAGACGGGCAGAAGACGGGCAGAAGACGGGCAGAAGACGGGCAGAAGACGGGCAGAAGACGGGCAGAAGACGGGCAGAAGACGTGCAATACGCGGCAGTCCAATGCACAGATGAGGTTTTGCAGTACAGGTTCTGTGTAGAATAAGACCAGACCCAGATGAGTGTTCTGTGCTGGCTTTTATGGAGAACTGATGAGGTTGATGGCAGACAGGTGTGGTGATTGTGTGTCAACAGGTGGTAGCCAGAGAGGATGATGGGAAATGTAGTGTGCTGAGGTGACTGGTCTGATGACTGAGAATTGTGACATTAACACAGTGGTGACAATAATGGTAATCATTAATAATAATAATCCTTTAGATATCCTATATATTATACCTTACATATATTTTACATGATATAAAATAGCCAGGATCCTTTTGCCTGTTCTTAAGTGCATCTTTTGAGAAAAAATGTTTGTATCCTCAAATCAATCAATTGGATAAGAAAAAATGAGATGGGAGAAATCAGTTACTCTTATAGATCACAGAATGTGCTTTGAATTCAAAGAGTCACATACCTTAATTCCAAACCACACTGCTGAGTAATTGTTGTGCATTTACATTTAGTCAATTAGCAGATGCTTTAATCCAAAGCAATTCACAAATGAGAAAAAAATCACGAGCTATATATCATGCGGGACCTCAAAGTGCTGCATTACAGATTTCCGATGGTAAACCAAAGTAGTAAAAAAAAAAGAGAAGATATAAACGGGGATATAAAGTTAATACAAAGTTAAAGTATAAAAGTTCATTCTAGTTCATACAAGTTTTGGTTAATGCAGAATGTAGCTAAATCATCTTAAAATGTATCTAAATGCATGATCTCTACAAATGGTTGTCCCATTGTGAATAAATAATGCATCCATTCATTAAATTTTTTTCTTACATTTTTTTTTACCAAGAAATTTTTAAATTTAACATTTTTAAAGGGATCATGAACTGCATTATTTTTATTATTTTATAATGTTAATATGATTTTTACAATAATAAAATAAAATAAAATGATTTAGAAATAAAAGGCCATTTTCGACCCTGATTTTAGCCCTCTGCTGTGAGACTTCAGTGTAAACGCCCACTTCTATGATTGGCTAACATCTTACATATGAAATGAGTATTACACGTGGAACTCTCTCAAAATCTTTTACTACGTTTTTTACTATTAAAGCTGTCGAGATTATTTAATCGTGACAAATTGTTGATTAGCATTATATTTAGATTACTCCCAATGCATGAAAGGTTGCAGCAATTGTAGCCGATGACAGACATTAGAATTTAACACACAGTCGTGACATTACTGTCAGTCCATATCCTACAATAAAAGTCTGTTTACAAAGCCTGCACCGAAATGCAACTGATTTACCAAAGAATCCGCAGGGAAATGTACCGAACAAACAAATAACGCTCTACTGAGACATTCACATAGTTAATAATAACCACTTTCCTAGCATTTGGAAGGTAATGTTATTTTTAGTCCAGTGATCCTGTATCATCATCTCACTAACGTGTCAGTAGACGGGGCCAAAGACAGGATGATGTGGAAGTAGGTATTGATTTTCTTCTGCATTTCGTCTTTCGTTTCACTATTACATCAAAATGTGACAAAATTCCAAACAAGTCTTTTTCTGAGCTTGGATTTAACAAAACTAACGAGGACTAATGAGGAAGTTTTGAGTTCTGAAACTTACAAGATGTTTTTACAGTACATTAACCTCATTCAAGGACATTTTTAGTTCTCAATTCATCACCCCTTAATAAAAATGTCATAATAACTCAATCTTCCAGTAAAAATTACAGACTTGTCTTGGGTGATGTATCCATGACTTCTCCAATCATTTGTTTTTTTAAACCTTGTTCCTCCAAGTTCACGTTTCCACTTTTGAGTGCAATGGCCATATTATGTTCTGTCGATTGGTTTCAACGTGACTTGAAATGTGTAATCATATTGGCGTAGCCTAGGTTTGATTTTGAAATTGGTGGGGACCGGGACGGTCCCACTTTATATTAAGTGGCTTTAAGTACTATGTACTTACATTGAAATTAATAGTTTGATACAATGAAATTAATAATTTGATACAATGGATTTATTGTGTACATACATGTTTTTACATTGTACTTATATTTGAAAAATACCAGCATGTGTTGACCCTTCCCTTACAGCTTAACCCACCCGTATACCTCCCCATACCACCACACCTGTCCCTAACCTTACCCATATCACATCTAGTATATCACATATCCATATCACAGCAGCAAGTGTTTGACAATACAACATGAACAACTTATTTTTCGATGTAAGTACATAGTACTTAAAGCCACTTAATATAAAGTGGGACCAAAATAAATGTTCATATTTAAATGTGTAAATAAGTTTAAAGTAACTCGAAAAGCAACTTTGTGATTGAATATTGTGGATACTTTCTCTATATTTCTTTTTAAGGCCAATTTCTAAATTGCCATTCAGGATACTTACAGTTGGACGTTTTAGTTATACAGGCCATATGCGTGGAATGCAGTCTAAAAGTGGATTTTCAATAGCCTAACTGCGCAGACAATATCTTATATATGGCTGAGCAATTATATAACCTCATCATCGCTCAGAATATGCCCTGCACACTTGACCTTGAACAGTCCACGGAGACCTTGTTCATTCATTACGAATTCCTAAGAGTCTACAGCTTTCGCCCTAATTAGCATAGGGCTTTTTTTCAGCACATACGACAGCAGCAGGAGGGACAGGAGATATTCACCTGCCTGCGTTTGGCACATTCACAGCATGTTGACAATGTGCTCCGACAGATGGTACCATTTACAAACCTCTTCAAACTGTGATGCTCATACTCCTTTTTATTATCTCCTGCCTGACTGGATCTCATCCCAATTCGCGAAACTTACTAAGTATCTGACCTGGGGTCTTCTTTAGATGTGTAAGGATCTATTCAAAACCCCTCAGCAAGCCCTTTGGGTCCACACATCTCCTTTTAAATTCAAAGCTGGAAAGTTCCTATTTGGCTTTTTAAACGCCCCTGGAGACTGGGGGCGAGGACTTCTGTGGGCATTATAAGCACAGGAAGCGAGTAACAGTGGGAGTTCGTTCCTCGTCAATAGGTGCTTTCCTCAGAGATTTGGATGGTTGCCAGCCTCCCTTGGTTTTGGCCAACAGTAGGCAAGCATGAAAAGTCACAAGTTTTTTTTTTTGAGGAATCGCAGTTTCCTAGCCGACACTTCATGAATAATGATTTATGATGGAGGTGGTTGATTTTTGAATGTCCATTATTGTTGGTGAAGTAAGCTATACACACTGGCCCCAAGAGAGTACAATAGCTAATAGTAGCAAAGCTCTTAAAGCCTTGATCCTTGGCAGAACCCATGTCTGACACGTTTAGCATGAGAAATGCACAGGAATGCTAATAAGGTGGAAAGAAATGCTCTTTTCCTCTCTTATTTTTCTCGTAGCAGCTGGTGGCTAACCAGTTTAATCAGTGATAATTCTGTTTAGCTCACGATCTCTGGAGCAGAGCAGTTTTCCACTGTTTACCCTAGCAATAATAATAATAGGACCCAAAAATGTTCTTTCGGTTCAGCAATCTTGTCTGTTGTTTTTCTTTGCCCATGAGGCAAAGCAGCGGAAATGCAGCAAGATAGGCCTAAAGACGTGACTCTAAGGGGGCGCGGTGTTGTCGCAATTATCCATTCACTACCTCATGTGATTCAAACTCTTCTATGAAGCAGAATTCTAAAGTACGTGCTTGTGCAAACGTTTTGTGGTAAGTCTTCTGAGCCTTCTGGTGGCACCTAATAATTAACCCTCTTAAATTGAGCCATTCACCATCCAGCGAGGCACCCACGTCAGAGTCCCTCTGGAGCCGAAAGCTGCTTTGGGCACTTTCATTACACGCTTCAGTTCCACATCTACACTTCTCCCTTTCTCTCTTTGTTCAGAGAACGAGATCAGAGGTCTGCTTGAGGTGTTCATTTTTATGTTACGTTATCTTATTCATCTATGAATGCAAATGTGGCACCACAAATCTAAATAGTTTTTTACTTAAAGTGAGTTCTCAGCTACCTTTCATCAAATTTGTCTCAGATGTTCTCTTTAAATTCTTTATGATTAATGAATAAATGACACTATTGTTGACATTCAGTAACACTATGTCTACACCGGAAGCGAGTGACACAACAATGCGACAAATCCAAACATTACCCATTATAATAACTACATTTGCACTAATTTAATCAGAATTAATCTAATTTGACTTCAGAATCTGAAAGTTCTGTTTGAACCCTAAGGGCCAGATTTGCTAAACAGGGCAAATTAACGTGAGACCGCAATCCCATAAAAGTGGATTCCCAAAGAGAGTGGAAAGTTTTGCGTGTGATTTGCTGACAATGTGCATATTAAAGAATACAGACACAACCAGATAATTTCCATAAAGACCAATGCAGAGGATACTATAACATTTTCTCTCATTCAATGAGAAGTCGTCACATCAGATCACAGAAAGAAGTTATTTCAAACACTTGAGTGATGTTAAGTGAGTTTGGATGAAAAACATGGTATGGATCTCATAAATTGCTGTGTTTTGACGCTATGCTAAGCTGTTATGTTAGCGAGCCCTTAATGCGCTACTGTTGCTATAGTAATGAACAAATTTCAGGTTTATATGATTGACATATAAACTGTACACTGTTATTACAGTGCTGTGGTTATTTCAGCAAACAGTTTGCTTTTTACATTCAGTTTAACAGCATATACAGTATATGAAGAGGGCAAACCTTATCATTCATCTGAACAGTACGCATCCATTTTAGACAATTTCGTTATGCTCTTACTCCGACCATGCAATAAATGCATGTCTTTGAATGAGTGGGTGTTTTCTACCTGCACAGGTATTGTCTATGATATGATATTACAGGGGGCAGCCAAAATTACAATCAAGCATAGCTCACACTCATTCAGTGAAAATATCGAACTGTTAGCCATATTGATTCAACACACAATTAAGAGGCAGTGACCAGAAAAACGCAGTCCAACCCATTATCACATGTGCTGGGTCACCAACCCAGTAGTTTGATAATTGCCGGGTCAAAAGCCAGCTCACCCTCATTGCTCTTGTAGCCCTGGTCTGTATGTGGAAAACGCTGCATTTGTAAATTGTTGTCATGTAGATGTACTCTAAGGCCCCATCCACACTACTGCGTTTTAGTTTATCAAAACGAATACGATCTCCGTCCACATCAGTATTTTAGCTGCGATCTCCGTCCACATTAAAACGACTGAAAACGTGACCATTCACCTACACTGGGCATGCGTGTGCCGGTGTAAACACCATTCCTCAGGAACCACAACTTCATTGATAAAATTATCCCACCATGCGCTGGTTCTTCCTGGCTTAACCCAAAACCGACACTCCATGTACAGTCGATACCGCCGCTGCACACGGAAATAGTCACAGATCGCTCGAATAATAGCTTGTCTCCGCATGTAGGCAGTTATAGCATCAGGGAAGGATACGCTATGACCGATGACACCCAATCAGAGAGCCGAGCGTGAGTGTCTGCGTCATCGTTTCTAAAGTCCTCAGTTTTGTCCCGTTTTCACTAAAACGCCCTCCGGGGATTCAAAACGCAAAACCGGGGTCTGCAGCGTTTCTAAATTTCTCCGTTTTAGGTCTTCGTTTTTCCCGTTTTAGTCTGGACGAGAAGTGCAAACGTAGCAAAAGGTCTTCGTTTCTAAAAGAAAACGTAGTAGTGTGGATGGGGCCTAAGACTTAAATGATAATGGTCCAAATGGCAGTAAATTGACTAGCACAAACCTTAGTAAATCACGTTGCATGATTCATTTAAATACTCTCTTCCCATAAAAATTGCATCGAAAAAAAAACCTCACATGCAAAAAAATACTGTCCATGCCTCTTCATCGCTAACTTCTCACGTGTCTTCAGTAAATCCAGACAGTAGTTTTACAACGCCAATAGAGGGTTTGCATTGGATCAAGCTGTTAGTAAATCTGGCCCTTAATATTGTAATCCAATTTACATATTAGTTTACATGTGCATTGTATGTACTCTGAACAAAACTTCAGTGCGTGCAGTCCCCATTCAACGCATTCAGATCCGGAAACAGCCACCGCGGAAAATATCACCGGAGCTACAGAAAGCATAATAAAAACCATTTTTGCCTTTATGACACATCTGATATACATGTCGAAAGAGCTTTTTGGCAAATGTTCACTAAATATTCAGTCTCCTCCACTAACCAGTTCATAAGACAAGGGTGTCCAAACTGCTCTGGGAGAGTTTAGCTTCCCTCAACACACCTCCATGGAAGTTTCTAGTATCCCTAGTAAGACCTCGATTACCAGGTGCAACATGAAAACTTGTGTAAGCGTATATAGCTACAATTATTGCAATTAGCATAACTCAAATAATTTGGACTTGATTCCAGGCTTTGGTGTCTTGACAAATCTAAGCTGAATTTGACACATTTGCTGCATCCAAAATATCCAAACTATTTTGAAGATGCCATTTCCCACCAATTACAAATCAAAATACTGGTCGTTTGTGACCTCTTTGGATGCGAAAGTGTCCTAGAAGCGCTTCAATCTTGATATTTTTCACCAAGCTATACAGTTTTATAAAAATTGCATGGTTTTGAAGGTTTTTTTTTTCAAAAACTTTTTTGAAGTACTGTTTTACACATACCAAGCTACTGTATAGTAGAGTTGTATGCACATTTGGACACAGGGACTATTGTGATCTCTTCCGAATCTCTGCAAGAGACATCATGTGAGATTATGAGAGTACTTTTTCTTTGAAGAAAATCCTGAAGCAGGGGAAACAAATAAAAGTCTGCATTTGTTTCACTTTTAATCTCCTAGCTGTCCAGAAGAAGGCATTGAGATATTCAGGTGATCTCACTGGCGATTTTCCTTTCCTATGGGTTTTGCTTGTGCATGTGGCAAAGATTGTCTTATTGGGAATTTGGAAAGCCTAATATAAAACAGACAAAATTTGTAAGGGATGGCTTAAATATCCCATTAAATCCAGAGAGGGACTAAAACCAGTTTTTGGCTTTGAGTCATGCGTTGGTTATGAGTGCACATTAATTCTAATCGAATTTCCAAACTAGGTCTCTCTCTGAAGCCACACTGATGGCGATTATGATTCAGGAGGTCCCCAATCATATTTAATGCATGACGAATCATTTAACTTTCAATTGAGTCATTCAGTGGCAATTACCAACTGGTTCTCACTTTACATATTCACCTGGAAGTGTCTTATTCCCCAGCAATATGGCTGCATGTTATTGGAAAGATCAAAGCTTTTCTCTTCATGTTTGAAGGGTTTCAATCACTTGGAAAACCAAGACGCAACTTCCAGCTGAATAGTGACGCACTGAATCTATCCCTTCAGAAGAGTGGTGTACTGAAATAGCCCCATGCTAAGTGATAACTGAAAGTCACTGCAGATTTAATAAAAATGTCTACTTTGAATTGCACACAGACTTTTTTCACCTCACTTTACACCAAACAATTCATTTTCACTCAGTTATATTCTCGTTAGATACCAGCTTACCTCAAATGAACGTTGTCTTTTCTGCTTGGTTGAAACAGTATGTTAAGTTGCATAGGCAATGATGCATGCAACATTAGTCTAAACTGAAACTGGTGTGGGAAAAAGTCTGAAATTGGAGTTCGGCATAATTAAAAAGGGCAGATGGGTCACGCACATCTCACTCACCATATTCCCTGTAATGGTCTCAACTTGTTCTTATGGTCCCCAATCAGTTGCTGTCCTCTCCATTCAGATCAGTGTGGTGTGTGTCATGGCTGCCAAAATCTCTATGTTTGATGGTACTTAGCTTTTCTTTCCCTTGGCAGGAGTCTAGTGTCAGATTTACATGTAGTTCATGAATATTGCATGATCTCTCTGCAACATGGTAAGTGCAATGCGCAGCAACCTGACTGGATGGTTTAATTAATGTTCTGTGTTGAATGAATGTGGTATGACACTTGAGTTTAGCTGGAGAGCATTACTCACTTTAAAATGACTCGTAACAAACAAATAAATATTTTTCAACGTCAAATCTTTGAAATAAATATTAAACGCTTCTCCACAGAACAGATCTCTTCACTAGTTGAAGATTATATAATATGCAGAAGATTTATAGACATAACATTACACAATACTTCCAGTAGTTGTAAGTTGTAAGTAGCCTAAAAGTAGTACATTTAAGACTTTTTTTTTCTCCCAACTAACATTTCATGGTGAGGCCAATGTAGGTTTCAAATGGGCTTGAGATATGGGTGCTGCATGGGTTTTGTTCTATCTGAATCCTTAATAGGTTTGTTCATGGTTTCCATGTCTGACTTAACTTAATACGCCCCAGTAGAGGGCCAACATGAAACCTATGGATAACCCATTAAGGGCCCTTTTTGGAGCTTATGCAGAGAGGGCACGTTTACATTTATTCATTTAGCAGATCCTATAATCCAAATCAACTACAGTTGAGGAATACAACAAGCGATTAATCTTGAGAAGGGAATAAACAAGATAGTATAAGCTAGAAAAGGGAGGGATTAAGGAATAATGAAAGAATAGACAAAGGAATAGTGAAAGCTTAGGTTCTGGAGGGGGTGTAGACTCATAAGAGAGAGCAGAGGTACAGTAGGAGCGTGCAGATACTTAACTTAGACAGTTACCTCTGATAAATTGTAATATGGACTCATGCACTTTCTGTAAAGCTGCATTGAAATGATGTGTATTGTGAAAAGCACTATACAAATAAATTTGAATTGAATTACATTTAACTGAATTGAATTAAATTTAACTGAATACAATAAACAGAGGTGTGGCATGGGCTCTCTTGGGCTCATTGGGTCTCATTTACTAAGCATGCGTACGCATTTGTGAGTGAAATGTGCATACAAACGATTTTCAGAACAAATCACGCTTCATGAAAAAAATTTGTACAATATAAATAACTGAAACCATACGTACGCAAAAAGCAATTACTCTGTCTCATTATCTTGTTAAATTGATCTGGGTCTGTATAAAATGGGTTTATTGTGAGAACTGGTGAGAATGGCCAAGGCATTCTCATCCTTTGGCGTCATATAGGTGACGCCATATGACATTTCGTCGAAATCTTACGCACATGGGATCCTTTAGCGTCAATATAACACGCACTGTTATGGGTAGGTTTAGGTCTGGGGTAGGGTTAGGGTTATGACGCCTTGGGATCTGCGTCTCATATTGACGCTAAAGGATGCTATGTGCGTCGGATTTAGACGAGCGTCACCTGTATGACGCCTTGGGTTCTGCGTCTCATATGGACGCTAAAGGATGCTATGTGCGTAAGATTTCGACGAAATGTCACAAGCGTCACATGTATGACGCCTTGGGATGAGAACGGGCTGGAATGGCTCACTTGGCATTGCTCGAGGTTCGGGCGAGAGCGTGTCTGCAAACAGCGGCAAGTTTGACGAGACTGACGAAAGGCTGAAAGGAAAGTGTGTGTGGAAAGCC
This sequence comes from Semotilus atromaculatus, assembly GCA_031834385.1. Classification (NCBI taxonomy): domain Eukaryota; kingdom Metazoa; phylum Chordata; class Actinopteri; order Cypriniformes; family Leuciscidae; genus Semotilus; species Semotilus atromaculatus. The sequence goes on from JAULUF010000052.1 coordinate 23,111,660, forward strand.
CTTATATGGAGATGGTTTGTGCGTGTTTTATGCAAATGTTTAACCTTGTGCACGCGGCTGCTCATTTAATACTCCAAATTCTCTAACATCAGAACGATGTTATGAACAAATTCATGTGCGTACGCTCGTATTGTGAATTAGGCAGAGATTTTTCGTGAGAAGTTCTCCTGTGTGTACAAATACGAAATAATCCAAGCAATTATTAGTGAATGAGACTCATTGAAGACTTGTGCTGCAGCATTTTGAATCATTAGCAGAGGTTTGTTTCCACATAATAATAATAATTTGTTACATTTATATAGCGCTTTATCTGGGACCTCAAAGCGCTTTACAAGGAAGGGGGTAATCTCCTCAACCACCACCAATGTGCAGCATCCACCTGGATGATGCGACGGCAGCCATATTGCGCCAGTACGCCCACCACACACCAGCTTACTGGCGGAGAGGAGACAGAGTGATGAAGCCAATCAGTATACGGGGATGATTAGGAGGCCATGATGGAGAGAGGCCAATGGGCAGATTTGGCCAGGATGCCGGGGTTACACCCCTACTCTTTCGAAAGACATCCTGGGATTTTTAATGACCACAGAGAGTCAGGATCTCGGTTTAACGTCTAATCCGAAGGACGGTGCTCTTTAACACTACTGGGGCGTTAGGACCCACACAGACCACAGGGAGAGCACCCCCTGCTGGCCTCACTAACACCTCTTCCAGCAGCAACCCGGTTTTCTCAGGAGGTCTCCCATCCAGGTACTGACCAGGCTCAGCCCTGCTTAGCTTCAGTGGGCAACCAGTCTTGGGCTAAAGGGTGATACGGCTGCCGGCGACAAGTAAAGGCTTGGATGAGAAGCTGTGTTGCTGTCGTGCAACCATGTTGCTCTGTAATGGCACTTTTCCACTGCATGGTACGGCTCGGCAAGACATTTCCACTGCAGTTTAGTACTGCTTCAAAGTGATCAATCAGTGATCTGCAGTGTTTACACGTCACATTTTAGTATCATAACAGCTCGCTTGGAACTTCAACTGAGGTGGTACTTTTGAAGTGAGCCATACCAAACTGTACCGAGCCGTACCATGCATTGGAACATTTTTGAGCAGTGCAAAACCTGCATGATCATGCTGTTCTTGCAATATGATCTTTAAAGGTCAGGTGATCATCAAGGGTTACCCCAAGATTCCTGGCTAAACTTGATGGGACTATCGTTGATGAACCTTGCTGGATGGTAAACTGGTGCTGTACTGACGGAGAGTCTAGGAAGATGAATATCTCTGTCTTAGCTAGGTTAAGTTGCAGGGGATGTTCTTTCATTCATGCTGAGATGTCAGCCAGGCAGATCTGTGTATACAGTATAGGTTGTAAGTGTAGGCAATGAGTTGCATTGGTAAAAAATGAGGGCAACTATATGGAAACTAACAGGGCACAAAGGTAACGAACTAAACACAGGAAGTGATTACAGAAACAATGGTATCAAAAGAAAAACACTTCAACATAAAAGTCCTTAAACACAAGACTATAATCATGACAGCAACATTGTTGGCATCTAATCATCTAATCGTCATCTACTATTTTGAATTACTTTTTTTTTAGTCATCATTTTAATTATTTTTTAAATGTTTTACTTATTGTCATGTGTTTTATTTATTTATTTATTAGCAAACAAAAAAAACAACAACAATACTGACTGAAAAGTCAGAATGACAAAAAAAAAAAAATAACATAACATAATAACTTGGGGTTATGCTGACCCATATGCGAAAGAAAGAACTATGATTGTGATGTACACCATTTGAACTTACTATGCATAGCACAGCATGTGAACCATTTGCAGAGTTAACACCTACAATAAATGAGGGCACTCAGAGTTACAACATGAGTGGCCTCCAACTAGGCACATTACCATGTTCTCCAGGCCAGTTCACTGACATTTCAAAAATAGTGCACTAGTGCATCTGAGTTATGAACAGCTAAGCTGTAGCATTTTGGAGCACCAATGTCTGATATTAATTTACAAAAGAATAATAATAATAATAATACATACAAACATATCTGTCAGGTGGAAAGGCATCTCCATAGTTTGTCTTTTTTTCATAAATAATTACTATCGGTCACCCTTTATGTCTGTCTGTGGGTTTTACATATATTTAACCAATGAAAAGATTTAAAAAGAGATTTTGACTAAAGATTCCGACTCCATCGGATCCTCAAATTGTTGGTTAAACCTCATGACTCAACCTGCCTCAATCGTGAATCAAGCATGGTGTACAGTTTGGATTCGTTTCTGCTTGTTTGCAATGCAAGGGTAAATAAAGAACTGAACGCATTTAAACACAGATCAGCGAACATAAACAAAAGCTCAACCATACCTGGGGCATATACCATGTACCCGGTTTAGGTGGCTAGCCTGGTATGTTTTAGTTTAGTTTGCGCCAACCCTGGGTTTTAAGCACCAGGAAAGTGGTTTACCTTCTAGCAGTGTTCATTGCCATAGCAACATAAGCTCTGCGGTTTCCCGAAAGCATCTTTAGCCAACTATGGTCGCAAGTTCCGTCATTATCAGCATAGTTCAACGAGTCAGTGTTTCCTGAAACCATCGTTCCAACAAACATTCGCAAACAGCATCGACGACAGCTCTCGACCTGTGGCTAGAAGCATAGTTTCTAGATTGCATGACATTTGGACTTAATAAATCCTTATCTTGGGCAAAATAAGGAAGCTGACATTCAGTACAACCTCTGTCTTTTATTTAGAATACATACAAATGTAATTTACGTCTTGAGTTTTTCCAAGAGATTTAAAGCACTGCTTTTGAAGACTGCGCATGTGCGAACGTGCTCTAGTATGCAAGAATGAGCCTTGATTTAGTCTGGAAATAAACCAAAATAACTGAGAATATTTTGAAATTTTCCTCAGATACCATGTCTGTAATTTATATCAAAACATCTAGTGTTATTTCGACCTCAAACAGTTTAATTAAAAGACGTTATTACTCCAACACCTGCGTGACATCATTGACCAACGTGGTTGAACGACCAATTTGCGACAATATGGTTTCGGGAAACAGTCGTGCTAGCAAGTTGATTTCTCCAACGATGCATCGTACTATAGTAGTTTATCAACGAGACACGTCGTTATACGGGAAACGCTCCCCTGGTCTGGGGCAGGTTATGTTCCAGTAAAGAGATCTCAAACCGAAATTGGACCAATCAGCTGGGAGTTTCTTCTCCAAATTAAAGGTCACTACATAGCAAATAACTTTTAAAGACAAAATTGTCTGGCTTTCACTAATGCTTATTTAGAATACAAATTTTGTATGATTTAGATATTATTAAGCATTGTTTAAATTAATAAATATATTATAAAGGTACTATAAATATGCTTTAGAATCAATAGAAGCTATAAAATGACTTAATGTGAGCATAAATATTAAATTCTCTCTATACCTTTATGAACTGTATAAACTAACTTCACAACTTTTACTTGCACTGATACAGCAAGACTTTTTCTTTTAGTTGTCCTATTTCATAGACAGCTATTTTCTTCTTGCTGTGTAAATTTGTTTAAATTCTTAATATTTTTCAATCTCGTGATATTCTGCAAAAGAGAGAAATGAATAGCGCTGCTTCTCTCGCGAGAAAAGAATCGCAGTTTCACTCTTTCTCAGCATGTGATTGGATGTTCGCTACTGATGTCACACCTAAACTCCCAAACTCAGGATCAAAGCCTGAATTGACAGAAAAAGTTGATGATCAACTTTATGGAACCAACAAAGCCTGGTTGGATTGGTTTGTTTTTGTCAACTCGAAACTAATCCTGTAACCCTGAATTTGTTCAACTACCATCATGGTACGGGCCCCAGATTGAAACGCGAGAACAACCCTTTATATGTGAATAAAAGCCTAAATTCAATCTGTTCATCATAAAGCGATCATGTTTCTTCAGAAGATTTGGATTAAACCACTCCATTCATATGGATTCGTTTTACAATCTCTTTATGAACTCATTGAAGCTTCAAAGTGGTAGTTGTGTGGACTGTCAATGAAGGGACAGTAATCTCTCATATTAATTTAAAATAACTTAATTTGTGTTTAAAAGATGAACGAAAGTCTTAAGGGTTTGGAATGACTCGAGGGTGAGTAAATTACAGAATTTAAATTTTTGGGTGAACTAACTCTTTGATAGTCTGCGCAAAGCACTTCATCTTTTATAACATAAGATTTTGGCCAAATGACAGAAAAATAAGGGCCCACTTTGCTACAATAAACTTTACTACCTGTAAGATTCACTTACTGCCTTAGATGTGGACATTCTAATGACGGACAAAACACAAATATCTGAAATTCTCAGAAATACGCTAGAAAAAAACTCCATCTGAGCTTGATTTTGGTAAAAGGTTAAAAAATATAATGACGCAAGTGTCTGGCTTTAAAAATACAGTGTTTTTCCATTTCAAAGTTACGAGATTTCTGCCCGAGAGTGGTGATACATAAAACTAATACTACTAACAATAATAAATCAATTTTAATAAATAATTAATTAAATAGTCCAGTTGTACAGTTGGAGGCAAGCTGTCTGGGCTACTCTCTGAGAAAACAAAGGCCGTTTCTGGAAATTAACATTTGAATTGTCTCTCGCAAAATTAGCATCCCCATCAAAGATCCAATCACACGGAGTAGATTAAACCTCTGGATTGTCTTATCTGCCTCTCTTCCCCATCTCTTCTCTCCACATGCTGAGATCACCTGAAATCTATGGTTTAATGTCAACAATTACCAAACAGCACCTTACATGTTTGATATCATTTAAAATGTCTCAGTGTGACTGGTACAATGGTCTCATCCACACAGAAGTAAACCCAAAGGTAATAAAGATCGAGATTGTGATTATGAGATACATATATCTGGCAAGACTCCAAGTGTTATAGGAATCTGAATGAATGAGTGGAGTTGGAATAAAGATTTAAATAGAATAATCAAATGTATAGTTCAATTATTATACTGGTGACCAATAGTCAATTAGCGTTTTAACCGAAATTCGAGGTCATGATATTATGGAGTCAGATAAAGTTTAATTGGAATAAAATTAAAAGAAAAAACAGACAGAAAAACTTCACACGCTCTTTTGGAAACCATCGTTGGGCCAATTGGACGGGACTTACACAGGCCTCATGCTCTCTGGATAAGACCTGTCCTCCCGTAACCTTGAGCCTCTGTCCTTTTAGTTTTTTAGTTTTGGACGCTGCCTTGCTTCCTTTTAAAATTCAGCTTCTCTGCAGAAACAAGGTCTCAAACTATTTCCTTTCATTTTAGTATATAAACTTCTATAAGAGAGAAAAATATCAATACATTTCCATGATTCTAGGGTCCTGGGCTCAACAAAGTAATATGGCAGTTCATTTTCATACACTTTCACTTATATTGTATACGTTTACACAACACTTGGGAATGTCATAAAATCTTTAGGCTGGAAGTAAATTAAATTAATATAGATCCAAGAAATTGATGCCCGTAAACTATGATGTGTTCTTTTGTGTGGGCACCCACACGAGGGAGGGTGTGTACCTGATTTAAAATGATTGTGTCCCATAGTAAAATCCTCAGTATTGCTGCAATGAATTTTATTGATAGCTAAATTTAATTTCTATCGCAACCTTGCACACATATCCACGTATCTTAAACAGAACAGTACAGTACATGTAAACAAATTGTTTGTCCATATAGTCAGTCAATGGGGTCTAATGTTTTTCATCTTTTGTGTTTTGCTAAATAAAGTAAGTTTAAGGTGAATTATCCCTTTAAAGCATGTCATTCATAATTAGATTATATGCTTAATCATGTTTGACTAACATGTATATAGATACAAAAAAGCAATATAGGCTATATACTCTGCATATATAAAATATAAATGAAAACAAATTATCATTGATCAAGTTTCATTTAATTGATTTACATTTTCAAGACTGTTATTTAAACAGTATAGCTGTTATGAATGTAACATCAACTGAGTACTTAAAGCTACAGTCTGCAACTTTTCCTCTTTGTCACCATCTCTGTTCAAAATCTGCAATTGCAGTTATTCGCGGAATTATCATTACGTGGGTTGTAAATCGGCATGAAACAGCACGGATGAACACAATGTTTTGAGGCGAGTGATGCTGTCAGTCACCGCGCTGTGTGGATACTGTCATTCACAATCACAGATTCACTTTTTGAAAGTTTGACCAACATAAGAATTTTCACCGGAAAATGTCACCAGAAAGTCAAATTATTTGTTCTGATCAACTAAGGGGGAAAAAGCATTCGACATAAGCGATCGTTAACTTAGATTTAATCAGCGCGATTTACAGCAACCGTGCAAATTATACTTTGTTCTCAAATTGTTCATGTTAACAACTTCAGCATTGCGTGACTAACGTTACATTTAATGTGTTTTATGGTAACCTGTGTAGTTCAGAATTCATATTCTCCATAATAGCTAAACGAGAAAGGCACAACAAAGGAAAATCCATAACTGTGTGAATTAAGAAAACAGTGGTATTGTTACATGATTGAACAATTGAAATGTCTTGTTCAGCAGAAAAAAGCCGTCTCTTCTTCCGTTTTGAAACCCTTCAAAACACAGAGTTAACGCACCTTTCAAAAGCCCCGCCGAGGTTTATCCTTGTGTTCGCATGAGACGGTTTCTTTCTCTTTCTCTAGCCACCTTAAATCCGAAGTACGAAGTCTTTTGGGTTTCATAACTGGTGAATCTCCAGTTGACACTGATGATTGTTGTTTGGATCTTTCTGGATCCGCCATAAGTTTTATTATGTAAAGTGCTGCGAGAAAAGCCTATACATCTCTACATCTCACGCGCAGTATAGCCGGCTAGCCGAAACTCCTCCTTTATGTGTACTGATGTGACGTAATGACGCAAAGACATGCTCGAATTTCCCGCGGAAACCCACCAGTACCACTGGAATTAAAATCATTATTACAAGCTAACCGTTTTGAATCATGCTATGGCAAACAGATACTTTTGAACACCGGCTGAATATGTTTTTTTATTTTTTTTTATAATTATTTTGGATTATTTTTAACTTAAAAAAAAGTTACGGATAGCAGCTTTAACTGTATCTGACTTAAAGTTATGAAATTAATTAACATGGGTAATGACTGCTTACATGTCAAGGCAAAACTGAACTTTAGGCTTAACATTTTTGCATAAATGTGCAAATTTAGCCTGTTACATATACACATATACTCAATATCAAACCATGATTTTTCCACTATAAAAGACACACACATAGTTCAAAAGAAGTAGTTGGCCCTTGTTAACAAGGAGACATTGAGCCTGATCCCAAAACCATCATTGATGGAGCTGAAACTGATGTGTGCTGGTGTCCAGGGCATCTATAAGGCGGAAAGAAAGAGAGGAAGCACAACGAGGCCTCGCGTCCTCAGGGTGACTGCACTGAGCGTGATGAGAGCGATTGTGAAGTGTGCAACACAATTCACTGAGAGCACTGTTTATTTGTTTAAATTTGTGACTATTAGGCTTCCCATTATGCTGCCAACAGCAACAATTGCAAGATTTTTAAAAGTATGTTTATCTGGTCTTGTTGTGGAATGAGATCAAGGCTGGGAAGTAAACAATTTACAAATATTTTAAAAAGCCTTTGAATTCCTGTAAAAAAAAAAATTTAAAAAAAATCTGAATTTGGAGTTCGGTAGCAGGTTACAGAATTGCAGTTTTATTAGAATGTAAAAAAATACTATTAAAATAGAAATAAATCAAATTTGTATACAGTTTCAAACATCTATCTATCTATCTATCTATCTATCTATCTATCTATCTATCTATCTATCTATCTGTCATTCATGTCTTTCTATCTCTCTGTCTATATATCTCTCTATGTGTCTGTCTGTGAAACAATTAATTTGTTCAATAAATTATGTGCATCTCTCTAATGTTGTCATTGGAAATATCTATCGATCTATTGATCTATCTATCTATCCATCTATCCATCTATCTTACATGTTTCCATAATTTATGTGCATCTCTCTAATGTTACCATTGGAAGTCTTGACTACACTGTAAAAAAACTTAACTCATTATTTTGAGTTATCTTTTTGCATGGGTTTCTTTTAGTTTAACTAACTTATTTCGATAAGTTGAGGACAAGAAAACTTAAAATTTCTTGTTGTCTGGACAATCTAGTTAAAAAAATAAGTTGAAATAACTAAATTGCTAAAATATTTTTTACAGTGTAGAACGTGATTACTCGGCAAACTGTCAGGCATCAACCCAAATCCTTATTAGCTGGATACTGATTCTTTCTTCAAAACTGCCAAGAGAATTCATAAAAAAAAAAAAAAAAAAAGAATAATTCAGCTCATGGCACCTCAACTTTCTCTAAGGCAATCTTAAAAATATCCAGCAGCTTTTGAGCGTATGTTTCAGCAGCTGGCAGGGAGAAGGAGCATTTCCCTGCCTTCTGCTCAGAGGAGAGCCAGCACACAATGTGTCTTTACTGTATGAAATCAGCATCGTGCAGTTAAACAAAATAAAATCTTACCGGGCCACAGCTCACAGTTTTCATCTTCTCCCGTTCTATTGTATATGGGCGACTAAAGAAACCAGTTTGATCGTTTTCTCTTGGGTGGTTTGCTTTGCTCAACCCTGATCCCTCTTAATCACAGAACGCACAAGCTTTCAGCACAATCAAAGTTAGTCAGAAATCCCTGCAAAACAGTTAAACCCTGGAGATACCGCAGGGTAATTGTTCTCTAAAACAACCATTTTCAAGTCAGCAATGTGCGCCTAACTTGACAATCTCAGGCTTGGCTATACTGAATGATTTAACAATGTCTTGAACTCAAGACATTGCACAATGAGATACATTACTTGTGCTGTGGATGTATGAGTAAACCACTATCTGTTTATAACTGTAAATTAAACTTTTGAATAGTTGGATAGCCAACTCACATTGTCATATTCTTGTCAGCCTCAACATTGTAAATGGTTTCTGTAGCCTGACATAGCTCATGGGTTGAAATGTAGCCAACTCAATTACAAAGGTAAAGTTTTATATACTAATTTTACTTTTAATTGAATTTTTTCATTGTCGTTCTATTTGCAGCATGTTTATCTTTATGTAATTCAAACCTTACAGTTTCAAACACAGTCATATATTTATACCCTTTTAAATTTGACTTTCAATGTGATGTTTTCATTGTCGTTCCATTTGCAACATTTGTATCTCCTGTATATAATTCAAACCTTACAGTTTCAAACAGTCATTTGTTTATACCTTTTTATATTTATTTACTTAATTTAGATTCTATTAAATCTGAAATGACAAACTGAGAGAAAAAAGGGTGCTTTAGGAAAAATGCAAGCCTTAAAATTCAGCTTTGTAACACTATTTTGCCCATTTGGCATCCATATTAATAATCAAATTTCTTGGAAATGCAATTGAGTAAAAGTTTTAATAGTAGGCTTTGAGAAAAGTGGAAATGTACCAAAATAACACTTAAGTATTATAATGAAGTACAATTGCCCACATACTTCACACCTCTGGTAAACACTACTCCACTCAAATTGGGTGAGTATAACTGATTTAAGGCCGTGATTTCAGAATAGCTCTTAAAACATACATGGATATTAAAAAAAAATTTCATTTTGCTAATGCACAGTTTTTTGTTGTTTTTTTGTCTGTGTGACTGTGGTGAAAGTAGGAATAAAACATTTTATGACACAAATGCAGAACTGCATAATGATCATGTTCATTTAGCAGTATAATCCATAATTCGGCTGTTTCTTACGTGAGCTAACAATGAAAGTGCATGTTGTACAAGCCTCACTATGCATCCAAGGCAGATTATGGAATAACGTTCATTTAAAAGCTTTAGTAATATGTGCATACAGTTGAGAGTACCATAACAACCATATGGTTATATGGATTTGGACAAAAACAGTCTAAATTCTTCTACATTCACAAAACAGTCTACATTCTCAATTAATGAGCTATTAGAAAATACACCCCTTATCTATGGTCAAATCAATGTAATGCACAGCCTCAGGTGGGTTTTTGTTTTAATAACCTTCTAAAGCTCTGTTTATCAAATTAATGCACAGTGACTTGCTTTCAGACACATTGAGCCCCACAAAGTGAGTTTATTTCTTGTAACTAGGAGATAGTTGTGTGCTTCATTACCATTTGTTTTCAGTCTTTTCGGTTTAAATTCAGATGAATAGGGAAACATTCATTAAAATGGCTTTAAATGTCACAATGGGGAGAGCTCTGCTTTTTAGAGGTAATTAAAAAAGGAAAGGAAAACTTTGATTATTACTTAATTGGATTGCTTTTCTCCTTTCTGTTGATTCAGCTTCTCTGCTTGCATTTAGATTAATTAATTTTTTAATTACAAAATGTCATTAAACAATTTTCTTTAGATTAGATTGGTACAAATAGCCTAAAACGAAGAGTCTCACTGCCTTATGCTGACGTATGGATTATTACTCTGTTTACAATAAATATAATCCATGGACTCTCAGGACATATTTTGCGGAGGCCCAAGCAGTTCGGGGGCTCCAAGAGTTGAATACAGCTGTATATATTAATATAAATGTACAATTTGGCAAACAAAATCAGGGTACACACAAATTTCTGTAGGAGAAAATATCAGTCATTAGATTACCCAGAATGCTTGAAATGCAGAAACCTTGTATCTCCATTTTTTTTTTAAAATCATTACTATTGGTCACTTTTTAGATCTGTCTGTGGATTTAGCAAATATTTAATAAATTAAAGTATTAAAAACAGCTTGTGCCTGAGGTTTACACGACAACTATGTAGTAAAAACAGAAATGTTTTTCCTTTGCTTTTTTTTTGCATACAGACGACAACATTGTCAAACCACTTATAGACACTTATATTTACAATATAGTTGCAAATTGTAGTTTACACAGAGATAATAATGGTATAGTATTCAAACACTTGCACTTTGAATTCAGTTTTCAGAAGTTTGCCCAGAAAACGCCGTTTGCACACCTGTTTTGTTTCGAAACAGGGACTTGATTTGTTACGTTGCATTTTCTTCTTGGTTCGGTTCGTTTTCATGAGGCAACCTTTCAAAGCGTACCAAAATGTATTCACATAAGTCACATGCGAGTGACTCTCCTCTTATTGGTCAGAGTTTCCTCTGCGTCATCCATCAAGATGATTGTCAAGTTCGCTCCATTGTGGCTTTATTTGTCACTGTCGAGACACACACAAACACTATACGAATGTTACCATTATTCCTTTGCTTAAATTATTTACTACATTATTAATACTGCAGTAAATTCAAAGGTGCTCTCTCTGGATCTCCCAGCGCTGTCTAGAGGTTAACAGTGTCAAGACACACAAACACTAGACGAATGTTATAATGCAGATAGAGCAGGAATCATGGCTTCATCGGGACAGCATTCTCGCACAGAGAAGCGGAATTACACAACATATAAAGCCGGGAACACACCAAGCCACACCGTCGGCTGAAATTGGTCCTCGTCGGCTTGTTTCCGGCCGATTCGATATGTTGAATCGACGTCGGGCCGTCGGTAAAAGAGGGAACTCTGATTGGCTGTTCAGCTTAGTGAACGAGTCAGTGGACGATAATATTAGCAAAACAGCGAGCAAAGAAGTCAAAACGGTACAGATAGAAGACCGTTCTAATGTTACGTCATATTACCTGAGTGTTCCTTTTCTGGTAAGCATGCACTGCTTTGTTTACGGTATTTATCTGCAGCCTGTAGCATTGGTTTCCCTTTTTGAATGACTATAGAATATAGACTAATATATCTGCAGAAATAGACAGTTACTCATTTACACGCAGGCGCAGAACGCGCATTCTAGCTAACAGTCGGCAGAAGTTCTCTCGGTGTGTTCAAGTGCAGCTTTGTACCCCTACGCGAGGCGACAACACAGTCTGCTTTCGTTGCCGCTAGTTCGTCAGCGTCGGCTTGGTGTGTTCCAGGCTTTAAGATGAAGTGGTGCTCTTTTGGTTTGTGCTAACTATGTGCTCACTCACAGAATCAGACACTAGTACATTTCCCATTCTGATTTGTTTTGTTGGTCCGGTGGGTCGGATTGCAATCACACCTCAAGCGAACTGCCCCAGATTTAGTGTGCTATTGGATTGTTTTGGTGCGGATCCGAGCGTGATTGCCGAGCTCACATTTGCCTAAACGAACCGAACCAAAGGAGAAAGTGCACCAGGTTCCAAAACAAACACTCAGGTGTGAGAGTACCCTAAAACCCATAACGTTTTCCATTTTAAGTTGTAAACAGGCTCATGAAAATAGCCCCTAAACCTCGTAACTCCATTGGATCCACAAACTGTCGGCCAAACCTTATAACTCCACCCCGCCTCTATCGTAAATGAAGTGGCGTACGCAGTTTGAACAGTTTTTGCTTGTTTGCAATGTAAACACTGAGCTGATTATTTGAGCAAGAATAGAGGGTTTGTTTTTTTACTCAAGAAACACTACTGAATGGTGCAATGCAATTTGAGATGATAGCACCATTTATCCCATTATAAATACTCACCTATATTCATTGCATGCATTTTTTCAAAACAATACACAATATTATAATGACCAAATCACAGGTTTATTTATCTTAACATTATAGCACAATTTCTGTATACTTACCCTGCACAACTTCTACATATTGTCAGGGGTTTGTCTTTTGTTGAGTTTTTGAACACGTATCTTTGTTTCATTTTTACCTTTTCAGGTTAGTCTTCATTGTGTCTCCTTAAATTACTGATTACATTCACCTTGTTAAGCCTGTGTTTATATTCTCCCTGTTCTGTTCAGTCCCTTATCTGTTCTTGTCTATGTTTAATCATTCTTTGTGTATTCTTCTAGTGTTTATTAATGTTTCCATTTTTGTTATTCCTTGCATCATGCATCTTATTATGCATTATGCATTTTATATTTAGTTGAACTCGCCTGCTAAAATTCCTCTTCAGTGCAAACTAATTCAATAAACTTGATTCTCAAGTTTCATGCTGATTAATTTAGCAATTTGCCTTTTTACAAAAAAAAAAAAAAGAAGCAGCTCGCATTAGAAACATCATATGTGTGTGTCACCCAAGGCCTGACATGACCCAGTTTCACAAAGGTACAATGGGGACTCCTAATATATTGCGGTTTCAGAGAACAATCCTGCAGGTCCAAAGGCTAAGGATTTACTCAAAACACTTTCCTCAGTTCATGGTAAGGCTTCTGAAAAGAAATAGGAAATCGGTGAAGTGGCTTTGTTACTTTCTTTTGGATATTTTTGAACAATAGCACAAATACAGCCAGTCACAGGAAGACAGATGACAAAAACAAAAGCAACATTATTAAAATAGCTCTGCATCCCTTTTTGACACTCAGCTACAGTATGTCATAATAATAGGGCTGTTAGGCAATTAAATGTTTTGTTTTAATTGTAATCATATTAATCACATGATATGCTGATTAATTAAATTAATAAGAATAATTAATCACAGAAGAAAGCAATAAGAAGAATCTAGGGTAACACTTTTATTTTACAGTGTCATTGTTACATTATGGCGCATGTAGTTAATAGTAATAGCTATATATTATGCATAATTACATGCAACTAACCCTATAGTAAGTACATGTAGTAACTTAATAGTACTCAGTACTTATATGTATGATTACAGCGTAACAAAGGTACCTTAAAATAAAGTGTAACCGAATCTAGATGATAATTCAAAGGCATTGCAATATTAAGGCACTAAATACATACAAAACATCTGTTTTGGGTGGGTTTGTCACATGTTTTAGTTCTGTGTCCAAAAGTTTTCAGTTTGTTTGAAACTTCAAACTCGTTGCATTTAATTGGCTGTTATTTTCGTGTTTCTGAGTTCTTTGTTAATAAAACTTAAACTGCTGTGTTTAGATCCATTCATTAATCTTTATTTTGCAACCAGGTGTGACTATATAATGTATATAAGTCTTTATATGTGCATTGATCAATAAAGGTCATCAAATATACCAGATATCATTTTTTTTAAAACATTCCCAGCTCTGCTAGTAAAATATGCAATGGTGTAGCAGGGATTTCCTCTCCTGCTCTCATATTCACATTATTAAACATCAATATGATATACCTTGATAAATCACAAGACGTCTAGCATGGTGAATTCAAAACATGGAAAAGAATTATTAATTCAAAGGGTTGATGTCATAGGTTCCTTCCAGGCTCAAGGCGGAGTCACTTCCCGAGACTCAACATAAATCACAGTCACATAAATCACAGTATAAATAACTCTATAAGAGCCAGATCTATCTTTGTTATGCTCTACTGCTTGTGTAACACCTTCAAATCCAGCACTCTGTTGCATCAGACTGATATGAAACATTTGCTTAGATTTGAAAGGAAAGGCTATGCAAAGTCTTTACATATGAACACTGTTGAAATGTAAGTTCTGCATGTTGGAGACTGAAGTAATGTTATTAGCTTAGTCAATAAAGAGCAGCACCTGCATTGATCATGGTCTTAATGAGACTATGCCTCAAGGACTGGCATCAGTCAGTTGGCACGTCTCTCCAATCATCTCATGGCAGATACCATAGCCCCTTCATTTCTAGTGTGACAGGAATCAATAAGAAGAGACAATAAGACAATCAACAACAGATTCATATCTTTCCTACTAGGAGAATTGTAGCACTGGGGCTTTGTCAATGAATCAGAATGAGTATCATGTTCAAGACACGGAGGAAGATTTAAAATGGATACTAATTCTTTCCCAGCACTGAGGTTGCATCATCATCACACTGCAATAACGTGATTATTTTATGAATAATCCTATTTAAAGTGAGTTGAAAGAAAACCAAGATCCTGTAAAAAGTCCTGTAGGTTCCAGAAACATCCATTTATGCAAAGAATTTAGTTCTCAAAATGTTTTGCCTCAGGATCTAAATTTAGTGGTAGCAACACACCATACTAATAAACAAAAGCTCTTAAAATCAGACATTGATCATTTTTTTAATATATTCACTAATAAATAAATTATGAATGCATATATTATTAGTGGTTTATTGCATCATCTTCAAGTTTGAATGTTTGAGTTGTAGTGGTTACATGCTTGCAGTGTTTACATGATCTCATTAAACACATTGTGGTTGGCAGACCATGTTTTTTCCCATTTCAACTCGTATTAAATGCAGTCTTCAATTTACCTTGCTTAGTTTTATGCATGGCTTTAAGTATAGGGGCATGTCACATAAACTACAGTGGCATATGCCTAATCTGACTAGCAAGTAAGATGAATTTAGATGAAAAGAATGTTTGATTTAAAAAATGGATAAGCTTATATATTTTTTGTACAACTATATACAAATAGATGGCTAATTGAATTTTATCATTTGCATTCAGAACTGTTTTCTCTCTGCTATCTATGATGCTATCAGAACAATGCAATCTAATTTTTTTTTTTATGCAACTGATCATGATCCACCGGTTGAGAATCACTGTTCTAAGTGTTGGTGAATAACTAACTGTACAGAGTAGTAAAGCTACTAACTTAGACATAGAAGTGTAGCTTTTACAGTGGCTTCTCTTCAAAGAATAGCAGTGCAGAACAACAGAACTCTACACAATCATTGGGAAGACTGATTCAACGATTTATTTTAGTCTCCAGAACTTCTTTTTTGTTGCAAAACATTTAGTTAATGTCACAAATGGGTGGTTGCAATGATTGCACAATGCAGGAGAATCCAACAAAATGGTCTTTAATAAATTCAAAATGTAACATTTAGGAGATTGTAGGGAGAAAGCTCAGCAAAACATTGAAGACAATTTACACTGCACAAAGAACTGGGAGAACTGAAGGCTTAAATACACATGGAGTAATCAACAGAAAAAGAAAAACAGGTGTGCAACTCAAATCTTTAACCACGGAAACAAACTAGTGGCGGGAAAATGGGAACAAAGGAAACCAGTACTGGAACTAGAACTAAACAGAACATATACAGGTATGTGACAGTCATACATTGCTGTCATGTTTTCAATTCAGTTATAATGTGTTCTTTCGTAGGTTCACGCTACGCTGCGTTGTGATGACGCAATGGGATCGCCCTTGGGGCAATCTGAACCCTTATAGAATCGCGCCAGTTCATTGACGTCTCATAGTGAACTTGCCATCTGCTCCTCAGATTTTCTTCTTCAGAAGAAGCGGTTCATCTGGATTTCACCTATGGGTTTTTTCATGTTCAAATGGTTGTAATATGTTCCCAGTGACCAGACTGACTTAGAACAGGTTAAATATTGACAATACCTCCCTCAATGTACGTATAGTAAACACATTTTTATTAGGGCTGTCAAATGATTAATCACGATTAATCACATCCAAAATAAAAGTTTTTTTTACATAATATATGTGGGTGCACTGTGTATAATTATTTTGTATATATATATATATATAAATACACACACATGCTGTAATTGTAATGTCTGTAATGTTAATTCACCTAAATGTTTTTTTTTTTTTTTTGCATGTTTTAAATGTTTTAGTATGCTCCTAGTGACCAGACTGACTTACTATTGGTAAATAATGCAAAATCTCACCTGTAGTAATTCATGCTGGGAACGTACTACAACCATTAAAACATGGAAAAAAAAAAAACCTTTAGGTGAATAACAGTGATTTTTACAGTAAAATAGTTTACTGTAAATACATGAAGTAAGGTATTAGCAAAATGTCACCTGTAAGAAGTTAGTCTTAATACGACTAAGAATTATGTCTGTTTATCAATGTTAAAAGTAGATTTTAATTAATACAAATTATATGTATTTTGAATTAATATTTCATGTCGATATACAGTACAATGGTTACATACTATTAAAACTAATCGTGATGTTAATATCTTTGTAAGACTGCCGACTCTTTAGAACAGTGGTAAGGAAAACTAACTTTACCGGGCTCCGAGAGCCCCCTAGTGGTCGGGAGTATTTCCTTTGTGTTGTGGCTTGATTTCATTATTTTGTGGCTTGATTCCTTTGTCTTTCGGCTTGATTTCTTTGTTTTGTGGCTTGTTTCTGTTGTGTCCTGGCTTTATTTCGTTGACTTTTTCCCTTGTGTTGTGGCTTGGCTTTATTTTGTTGGCATGTTTTTGTTGTGTTGTGGCTTGATTTCGTTGTGAAACTTTGTTTGGATATTTTAAATTTCATCGTGTGCACTACTGGACCACCATACTCTCCGAATCAAAATCTGTTATACCCGCCGCCATGCGTGCTTCGGGATACAGAGTTAAGTTACCAACACCATCGTCCTGTATTCAAGGATGGAGACGCTTCAGGCTATCTCCCCTCAATACCTCTTCCCGCTAGAGCTGCTTCACCCGCATCTGGTTTTCTCCCCATGCCCAATGCTCCAGCCTCTACACCAGACCCCAAAATGAAAGAATGGGCCTCATGGGCCACTCTTCGCTGTCAGAGGACGCCTCAGGCACTCTTCCAGTAACTTTAGCTTTGTGCCCACCACCCCTCGCTGGCAGCCACACAGAAAGACTGCCGGCCGAGCTAGAGCAGGAAGTGATGTCAATCCTCCTGAAGGGATTCTATACAGGTTCAGACAATCAGCTCCGTCTCAAGGG
Organism: Semotilus atromaculatus; assembly: GCA_031834385.1. Lineage (NCBI taxonomy): Eukaryota > Metazoa > Chordata > Actinopteri > Cypriniformes > Leuciscidae > Semotilus > Semotilus atromaculatus. The sequence continues at coordinate 23,129,295 of JAULUF010000052.1, forward strand.
CATTCCGATTGAGTCATCACAGCATCTCGGTCCCTATTCAGAGAACATGAGTTACATACGCATGTAACCCGAGATGGTTTCTAGTGTTATTAGTTAAATTTACTGTAAATGTATTAGGCATGTATTATTTCAATGTGTTTGTCACAGTTTATCCGCTATAGTGTAGAAAATGGTTATAAAATATTACAAGAAATCAAATCAGTTGATATTTCATTGGTTTTGGCCATCCTTCTGTTAGACTGTGTCACAAATGAATTAAGTTAAATAGCTGTCAGCTGTTAAATTTAAGTACACAATTAGATATTACCAATTTAGGTCAACCAATTACCAAGCAATGTTTAATTATGTTCAGTCTGTGGTGTAAAAAGGTTGCATTAGCAATTAAAGAAATAAAACACTTAAGCAAAACATGGTCAGGTCAAAGTGTCTGAATCATATTTGGTCCAATTTTGTTTAAATAAATTTTACTGGTAGTCCACTGTATGAAGAATTTGTGGTTATATAATATGTCACAGTTTACTTTATTTTGCTGTCCTCACTTACATAAATTAACTATAGTTTCCTACACCCATTAGTAAAACAAATATTTCTGGTGTCTGAATAATTTTTGGTTTGACTGTAATTGTGATCTTCATTTGGGATAAAACTGCTCTGACTGCAAAAACAAACAAAAAACTAATTTTCGCATATAAATTGCACGATAAACACAATGCGTGCTATAGAGATGCATTTTCATTAGATCAGGCTGGTATTTAGCTAAATGTATAGCGCTTTCAACAGACCCATGGCCACCAAAGCGCTTTACATATTGCCTCACATTCACCCATTCATTCACTCATTCATACACCGATGGCGGTGTAAGACTGGAAAAACTGGTTGAAGAGATATACCTGACCACTGGTCGATGAAAAAAAAGACCTTGTTGGAAATGAACATTTGACTTCCCCATCTTCCCCTGAGACGAAAGTCTCACCTTATCTACACTTCATTCTCTCTCTCAGGGACACCTAAAACTCACATAAGAATAGATATGGTTTAATGTGAATGATTATCATTGAGTATTATATTTAGTATAATTTAAAATGTGAGTGAGTGGTATAAATGTCTCGTTTCTAAAAAAAGTAAAACAAAAGGAAATAAGGTTTTTAGAAGTTTAGAGAAACTGGCACACAAAGGAAGATAGGCAAATGGTCCTCCCCATTCCCCACTGTTATCATGTTTACATGTGAAAGAGGTTTTGGCTATTTAAAGGAATGCAGAGAGGAATCCTGGCGCTTTCTGCATCCAGACTGGCCCATGGTGGCTGCTGGGACTGATCGAGACCGAATATTTATTCAGGTTGGGTTTGCATCTCTTCTCTTTATTCATGTTTTGTATTGATTATTTTTGAATTGATTATACACAATTGACCTGATACCTGATATAATAAATTGTTACATTTGATTATTCTATCTGACTTTGACATTGTTCATTGAGCTAATAGTTAAAAGGAATAGTCAAACATTCACTCACATTTAACTATCCACAGATATCATTAAAACCTTTTCATTTATGGAGTCAGATGAAATAACGAGTTAATACATGAGAAAATGTATTGCATTTCATAAAAAAATCCCTTTGCCATGAGAAAAGACGGAGCACGCGTGAGACCTTCCCCGCTAATCGAATGCCGCCATTGGATCGATATAGACGGCTGGGGTTAGGTGTTTTGCTCATGGACACCTTGACACTTGGTCAGGTGGAACCAGGGATAGAACCACCAACCTTCCAGTTTGTAGACAACTTACATGAACCACTGCCGCTTTTAGCTGCATGATGTTTGTTTTCGTAACTTCCATCTAAAGCTATTTAGCTGGCTGAGCTCATCACTTTGGAAGCTTGATGCAAGCACAATCCACCTTAAAAGTCACCAAATAGGTTAATGATAAAGTCCCACATCCCCTGCACTGAAACGACCATCTGCTTATCTAATTGAGTGTAATTAATTGTGCCACCCTAAATTATCAAACCTGTTAGTCATTCAGCAAAAAGTAAACAATATACTGATAAGGTAAACCAACCACGAACAGAAGCTATAAATATCGACACACAGTTTAAGTCACTTAACTCAGTAACTAAACAAATTCATGGACTTGTAGTATGCTTTAGATCCCAGGGACAATTCTTATAAATATGTAATAACTATATACTATGCTGTTACCATATTGTATAATATACAACTATTTCAAGCTTGTAAATATGTAATCACTTGAAAGCATATGATGTGAAGGCTTGTAAAACATGATAGTTTTTATGAGGTCTTGATAAATAAAATCCTTTGATACTCTGCACTTTGATAATCCTTTGCACTTTGTTACTCTGCACTTATTATTAGACTTGCAGTAAACAGCACCCAAATCTCAGTGTTACACCTTGAAGTTGATGCAATTTGACATGTTCTTTTGCAATGTTGCAATCTTTTAATCATGCCTTCTGAAATATGCACGACAGCATCACTAACTGAAATGTAATACTTCTTTCCATCTCTGTTCTGCCTGGCACCTAGTTCGTAAAATATGACTATTAGATTGCAGGACTCAAATTTAGGACAGTTTACCAAAAAAAAAAAAAGAATATTCCAGAACAGAATGATTCATTCTGTATTTTTTTTCCTATGCTCTCTCCCAATGAATTACAGCAAAATAAATAAATAAAAGCATCTTAATGTAGTCCATATGATGTGTGCTATATTCCAACTAAAACAATAATCACTAATACATTTTCCTTCTTATGAGCCCTTAAACATTGAGTTGAACTGGATCAGTCTGATTTGGATATGAATCATTTACACTGGTTTTGTAAACTAGATCAACGAAACTCCTTAAAAAAGATCTTACTCCAAGAACAATTTATTCCCGAATCATTATCTTGACTTCAATTTGAGTCTGTTTCTCAAACAAATGTGCAATATGGATTTAGAAGACCTACAATTTAGTGCATGTCTCATATTGACCACTTTTAGGATTCTTGTATGATGCTTCTGTGTGCGTTTCTTCACTTCAGTTCTCATTCAATATAATTACCCAAAAAAGAAAGGAAAACGTTCTTCCAAATTTCTTCTTTCATGTTCTGGTGGAAGAAAGAAAATTTTAGAGCTTTGGAGCAACATGAGAGTCAGTGAATTAAGACAATTTTAAATTTCTCATTGTTTTATTTATTTTCTTTTTTTTATTTTATGAAATGTCCTCTTAAAGGCTGTGCACACCAACATAATTAAAGTGAACAGAAATGTTATCTTTTTCCTTCAACCAAATTGCCTCTGCCAGTAACATAGACAACAGCCTGCAAAACATTCACCAAGCACGTAATGCTTTTTGCATACGAGATGACATTTGCACTTAGGGTGAATGAAAGGCCTCAGACAGAATGAGCGAGGGAGAAAGAGAGAGAGAGAGAACAAGGAAGACTCAGAATAGACATCAACTGCCGCTCAAGCGTCTTGACTAATCTTGGGCTCGACATTGCCTTGCAGCGGCCTTTTTAATCAAAGCCCTTCCATTCTGCCTCCACTCAGCTCTATCTAGGTCAGAAATGTCGACGCTCCACTCCTACTCTCTCTCTCTCTCTACTCCTGTCTCACAATGAGAAAAGGGGAAGTCTGGTTAGATATTTCATTACTGCTTAGTAGTACTTTCTGAATTCGGCCTCCCTTCGCGGAAGGGTCATCTGATTTTGTGTACACAAAATAAATCTTTCTAGACTCACCCGTTACACATTCTGTTTTATTTTGTTGTTATGCCCGGAGATGTAAACTTGGTTTGCTCAAAACAGAGATATGAATATTGATGCTGCATGAATTGTATTCACCTCAAGTGCTCATTCAGCAAAGGCTTAGCATAGCTCAGAAAACTGTGGTTTGTGGTCATTCTTTTTCTGTTCAGACAAATGAAAGGTACAATATATCCAGGTACCGCTAAATGAAATTCATTACTGCCATGCATATTTGATGTAATGTGATGACCTTTGGGGTGACATTTGAAAATGGTCATTTTTTTTTTCACTTTAAACTAAGTAGACTATTCTTTGTGGACTCTTCTTTATATGAATTTGAAAACAATTGAGAAATCACAAAAAGCCTCATTTAACTTTCACTGCAAGGTCTAGTCCCAGCCTCATACAACTGATGCATAAGGCACGCAAAATGGGAAACAATGCGAGTTTCGATGTCATCATCTTGATTGGTTGCATTCTACAGGGTTTCTGGGAGACGTGTGTGCCATATTCTTTAACAAGTCTGCCTGGAAACATAGCCTTGGTGTAGCCAAAACACCCATAAAAGAAGAAAGCCGTTGTTTTTACAATTGTGACAATAAGCGCTTATCGGGATCAACTAAATGCTGGGTTTTTCAACATTTTTGGAGACTGATGCACCATTGTTGCAGTAAATTTGCCGAACCAAGCCGTACCGTACCATGCAGTGGAAAAGCGCCATAAGTAACTTGGCAACTACAAGTCAACTTATACTCCTAACCCGAACCCCAACACCCAACCATAACCTAACAGTCTACTGACAGTCTACTATAATATACTAATACTCTGATGAGAGTTAGTTGACATGTAGTTGAAACGTTACTTATAATTAGTAGAACGTCTAAAGTGACTATCGAATAAAGTGTAACCAAATTGACAAGCTACTTCTGTTGTAAATTGAATAAAGGCTAGGTTTACTTTGTAAAACACATACTTCGGTACTATTCTGTAAAGTTTAACATTGTACATCCATACCTCATCCAATCATCCTTCTATTATGGATCAATATCATGGGTAGGGATATAAGGGCTGGACAGTTTGGCAATAAAATAAAATCATAAAAAATTGTAATTGAATTATATTTGTGTGTGGCAGCTGCATGCAAAATAATAATTATTAATAACAGCAGTGATAATAAAAACATTGCATTTTAAATTTTAAAGGGTTTATTGCATTTAAATCAGGCTATATTCTTAATAAATGATCAATGCATAGTAAACAAATGTGAAATAATCATACTTTGAAATTTAAATTCCAATTTAATTGACATTAAAAAAGTTAAATGTGGCAAAATAATTCTATAAATAAATACTCAAACAAACCTGAAAAGTTGTGTGGTTCCCTGTTTTCATTTAATTATTTTTGTACACTAAGCGGCTTAGTTGTAACACTGTGCTACAACTAACCCCTGCTGTGTAAAAAAAAAAAAAAAACACTTTAAGCCTAGCTAACAGTTGCTGACATGTTTCAAACAGGTGCTATGTTTTAGCCAACAAGACAGCAATTAATGTAATATAAAGTTAGTTTTGGTGACGTACACACCCAACTCAGAAACCGAAAAAAAACCATATGAAAATAGAAAAATAAAAAAATACACTTCCATGGTGTCAAAACACGCTGTCCAGTATCTTCACGGAATCTTCTCAACTTTCACAACCTGCTTGACCCTGACTACGTAAAAGGTCCATGTTACATTTAACCCCGCATTAGGTTATACCCCACACTCCCCTACTATGAACCTTTTAGGGGTAAATAAATGTACAAAGATGGTTTTAAAAGGTACTGCCCTGTTGACAGGCTGCTGTACACCTAAAGGTAATTGTTTTACCACCCAAACTTGTTTGGTCTATCTGTAACAGATGAGTAGATATGATGGATATACCTTTATTTTGTTTTTAATACCCCTGCTACTTCTCCCATCTATAGAGACAAGCTCCTCTGTGTACTTTTCTCAAACAATTACATTCATATGACTACACCAGTGGTATTTTTTTTCCTTTTTCTAAAAACAAAACAAAACACTGTTATACATATTTTAACAAACACTGCACTAGGTAGATATATCAGACACTGAAACACACTGTACGATGACATCAGCGAACTGATAGCATGTAAAGCGTAAATTAAAAGTCACATTCCCATCAGGACTCTTTTTTTTAGTAATGGTGGTCATTTGCTCACCTGTATTATTGCCACGAATGAAGTCCACTGGAGGCAAGTAGTGAGAAGCCAAAATGCAATTTATTCCAAAACGTGATTAAACATAAAACAAAAGGCATGGAACTCAAAACAAGAACAAACTTACACGACCTTACAGGAAACACTCAATACTCGACCAAGACAAAGGGCAAACATGAGGGCTTAAATACACAGACTAATTACAAGACAAGGAACACCTGTGAACAATGATCAGATGATTAACCAATGACAAGACACATGGCAGGATCACATGACAACCAGGGAATCACATGACAAGAACAAGAAACAAAACCAAAACCGTGACAATTATATTATTATCAAAGCTCAACAAGTGTGACATATATTAAAGGGGCCCTATTATGCCCTTTTACGAAGTCTTGATTTTGTTTTTGTGGTATCCTAGAATATGCTTAATTGTTAAAAAAACTAAATTTTCACATATTTTACATTACAGCAGCACCTGGGGCATGTTCAAGTTCAAAACGGTGCGCAACGTTTTGCTACAGTTTCCGGGTTGAACGTCATGTTTCCTGGAAACGGCGTGCACCGGTATGCAACGGGGTTTGAGACACGTTTTCTCTTGTTTGGTAATTAAGTGCTTTTCCTAAAAATGAGAAAGACAATACAGGGTATTAATAAAACAGTATGAACACCAAATAAAGTCAGTATGTGAGGCTAAATAGATGTGTTTCAGTCTGAATTAGGTAAGATGTGTGCTTCCATTTCAGTTTCAGCAATCCCTTCACTCGATTGGGATGTTCTCTCGTGTTCTGGGCGGCAAGTGCAGGAACTGTAACACCGGGCATATTTTGTAGTGTTAAACACATATTTATACCGACTTCATCAGACTCCGAAAATTCTTCACAAAGAACACAAAGAATGGCCTTCTCAGCTGCCATAGTTGCAACTCTTGCGTCATCAGAACAGTGTGTTCAACGCATCACCGTTTCTGTTTAAAAACGTTGTGCAACGTTTTGTCTGGGCTGAACGCAGCCCTGGTTTGAACGTGCCATGTAGTTCCTGTTCCTACTCCTTCCGAAATATGAAATGCACTATGATTGGTGAGCTGTACCAGTGTGTTCTGATTTGCACCACTTAGCTTGTGTTCAGGAAATGTCACGCCCCTTAACATGTACCCAAATTTTAAATAAAATTAGACCACTCTTAAGTTCGTCAGCCTAAAGGTGATGGGCAACTTTTTGAGCAATATATATATATTTTTTTACATATATTAATATGCAATTTTACAATTTAAAATAACTTTTCTATTTGAAAAGTTCTATTTGATCTGGGATCAAAGCTGAATTTTCAGCATCATTACTCCAGTCTTCAGTTTCACAAAAAATCATTCTAATATGCTGATTTCTGATTTTCTGCTCAAGAAACATTTCTTATCATTAATTGTTGCCACAAATTAAGAATTTCTTCCCACGACTTAATACGTCAGCACGTTTTACTAATTCTATCCCTTATTTTAAGTAAATTGTGTGCAAGTCTGCACAATATAATAATTTGTTCCCTCGTTTTAGTAAATTGTGGCCACATTGTAATAATTCGTAGTAGTAGGCCTTCAACAATTGACTGAAACAAGTAAACAAATGAATAAATCGTGGGAACAAATTCTTAATTTGTGACCACAATTTAACTACAACGAGGGAACAAATTAGTAAATTGTTGCTATGATTTACTACTACTACTACTAATAATAATAATAATAATTAATTACATTTATATAGCACTTTTCTCAGCACTCAAAGCACTTTACAAAGAAGGGGGGAATCTCCTCAACCACCACCAATGTGCAGCATCCACCTGGATGATGCGACGGCAGCCATATTGCACCAGAACGCTCACCACACACCAGCTTACTGGCGGAGAGTAGACAGTGATGAAGCCAATTAATATATATATATATATATATATATATATATATATATATATATATATATATATATATATATATATATATATATATGGGGATGATTAGGAGGCCATGATGGACAGAGGCCACTAGGGCAAATTTGGCCAGGATGCCGGGGTTACACCCCTACTCTTTCGAAAGACAGCCTGGGATTTATTTTTGACCACAGAGAGTCAGGACCTCGGTTTAACGTCTCATCCGAAGGACGGTGCTCTGTGACAGTATTCTGTCCCCGTCACTACACTGGGGCGTTAGGACCCACACAGACCACAGGGTGAGCGCCCCCTGCTGGACTCATTAACACCTCTTCCAGCAGCAACCCGGTTTTCTCAGGAGGTCTCCCATCCAGGTACTAACCAGACTCAGCCCTGCGTAGCTTCAGTGGGCAACCAGTCTTGGGCTACAAGGTGAAATGGCTGCTGGCAAAAAAGATTCACTACAACAAGAGAACGAATTCTTAATTTGTGGCCACGAGTCATGTGCGGGGCTCTATAGAAAATAGTTGTGCTGCTTAATATTTAAAAAAAAAAAAACTTTCTATTCATCAAAGAATCCAAAAAAAACAATTTTTTTTTAAAGAGAAATATTTTGCATAATTGTCATATTTGAAATTAAAGTATTAATTTCTAAAAAAAAAATATATATATATATATATATATATATATATATTGAACCATAGTGTACAACATTAATGTGTTACTCTTATGAACATATTTATGTGCTTTCATAACAGTTACAAATAGTGATAAATACTAATGAGATAGAGTTGGGCAAACAGAGTTTGGCTGCACAAATAGACACTGTTTTTTTTTTTTTTTTTTTTAACAAACCCTTATAGCGTAGGTGACTAGGCCTTGTGTACTCTGTAGTTCACTTCAAATAGCACTTTCATCTGTGTTTTTAAAATGTCCAGCATTCATGGATCATTTATTGATCTGGTTCTTGGCTGATTTGCAGGGCCCAGGACCGCTCTTGACTTTTCACTCATTACGAAAACAGTGGCTTTTACTGGCACCCTGCCTTTGCCCTTGCGTGCGCTCTGTGCTAGCCTGTGCTGTAGGCGATGTGGCCTCTGATTGAATTCACAAAGTCTGTAAGGCCATCAGCTTGATCAGAGGGCTCTTATCATATGAGACACCTTGGTCTTCAGTGGAAGCCTGCAGACATGGATTGCTCAAATGAGTGTCACGCTGTGGACTTGATCAAAAGCAGCCGAGTGTCGTTGTGTCACAGAACCAGCTGGAGAAACCGGAGGCCTGTTCTACACTGGCTGTAAGGCCCATTACAAATCAATCACATGTTCTTTCCCTTCGCCTCTTTCATGTGATGGTGCTGCTGTAACTAAGTGTAATCACTAATGAAACAAACCGAAATCATGATCCTTAGGATCATTTAGTTCAAACAAGGAGATTAAATAAAACTTGCACAAAGTTGGAAAAGTCATGTGGCTATCAGTCACTTAATATGAATTTAATTAATTGTGTAATGTCAATTAATTAATTAGTCAAATTAATCACAAATACAGATATGGAAATGCATGCATATTCTGTATACACCACCAAAAAGTTTGGGGTTGGTAATATTTTTATGTCATTGATATAAGTCTCTGATGCTCACCACGGCTGCATTTATTGGATCGAAGTAGAGTAAAAAGAGTAGTATTGTGGAATCTTATTACAATTTAAAATACTAAATATTTTAAAATGCAATTTATTCCTGTGATCGTAAAGCTGAATTTTCAGCATAATTACTCAAGTATTCAGTGTCTGTAGCGTAAGAACCGGTCGATTTTGGGGAAGTTGTATACAATAATTCATAATTCATAATTCATAATTATTCATACAGGTTTGGACCAGATCAACTTTACATTTTATTAAATCTCCCGAGAAGGGATGATATGTTGTTACCTGAATCTGCTTTAATGTGTATCTCGGCAACTAACCATAAACTGGTTATAATTAATTGCATGGATCACGTTTTACAGACAGGTAAAATTTAGCTCAATTGTATATCAATATTCAATCACAACGGATTATAATTAAATATTAATGTGTCAATTAGGTCTATCTTGTTTCCTCTGACGGTATCCCTGTGAATTGATTTGATCTTGTGCTCTGCTTGTCCAGCAAGCTAATCACTCGAACATTATCAATTCTCATACAGGAATAATTTCAGAGACAGGAAAGATAATTTCTGGCCAGGAATTTAACCTTCCTGTTTTACACGATAGCCTAGTTAGCTTTAGTTAAAGTATTAAAGCTCGTAACTAGATCGTACACTTTAGTGACTCGGATATGAGCAAAAGAGATGAATCAGTCAATGAATATAAAATATTTAGTATTGAAACTACGTAAGTTATACCGGTTACTAAGCATTACACAGATTTCATGTATTTACAAACATAATAAACAACAAAACATGAACGAGAGATGCATAGAGACAGGGACATGAGAGGAAAAGTTGAGAAAGAGATCGGATCAGAGATCAGATGAGAGAGTTGCAGTTATGCAAGAGAGAGAGAGAGAGAGAGAGAGAGAGAGAGAGAGAGAGAGAGACTTGGAGATCCGTAAGGATCAATAGTTTGGCAAAATTCACCTGGACAACGGAGCCTCAAACCAGAGACAACAAGGAACCACAAAATCACCCTTTTTGAGGCAACAACCGTACAGCATAATAAATCTTGATAAGAAATAAATACTTGCACCATGGGTCTCTTAGGTTGCCGAGGAGAAGGCGTGTGTGTGTGTGTGTGTGTCCTTGGGGCGCGTGCTCGTTCGTTGAGCGGTTGCGCGCAGTTGTCCTGTGTGTCCCACGTGGAGATGGAGATGGGGTTGTCAATCGATGAAGAAACTATGAAAGATGCTTTTACTTCTAATATGTTGTTGTTACCGACATATCGTGTATACAGTCACTTCGATCTTCAAAGTACCAGGTTTTAGAGACCAAATATGCCACACATCCGATTCTGGTTAATCATAGTGTGAACAGTCTGGAAAATTAACCCATTAGCGTTTGCATGGGACATAAAGTAAAATCATGAGATAGAACATTAGGTACATTGTTCATACAATTCTCAAGTGGATATATAATAGAATATATATGCTCAACAGGATTCATTTCTCCTCCCTAGTCAGAATTCAGATAGTCAACGCTTCTCATTCCTCTGGGAGGTCATAAAACCTGTTATCAGTGTTAAGGTTTCCTGTAAGGAGACACATTACATTTACAATGCATAATATAGTATTTATAATTCACTTGATGCTACGACTCCGCTGTGATCATGGGCAAACAGACACACATAAAAACATATTGAATATATCTTTAGAGAACTGTCTTTAAACTGGAAATTCCTTAAAAGTTATTATGTGTGTGTGTGTGTGTTTTGTGTGGACGGAGAGGTCCTGCATGCAGGCCACCTGGGTTTGCCTGCAGTGGGGGAAGTTTGTGAGGTGTTCTGGGACACATCACAGAGTCGTAAATGTCTCAGAAACAGTCTCATCTAGGCAGATACCCAACAGTCACATGATTCTTCAGAAATCATTCTAATATGCTGATTTGCTGCTCATTTTCAATGTTGAAAACAGTTCTGCTGCTTTTTGTGTGGAAACTGTGAATGATTTATGAAGGATCATGACACTGAAGACTGAGAGCAATGATGCTGAAAATTCAGCTTTGACTTATTTTATTGCGGTTTCTTTGTGTTTTTGCAAGTTAATTACAGCAAGTTCACCATATTTTTAATTAAATAAGCACACAACCCTCAACTCGATTTTTTGGTTTTAGTAGAATTTTGGTATATTCTAAATACGAAAATGCATGGTCTTTCAAAGATAGTTCAACTAAGGATTTGTAATCCTTATACTGTAAATAGGTTTCTTGAGGAGTTTTCCAGGAGCTGGGTATAGGTAAGTGAAGCAGGGAAGGTTGGAGAAGAACACAAGGAAGACGCTTGTGAGATTGCAGGACAGCATTAGACGAGATCGTCGTTGGAGAACAGGTCACTGTTAGATAGATATGAGTCATCATTGACATTGGAGACCATACCGTGAAGGAATGAGGAGTGTGTACTTGAGGTGCTGATGAGGTGTAGATGTAAGTGTAATGGCTGACAGAGTGCAGATGAGAACCAGGAGCGATGCTGGGAAATGGAGTCCAGAGTCTGCATGAGGGCAAGAGGGAAGGAGGACTGGGGCACAATTTTGGCAATGATCTTTCTATTTCTTCTTGGGCAGAACTGCATATTAATCTTTTTCTTGCATGTTTCTGTGTGTGGTTTCTTGTGTAGACATAAAGAAAAAAAAACACTGTTGTATGAGCACATTATTTGCAAGCAGTGTTGGGGAAAGTTGCTTTTTAAAGTATCAGTGGAGCTTAAGTTCCTGTCAGTTAAGACAGCGCTCCTGGTTGCATTGGCCTCCATTAAGAGGGTAGGGGACCTGCACGCATTATCCATTGACAAAGCATGCCTGGAATTCGGGCCGGTCTATTCTCACGTGATCCTGAGACCCAGGCCTGGATATGTGCCCAAGGTTCCCACCACTACCTTTCGAGATCAGGTGGTGAACCTGCAAGCGCTGCCCCTGGAGTAGGCAGACCCAGCCTTGGCACTTCTCTGTCCATTACGCGCCCTCCGTGCTTACGTAGACAGAACACAGTGTTTCAGGACCTCAGACCAGCTCTTTGTCTGTTATGGTGTGAAGCTGAAGGGAAAGGCTCTCTGTCTCACTGGATAGTGGACGCCATTGCTTTGGCATGCCAGCAGCAAGTTCGACCATGCCCCCTTTGTGTGAAGGCACACTCCACCTGGAGTGTGGCTTCCTCTTGGGCTTTAGTGCATGGCACCTCGCTAACTGACATCTGCAGAGCTGCATGCTGGGCGACACCCAATACATTTGCGAGATTCTATAATCTCCGAGTAGAGCCAGTGTCCTCTCGTGTACTCGCCTCAACTAGCCGGTAACTGGACCCGCTCAGGTTCGCTATGCTTGCTCGCCATTCCGCTCCACGGACTGGATACGTGTGATATTCTCCTCAGGTGAGCTTCCCGCAAGCACTGAGTTCCTCCAGCACTGTTGACGTCAACACCAGAGTCTATGCCTGCGGAAGCTTCGTGTCGGCTACGTGTGTCCATGTGCATGGTTCCCCTCTGTTAACCCCCACATGTGTATTTCCACTGTAAGCCTCTCTGAGCATGTGTCTTTCCCTTGGCAAACCACCTTGCCACCCTTGGGGTTGAAATATTCCACCCTGCGGGCTGGATACCCCAGTGTTTTTCCATATGCAACCCTCCGGGTCATATGTGTATTCTTAAGTCCACCCCCTTCGTCTGGCACTGATTGCATATTTCCACTGAGATATGCTTCCCAGTGTACCTTGGTATTCCTGTGTTAAGTAGGAGTCCTTCGTCCCTGCTAGTCTCATGACAGGGATCTAAGACTTACGCAGGGCACTGGAAGACAGCAGAGTGGCGTGATTGGAATGGGAACCCCCTTTCGTCGCCATTCCACGAAACGTCTCGTTACGTATGTAACCCTCGTTACCTGAGTAGGGAACGGAGATGTTATGTCTCCCTGCCACCTCTGCTGTACCACGGGAATTGCCTGAGTTCAGTCTTGGCTCCTCAGTGAAGAAACATATCTGCATGTTGCCCGCGTCCTCCTTTTATACCCACGAGGTGGGGCGGAGTTACGCTATGCAAATTCCACAGACCCATGGCATTTCTTTGCCATTGGCTCGTTTTGTAATACTCGAAGTTGATAGGCTTTCTAAGCGAAACCCCATTTCGTCGTCATTCGACCCTACTCAGGGAACGAGGATTACATACGTAACCGAGACGTTACTTATTTGAAATGTTTTTTTAATTTTGTAAATTAAAAAAGTAATGCATTGCTTTACTAGTTACTTGAAAAAGTATTCTGATTACGTAACTCAAGTTACTTGTAAGGAGTTACCCCCAACACTGGTTGCAAGAACTGCCAAAACAAGCTAGTACTACTAAGATTGTTGTCTATAGAGTGACATGGTTGGGTATTATCAGTTTAGAACCGTAAGTTTACAGTTAATTACTGGCAACTAATTTAATTACTTTTCCAGCTGAAACAATAAATGACTGTACAAGTTACAGCTGAAAACTGTATACAGTTATGCAATGTGAAATTACAGTAATGATGTAATGATGTGATATCATTAACTGTGAAATCACTGTACACAACTGTCATTTTATTATAATTTACATTAAATTTCTTAATGTAAATTACTGTGAAATTAATGCGATTAGTAGCCCGTCATTTACTGGAAAATCACAGAAGAATTTTTTACAGTGTACCCTTCTTGTTGGTTGGTTTGTTGACACACTGAGACTGTTCCTTTAAGTAAGTTTTTAGCACCAAATTAGAACTGTGTTTGGTAGGTCAGGAACAGCATCTTGGGACAGTCTTCTCCATCAAGCTTTTCCTTCAAGTTGATTTGAGCAGTTCTGGCAATGGTATCACATTAACATATTATCTAACAGTCAGTCGCACAGTTCCAGTATCATCTCTATGACACAGAGCAGTATGTGACTGACACACATTCATCTCACATTAGGGTGGGCTTCAATTCTCCATGAACCTCTCTTCACACGCAAACAGCCCATAGGGTTGGATGACATCCAATAGCTGTGAGTTAATTCATTCCCATCAAATCTGATTAATGATAACTGACTCCAAAAGCATTAACTCGATCATGACTGAGCAATACGACATGCGGCTCTCCAAATTGGTTTTTGAAGGGGATGCCGGGTATCCTATTTTTCTTTGAATTAAAACCCAATTTTCGAGCACTGTCTGGTAATTAGCAATGACACCCGCCTGACGGATGCCTTGTCCTTTGGCATGCAGGATTCTGCGAGCCAGGATATTTGATGCACAAGAGGAGGTATGGCAGAGAGTAGCGGCAGACTCCCATCAATCCGCCTCCACCACTGCATGGCCACCGAGTGATTGATAGACACCTGTTCATCAGGCTTTCAGCCAAAAGAATTATGAGATCATATCTGCAACTCATGATTGGTGGTTAGTTATGTGGGAACACCATAAATAATTGTTACATTTCAGCCTTGTTTTAAGCATTTATTTGCAACATTCTTTTTCAATCTCTTTTTGTCATGTCCATGAGAAAATATGAAGCAAACTAAACAAACGCATTTGCCATATTCACACCGAAGACATTGCAATATTGAAGCAATTATATTTCCAGCAGTTAAAATGTAGCACCATCTGTGACCTTTTTATCTAATTTGACTAATTTACTATAAATGACTGTTAATTTTGTTGTTGTCCTTGATGGAAAACTGACTATGCTAACTGCAAATTAATTATGATAGAATTTATGGACTGTCATTTTGAATTTTAAAGCAGAACTTACTTGAATACATTTCTCATAGATAAATGGGTGAAGAATGCCCAGTGAACTGTAGTTTAAACTTATATCATTATTACTCTGAATGAAGACCCTCACATGATTATTATTTTACATATTAATATGATTACATTACACTTCTGATTCAATGCAAGTCGTACAAACAGGACAGTCAGACAAACTATACCAAAGACTTCTTACACAGGGGTGTATAAATAAGTATGGTATTAATGTAATACAAAGCTACATTTGACTTGATTAAAAGTTTAAGAATGTTTTTTTTTTTTTTTTTTTTTTTTGTAAGTTAACCACATTAAAGGTTTGTTATTAATAGTAAAAACATTAACTTTTTCATTAGCTTTTGAAATAGACTGATGCAATCAAGAGACAGAGGAGAGTTTCTCATTAAAGTAACTTCAATGCACAAAGTTTGTTACGAAAAAATGTTTAATCAAAATATTCTCAATGTCCTCTCTACATCATCTTTAAACATTTCTGAAAGTGTTAAGAGAAGCACCGAAATCCCCTCATTTTCTATTTTAGAAGGATTTTTGTGGGTAAATGGAAAAGAAAGCACACATGCAAGTAAATAATTCATGGAAAGTAGTATCTGGTGACACACTTTTTGTAATCTAGTAATCTTGCACACAAAATAGGATACTGGAATATGCGAATTAAGATGCATTGCTCAACTGCAAAAAAAAAAAAAAAAATGTTGTGTTTGCTTTGTCTCTCTGCAAAGTTTCTCTGTAAAGATGCCAGTAAGGCACATAGAAGGGACAGAACATGGACAAACTGATTGGGAAACTGATTGGGTTAACTATTCATAAATCACTGTTGAGCTGAAACAAACTCCAGCCAAAGGAATTACATTAACCATTCACCTAAAAAGTAGCCCAAGTAGCCTAAATTAAATATGTTCATCATACAAAGCAATCAAGTCTCTTCAGAAAATGTAATCTAAACTGCTTACTTTATATGGATTCAATGTTTGAAGCATTAAAGTGGCAGTGTTGCGTAGCTGTCAACAGAGGTACAGAAAGCTCTCGGATTTCATCAAAAATACCTTTATTTGTGTTCCGAAGATGAACTGAAGTCTTAAGGGGTTTGGAATGACATAAGGGTGAGTAATTAATTCATTTTCATTTTTTGCATGAACTAACCCTTTAAGAAGTAGGCTGTGTTCTGACAGGTTGTTAGTTGCAATTTATGAATAGTGAGCATTTGTGACCTTGAGCCAAACACTAGATTACTGCAGGGGGCTGGCCCAATAAAAAGAACACTACCAGTTGTTTAAGGTCAAAAGCAACACAGGCTCGTTGGAAAAACGTGCCTGCGATGATAATTTCTACAAAATGATTGTAGAAATAATTTCTACAAAATGATGATCATGTTTAAAAAATAATGTACCACGTACACTAAACCTTACACCAGTGATTCCCAACACAGCACATTTTTAACACTACACTTTATATAATATACATATTTCTTGTTTTGGAGTCTTTACTAATAAGCTGATTAGTTAGATATCGTAAGGACCGTTTACGCGACACCATTTTCAACTAATAACAGAAAATGTCTCTGTGTAAACTACAAAAACGCAAATTTGTGAAAACTGTGACGTCATGCACTTTACATGTTCATTCGGCACGTAGTGTTTTTTTACAAAGTGACATCGCCAACTGTGAACGGCCTGGCATTTAGTCATTTTCGCGGATCCGTGTGAACTGGATTTTGACAATGTTGTAAACGCAAATGAAAAACATGTCAGTTTTTAGTACATCATTCTTGTATAAACTTACTCTAAAATGTGCAGTGTTTGGGGTACACGGGGACCAGTGTTTTGGAACCACTGCCCTACAATAAACTCAACTGATAGTGTTAGCAAAGGCAAACATGAGGTAAATACATATTTGCTGAAGCAACCATACAATTTTAACTTGCTTAGAAGTCTTTGAGCCATTTTATCATGACTCGCACCCAAGCTCTTTACATTGTGCAATTCTGCAATTCAATTCTATTCCAGGTGAGCTACTGAGCAAGTTTACTACATCAGAAAATCCATACATATGGAGCTTGATATGAGATGCAAACATCAAAATGCATTAGTTCAGAATTCATGCATTACGGTAAAAATGTTTTGAGGTCAGAAAGTATTGTGCATGGAACCATGGAAAAAAGGCATTAACTTGCGTGTGTAATCATCAATAAAAGTTGGCATTTTACTGCCATTAGTCTTCATTTCAGCTGGACACTGCAGTGATTTAAATGTTTGTTGTATGTTTTATTAATCAATTATAAGATGAGATCCATTCAGCAATAAGCAGCCCCAAAAAGGTCTGTTCAATATTGATTCAATTCAATTACAGTGTCAATGTTGAAATGTATGTTTTAGACTTTTAGAGTTATAAAAAAAGAGAGTTTTTCCGATGGGCCTATGTTGGATAAAATGATAACTACCACAGAACTGAAAGTCTCAAGCTTTGTTTAAGACCCACCATATAACATTTGTATCGTAAGTCAGCTTGAATGCACTTCTAATATACCAAAGTAAGACATGTTCCTGATTGAACATCCTTGTTTAGTCCTATAGAAAAATCCTTCTTACCAAACAATCATAGGGTCTACTTTTAAATTACAACATTTTTGTTGAACCATAAACCCTTAGCCAAACTCCCTAGGAATGTTGTCTGGGGTCCAACAAGGATGTGAATCCAGGAACATGTCCTACTTGAGAAAATCACATTAAGGGAGCTGCAGTGCGGGTTAGTTTCAGCACTGCAGGAATGGGGGTTAACATGTGATACAAATAAACCACAGCACAGAACCACAGCGGGATGTGAGAACAGGAAAACACAATTTGTGCCAATTTACAGCTAAATAAGCACAAACGGGTACAAGGTCAACACGCGGTGTCTCAACTCAATAAGGTACAGCAGAGAGGACAGCACACACACACACACACACACACACGCACGCGTACCCCTTCGGTTTTAATAGAAAGTGCTACATCACTGTGAGGCCATTTCTATTTTGAAAGTTGCATACTACAAGGTCTGCTAATTACGATGATTAATTCACATAAAGCATGAGTAACGTCCTCAAGAGGGTGTGTGTGTGTGTGTGTGTGTGTGTGTGAGGCTGAACATGTAATTCAGGCACTGCGGTGATGTGCATCACCATGGCCTGCTTTCACAACACCTGAGAATACTTGCGAATTTCCCTGATCTCAGCTGTTCAAACTTTTTTTTTTAGTCTTTGGCGTAGTCATGACGCAGCTACAGTCTCCTAGACTACGAGAAAAAAGAAAAGCTTAAACACATCTGCAAGTAAGCAACAGCAAAAACCCAGACTAATTTACAGCAAAACAAGTTTCTACTCACCTGAATATATGACTAAACAGAGAATTGATCCGCAGCAAAGATTTCTGAAGGGTAACAGTCAATTCCAGTGTGTTTGTGAAGAAAATCGATAAAAAGTCTTCAAACTTAACTCTTGAATGAAGAGCTCGAGGGCTCAAAAATGAGAGAATTACCGTAGCAAACTGAAAACGCTTCAGCGTGGCGTGAAATAATGCGAGCCCCTTACAGTGTACCTGTCAGAAGTTATTGCAGTCACAGCAATGGCGATGACCACAGGGCCTATTCACTGTTTGTTTTAATTACATCCTCCATATGACAAGGGCAGCTGTCAGAAGGCTGGCAACATGCAGATCATTAGCAATGGCTCTATCCGTAGATTTGCCGTTGCAATTTGCCGTAATGGTTGCCAACAATATTCCGTCACCAGTTTCAACGAGCCTTGAGGACCAAGAAAGCTGCAAATAAAAGCCACCGGTTCACGAGAAGAGTAGAAAAGGTCTTGCATAATTGAGTTGTGATCTTAAACTAACCTTTAATGTGTCCTTGGGCTTTAATTACCTGCGAAAAATAATAATAATGTTAAGAGCTCTCAGGTTCACAACAGCAGACTTAAGAGCTGATAGATTTCATTCTTTCCAGGGGATTCCTACAAGATCATTATCCGATGACATTGTCCTCTTGCCAAAGGCAGAAACATGTCGTTGTTTTTTTTGTTTTTTTTATGGAGGTGCATTTGGAGCTTTTTCCTTTTCTGCAAATAAGAGAAACATTTTTTGAGACGCTAATTATCACCCCTCAAGACACTGGCATTGTTTTCTACACAGTTTGGGGGAACCAGTGTTAATCTTGTTCATGAAACTGCTGAAAAAATAATAATAATTGGGTAACACTTTATTTGAAGGGGTGTGCATAAGACTGACATGACACTGTCATAAACATGACATAACACCTGTCATGAACATGAAGGAGTCTTTATGAATGTTTATGACTGTTGTCATTAAGTGTCATTCGGTAAATTATGACACTTTTAATGCAAAGTTGACATTGTTTAAAATGTCTTTGTTATGACAACTTGACATTACCCAAGTCAAAAATGTCTTGATTATGACAACTTGACATTAACAAAGACAGAAATGTCTTTGTTATGACAACTTGACATTAACCAAGAAATCATAACCTGTCAACCTGTCACAAATATGTCATAACAGGTCTAATTATCAAACTTAAAGCATTTTACAGTGTATTAACCCTTAATGACATCTTTATAACTAGTACAATGTGTTCCACTTTACTTGAGGACAAGTAAAATATTCATGACACAGTTATAATGGTGTCATGACGGCCAAAGTTGTGACAGGTTGACAGGTTATGATTTCTTGGTTAATGTCAAGTTGTCATAACAAAGACATTTCTGTCTTTGTTAATGTCAAGTTGTCATAATCAAGACATTTTTGTCTTGGGTAATGTCAAGTTGTCATAACAAAGACATTTTAAACAATGTCAACTTTGCATTAAAAGTGTCATAATTTACCGAATGACACTTAATGACAACAGTCATAAACATTCATAAAGACTCCTTCATGTTCATGACAGGTGTTATGTCATGTTTATGACAGTGTCATGTCAGTCTTATGCACACCCCTTCAAATAAAGTGTTACCAAAAATTGTACTGGATGAAGGCTTTTTTATTATTTATTTTGTCAACAATAATGAAGACAAGATGCAAGATGCAATTATTAAACAGTTTTAATTAAAAACATACCGTTGACAAAAATATGAGGGGGAAAAACAATGCATTAACAATGTTATTAACAAAGCACTAACATTGTGTTTGAAAGAATATTCAGGAAAAATAATCCAACATTATTCATAAAAAAATTGACTCAAATGCTCAAATCATGCTAGTATTTTAGGGACTGACTCACTCGAAGGGATAGTTCACCCAGAAATGAAAATTATGTCATAATTTACTCACCAAAAGTGAGTTAAAAAAAAAAAAGCACGTTTTTCCAAACCTGTATACATTTCTTTTTTTCTGCTGAACACAAAAGATATTTTGAAGAATATGAGTAACCAAACAGTTGATGGACCCCATTGACTTCCATAGTATGAAAAAAATAAATACTATGTAAATCAATGGGGCCCATCAACTATTTGGTTACCAACAGTTTTCAAAATATCTTCTTTTGTGGTCAAAATAATGTTATGTCGATAATTGTTTTAGTTAATGAAATTTTTTTTTTTTTTTTTTTTTTACAGTTTAACACGCATTCTCTTGATTTTTCACATTATTGTTAACCCAAATGTTATTTACACTTATAAAACGGTTAGTTCCAATCCTTGATTCTGATTGGTCAATAGCTGTGCTTTATTCACGATAAAACACGGCTATGACCGCTTCACCCAACGGTTCTATGTATCACTACACAACACCCCTACCAACCACCCGTAGCAACTTAAACACTTGTTTGATCTCATTGATATTGTTCATTTAAGCTAGAGTAGAGTATTGTGAGAGATCGAGTAAGCGAGTGTACGTTACCTGCATTTACAGTAGACATAGCATTTGATTTTCCTTCAGGTCAGTCCTATATTCATAAATAATAAAAAAATCCGTTTGAATGTCCGCTGCGATATCTTGTCCTTTTAACAGTTAAGGGGTTTTCCGTTCGACATCTCTCAGTTGCGTCTTTCTTCTCCGTGATCACAAGTTTGAATCCTTTCAATGTAAAAGTCTTCTCTACTGACTGACTCACTCATAAAGACAGTCTTTGCCGCCATCTATTGGCGAAACAATGTATGTAACTTCTGTTGCTGTTTACGGCCAGGGACAATTTTTTCCAGCGGAAGGAAAGCTTTTAGTGATTTTACTTCGTGAAAGTTGCATAGATACATATTTTTCGGCTTTAATATTTTTTTTGTGTGGTAACCATTTTATAAAAGCAATAAGATACTCGAGGCAAGTGCTGTATCGTGAATAAGTAACGGCTCAAGGGGTTGCAGGCACTCCGCTTCGCGTCGTGCCTAACAACGCCCTTGAGCCGTTACTTATTCACGATACAGCACAGCCTCTCGTACCTTATTGCTTACTTAAAGGGGTCGTGACATGGTTTTTTGTTTTGTTTTATTATGGTCCCTTAGGTGCAATTATAGTATTACTATAGTTTTTTTTACAAAAAAAATTTAAAAATGTAGTGATTTATGACCTTTTCCCACCCTGTTTCTCCCCCTCTGATTCAAACAGTCTGTTTTGGGGGCGTTTCCCCTTTCAGACTTCAGTGTTAACACCCACTGTTATGATTGGCTGCTTATCCATCAATTATTAACGTTAATCATTTTGTATCACATGTAGACTACACACAATGCTCCACCATGTGAAACTTCGGTCTTCCAATCTTTTACCATCGTGTCAATTCTCAATTGATTTTGATTCATATGCGCGAGGGGGGGAGAGAGAGACAGTTTGAAGGCTCGCTCGCTCTCTGCTCGTTCTTCCAGTAACATTCCCTGTCACACTCATCTCACTCACTGTTCAAATAAAGCTTTGGCGCGCTGCATATGCTGAAAATAAACTGCATCCGACTGCTTTCCCTGACGTCTGGATCGTTCGGCAGCGTATTCAAACACTCAAACAGGAACAGCACATCTGCGTGGCATAGCAATCTTCTTGTAAACAGACCCACTCGCTGCACGTCGAGTCGTCGACTGTCACTGAACACATGTGGGTGCGAGCCGCACGACAACGATGCGAAATGAGGCGTACTTGTCTTGCGCTGGAGGCGGTCATATGCAAACGACTGGTACGTCACTTCGCACCGTGACGTCACTTCTAACCATGGATCCAGAACGAGCTGTATTTAGAGCTTGATTAAATGAATGCTTCGTTTATAATGAGGAGGACGTCTTAAGCTATGAAACTTGCAGGAAGTTTTAATAGTACATAGATCTCTTATATACCAAAAGATCAAGGCAAATTTGGTTTCTCATGTCATGACCACTTTAAAATCACATGCCATTTAAAAAAATATATATATAAAGAAGTATAAAAATTAATCAAATGTATGCATATATGCAAAAATTATGATTACTGAAATTAAATTAATTAATTTAATTGATTGATGAAATATTGACTAAAACTGGGGCTAAACAAAAACAACCTTAAAGGGATACTTCACCTCTGGAAAGATTAAATGATTTGTTCACTTTAAAAAACAACTTTTGCTGATAATTTACTCACCCCCATGTCATCCAAGATGTCCATGTCTTTCTTTCTTCAGTCGAAAAGAAATTAAGGTTTTTGATGAAAAGATTCCAGGATTTTTCTCCATATAATGGACTTCAATGGGAACCAAACAGTTCAAGTTCAAAATGAGAGGTTCAGTGCAGCTTACCAGACGATAAATGATACCAGACGATGAATAAGGGTCTTATCTAGCGAAACGATCGGTCATTTCAAAAACAAATAAAATAGTTTAAGTTTTATAAGCACAAATGCTCGCCTTGCTCTGTACTGTGATGCGTGTTCGTGACTCACGTAATACGCAATTACGTGGAAAGGTCACGGCACGCGACGGCGGAAGTACCGACTCAGTGTTTACAAATGTGACGAAGGAGGACCATATACACATATTCAAATGTCTTTGTGTCAGTTTATCATTTCAAATGCCCATTTCGTGTGCGTATCCTGGGTGTTTTAATATTTAAAAGGCTAAAAGAAAATTTTCGTCAGGACAGAAGTGACCTTTTCACGTAATTACGTATTACGATGATGACGTCGCGAACACGCATCACAGTACAGAGCAAGGCGAGCATTTGTGCTTATAAAACTTAAACTTTTTTATTTGTTTTTGAAATGACCGATCGTTTCGCTAGATAAGACCCTTAGTCATCGTCTGGTATCATTTATCGTCTGGTAAGCTGCACCGAAACTCTCATTTTGAACTTGAACTGTTTGGTTCCCAATGAAGTCCATTATATGGAGAAAAATCCTGGAATCTTTTCATCAAAAACCTTCATTTCTTTTTGACTGAAGAAAGAAAGACATGGACCTCTTGGATGACATGGGGGTGAGTAAATTATCAGCAAAAGTTTTTTTTTTTAAGTGAACTAATCCTTTAATGTGAACTTAAAATGGGTCATTTATCTAGAAGAAATGTGAAATCATTTTTGAATTTGGAGCTTTCTAGACTGAGAAAAGCCAGAAAATGTATTTTTGGCTTATGTGGATGAAAGACAAAAACTACCACAATGCACTTGCAAAACCCTAGGAGGCCACGCCTACCGGTAACAGAGCACAGTAGTAAAACAGCAAGTCTAGGCTACTAGTAAGTCTCTGTGTATAGTGTTGACTGTGTGTCAACTGACTGCATATTGTGTGAAAACAACATGAAATGTGTGAGTAGTATGGACACAAAAGACAGATGCTGTGCTAACTGTGTTTAGAGTGTTAAAAATGTGACCACTGATTGGACCACTGATTGATTGTTAGCGACTGAAAAAAACTGTATTGTAATTTTTTAGACATGCGCAGTAAATGGAAATTATTAGGAAGAGAATGAGCGTAGAATCGTAACAAATTTCAGACCAGACTCAAACCTGTGCCACCCAAAATGAGCACCATGCTCAACATGTGTGTTTAATTGAAAGTTGCATTATCTTCCAAGAAAATGTAAATGTTGTGGGACCGCAGTCAGAGTAGTTGAGCAGAAAATCAATTATACAAAAACTTCCCACATACATACATAATTTGAGGCAACAAAGCAAAATTTCATGCTATGAGATTCATATCAGCAGGCCTACGACAATGCTATCGGATTTGTTTTGAGAGAGGAATATGGCAGTAGGTCACGCTACACAGCCAAAGACCCTCTGGACCTGTTCCATCTTCTCATCAGCTCCGTCTGGGTCACGGTGGATAATGTCACTTCTCATTTGGATGATGGAACAGTTCAATGGGACCATTGTCCAGGCAAGTAGAGTCTCTTGCCCTGATGTTTGCCACAGCGAGTTAGCTCTCCGGGGCTAGGTATTTGCACTGGAAGAAATGATGGCCTGGACAAAAGCAGTTCTTATGAAAAGGTGATTGATTTATGGAGGCCATATTTGCATGATTGAGTAGGGGAAATGTCATCTAAAGGGATAGTTTGACCTTTTCCATTAGGCTGTGGGACAGAGGATGCAACAGAGAACAAGTAAGGCAAGTAACATGCTCAAAACTTCATTCCTTCTTGTGCATGAAATAGCTACGTATTTACTAGCCAAATTTAACATGCTCATTCAGTTTCATTATGAAAAAACAACACTAAAAGCAAAAAATATAGCATGCAATAAAAGCCTATCTACTATCTCCTTCAAGATTGAAGTACCACTTTCATGCTTTTGGAAGTCAATGTTGCAATGCATTGTAGTGTAGTAGTGTAGTACCAATCAAGCAATATGCCTCACCAAATCTCACTTTGAAAGACACAGAATGAGTATAAGAAACAGACATGTTTTCAAAGCTATATCACTTTTATGTTGTCATTTGACTTGTTTTAATGTGGCACTCATGGCGTGAGATGCTGAAAAACCAACAATTGAAATGCATCAAAGATGGAACACAAGAACAGCCATTAGTTTCCCTAAGACTTGATTTTAAAATGGATTGCTGTATTAGACTGCAGTGAAGTGCTTAGATTCAATGAAAATGAAATCAAACAAACGATATATTGAGTTCTAAAGACACAAATCTACAATATATTGTGCTTTTGTCTGCCAAAATATTGTAATGTTTTTAAATGTCTTAATGTGGGTGCTTTAAAATACAACATTTAATGATTTGGTTAAATAATTGGCATTATTCAGTACCAAATAAACAGAGTTCTACTCACACTATTGTTACCATAAATTGGAGTCTGTGAACAGCAGTAAATATAGTTTCTTAAAAATACCATTAAGATTTTTCATAGTGTAATGTCATTATAACAGCTGGAAGACACTAGTTAATGTTATGATGTTCAACAGTGTTAATCTAATAAGAAGTGGTTCTAGTTCCTGGTTCACTTTAAGGGGTGGGGATTTAGGTGTGTGTGGTTCGGAGTGAGTTCAACAGCTAGTGCAGCGAGCTATATTTCTTCATGCATGTTATGTACGGCGTGGGTTATGCCATAACAGTAACCCTGCAGTTCTTAAGTAAAGTCTCAGAATGAGAAAGAATCTGCCTGGTTACTTCTGGTAGCGAAATGCTATAATAGTAAAAACAAATAATTACAATACAATTTAAAATGCGTCACACACAATAACTTAACAAGCTTGTGCTAACTTTCGAAAATGTGTTGGTTCTGTCTTGAAATGTTTATGTGTTACTGCTAAAAATCAAAAAGTTCCTTCATTGGTCAAATTACATATGCGGCTTTGCTACTCATGGCTAGGGATTCCACAATTACTATTTTTTTTACTAATTCTAACTACTCATACTGAAAAGTTGTTGAAGACTAGTTGTGTCTACTTTATGTAAATGACTCACTGTACAACATGCAGCATCAGCAGTCTTTGCTATTTCTGGCAAGTCCAGTACTGCATTGACAGTGTGAGTGGATGTCCAGGCAGATGAGACAATGCGGGTGAGAAACAAAAGCATATCATATCTCCATTGACAGTTTCAAGCTGCTTGCATTGTCATAAATAGTGCAACAACAAAAAAAAATAGTAATGTCCTATTCACTTATAGTTTCTGTCAGCCTCTGGGCGACATTTGATTTGTTTCAGAACAGTTTTAGTATATGAACACTTTCACACCACAAGCATGCTTTGTGAGTGCAAACTAAGGAGCTCTATTAAACCTGCAGAAAGCTATCTATCAGCATTCCCATTAATCGCAATGCCAATTGCTTGGCTGGTGCATGATCCCTCAGAAATATGTGATTTGAAATCTGACATCTTGTCTCATGGGTGCTCAGTTCTGTCTCTAGTTTTTATTTTGTTCAGCCTGTTAGTGACTATTCTTGTGACAAGGACAACAGACTAAGAAAAAAAAAACTTCACCAGAAATCCAAGCTTCATATTCACAGTTTGGTAAATTACGCTAATTACAAAAGGGTAGTCAAATGGTAGTAGCTACATAGCTTGATAACAATAATATAAAGTGAACATAAAATAATGTTATTTTCTAATCTTTATAGATGTTTTTTTTTTTTTTTGAAGTTTTATTTTATTTTATTTCTAAGTTCTTTCCATTCATAACAATGTTTCCTGTTTCATGTCATGGGATTTTTGTTTCCTGCCTGTTCATGTTTGTTTGAACGGAACATAAACATTAACTATAAACCTGACTTGAAACAATGGCTTGGCACATGGAACAATGGGACATGTGACATCCTAACATACTTTAATACACAATGGAACATGCGACAGCATAACATACTTCAATACACAATGTTCTGTCCGACGATCCATTGTTCCATGTGCCAGGCCATTGTTTCAAGTCAAGTTTATAGTTCATGTTTATGTTTCGCTTCATGTCTTGGATTCAGTTTAAGGTTTATGATTAACGTTTTGGATGTTCACCACTGTATAAAATAAAACTTTACTTGGGTTCTCTTCACCTTTTCTAGCAATACTGTTGTGATTCAATATTCACTAAGTTATTGCCAAATCTCTCTCTATTTTGTTGTAAGTCATTAGATCGATATGCTGCCTCAGAATTCTGTCCGAAATCAGTTTCGTCAGGTACATTTGTGCACAAACAGTGCCCGTAAAGTTATTGCCTGATAGGGCAGCGAGGCAACAAGTCAGCTGCCTAAGTTTTCAAACACAGCTAGTAGTTGTCTTCTTCTTTTAAGTGCCGATGCAATGGTGTTATACGCTGCACTGCCATCTATCGACGTGGATCAGAATGATCGTGTCTGAGTTTTACATAAATTACACTGAGTTTTAGAGAGCTGTCTACACAATAAATATTTCCCTTGACATACACGTTTAAACTCAGCATACATATGTTGGTAACACTTTATTTGAAGGGGTGTGCATAAGACTGACATGACACTGTCATAAACATGACATAACACCTGTCATGAACATGAAGGAGTCTTTATGAATGTTTATGACTGTCGTCATTAAGTGTCATTCGGTAAATTATGACACTTTTAATGCAAAGTTGACATTGTTTAAAATGTCTTTGTTATGACAACTTTACTTTAACAAAGACAAAAATGTTTTGATTATGACAACTTGACATTAACAAAGATAGAAATGTCTTTGTTATGACAACTTGACATTAACCAAGAAATCATAACCTGTCAACCTGTCACAAATATGTCATAACAGGTCTAATTATCAAACTTAAAGCATTTGACAGTGTAATAACCCTTAATTACATCTTTATAACTAGTACAATGTGTTCCACTTTACTTGAGGACAAGTAAAATATTAATGACACAGTTATAATGGTGTCATGACGGCCAAAGTTGTGACAGGTTGACAGGTTATGATTTCTTGGTTAATGTCAAGTTGTCATAAACAAAGACATTTCTGTTTTTGTTAATGTCAAGTTGTCATAATCAAGACATTTTTGTCTTGGGTAATGTCAAGTTGTCATAACAAAGACATTTTAAACAATGTCAACTTTGCATTAAAAGTGTCATAATTTACCGAATGACACTTAATGACAACAGTCATAAACATTCATAAAGACTCCTTCATGTTCATGACAGGTGTTATGTCATGTTTATGACAGTGTCATGTCAGTCTTATGCACACCCCTTCAAATAAAGTGTTACCCATATGTTTCACCTGTTGTCTCAGCTGTACAATTGTGTTACATTGTCTAATTTTCACTCTTCGCATTAGTAAAGTACACTATGGAACTAGTGTATCTACAGATGCAGCAACCAATGAGTGTAAGGATTCTCTCCAACATTTAGTGAAACTCTGTGGATCAAGTCACTTCAACATGGTGAAATACATTGAGACGGGTGACCCACACCATACAGAATTAAAACACTTAGTTAATATAACTTTTATAACTTAAATTTGTATATGTTTATAAAAAGTTTACGTAGCTATCTAAATGGGGACATTCCACTGACAATTTTGTATACTGTACAAACTGTATATTATATGCCCCTACACTAAACCTACCCAACACCTACCCATCACTGAAAACTTTCTGCATTTTTACATTTTTAAAAAGCTTTTACTTACTTTATTGTTAAACCAGTTTTACAAACAAGGACGTACCTAAAGGGAGGCTTTTGGAGATTTTATCAGGTTTTGGTCACTTCTGGGTACAAATTTGTCCCCAGAATATGGTTAAGTAGGTACACACACACACGCACGCACGCACGCACGCACACACACACACACACACACACACACACACACGCACACACACACACACACACGCACACACACACACACACACACACACACACACACACTTAGTAATGTGATATTCACCAAGAATTAATTAGATCTGCTAATAGTTACAGCAATTCCCCATGTTGCAGGTCGTTTATGATTGTTTATGATTGTTTGTCGAAGATCCAGATCCTACAATCCAGCAGATTTGTACAGCTTCAATCCCCCACTGTGATCCAGGCACCTGAATAAGCTCTTTAAAAAGCCAAAAGTGTGCATTCAACTGCATGTTGGATATATGCCCTGTTACAGCATCTTCAAAATTCAGTTTAATAATTCTGCCATGAATGTTAATTGACTGCAATAAACTGCAGACAAACATCTTCAAACATTAAACAAAATGACACTGACTACAACAGCGTAACATTAATCAGCCTACAGCTTCGATCTTATTACCTATTGAGATTTTTCTGAAATACCTATGGAGAGTTGTACTTCCGGGACCCAGGCCAATGAAGAAGGGGGCGGTCATTGTTGAGCTCTGTAACATACAGTTCAGAGTTCTGTTGTCCCTTGCGAGTGCTTGTCATGTGCTGTTTGATATGCTATCAGAAGTGAAACACTCCGGTCCACTGAGTATACGTCAACATTGGTACACACTACCAAGCTGACACTGAGCAGGATGTTGTGTCTCTCTCACCTCATCCTCTCTAACCCTCCCCGTCTCCAAATCCCCATAGCTAAGTGTCTTGAATAAGACAGGATTTCTCATTCTTGCAGACTGAATCGTCTTTTAGATGGAGGAGCCTGTCGGAAAGGAGCAGAGATACAGCTCAGCAGGGTGATTCCTCACATAAGCCGAGGTGCTGACTGAGTGCAATGATGCAATCGAAAGGACAGTGAATCCCATCATAAAATAATTGTTTTATACTTCTCTTTTCCTGCCCGAAGAATGTGAATTTTAGCTGTGGCCCTGTGGAAGCCTGTGCCTTTTTTTCACCCGTTTTATGACATATCAGTCGGATCTCTTACACAAGTAATAGAACACCTCACTAACTCAATCAATCAACCAATCAATCTAGATCTATCTATCTACCTACAGCATTTATCCACCTAGTATGTACCTTTCCACAGTATACCCATCTAATACATCAGAGGTGTATTTCTAAAAATGGTAGAAACGTTTGAATTATAACAAGCTTCATTTCAGTCAATGATAGTATTGATTGTTTTGCAGGTCTCAGAGGAGTTGAACCAGTGTAACTGCATTTTCTTGGATCCCTCCTCAAATCTCCTCAAGCTCACAGATGACACAACTCTAATTGGCTTTATAATCAGGAGCCATGAATCTGCCTACAGATTGGAGTTTTAATGGCTGGTGTTTGTGTGAAGCCACAGACGCCTGTTGCCTAATACTTTCAAGACAACAGAGATGATTGTGGACTTCTGGAGCCGACTCATGCACCTGCTCTACTCTAATCAATAATTACAACGGGATCTGATTAGCATTCATATAGTGTGGTTCTTGCACATTAGGATACGGTTTTGACATTAGGATAGTCACTAAAATGTACAATATCAATGAAAGGATTCTACATAAACCACTTTTCATATTTCATATATCAACTTCAAAGACATGCATACATACATACATAGGGCCCTATTTTAACGATCTGAAACGCAAGTATCAAGCGCGAAGCGAAAGTAACTTTGTGGGCGGGTCTTGGGCGCTGTTGCTATTTTACCGGCGGGATAAATGACCAATTGCGCCCGACGCAAGTTTAAAAGGGGTTGGTCTGAAGTAGCTTCATTATTCATAGGTGTGGTTTGGGCGTAACGTGAAATAAACCAATCAGAGCGTCATATCACATCCCCTTTAAGAGCATGATGAACGAGGTGCGCTTGTTCCATGGCGCAATACTACTATAACGGCGCATTTACCAGGAGCGCTTCAGAATCGGTTCACAGCCGAGGAGATCGATGTTCTCGTCAGGGCCGTAAAAGAAAGAGAAGTGACATTGGAGATGGGACAAACCCACCCAAATTAGCTTCGGTTAGACATGCATATAATAATTTGGGTAAATATGTAAGCTTTATGCCTATTTTTCCCATCGTCATGGACACAACAATGATTTCCCTTGTGTTTTAATATTTTTCCTTATAATAATGTATCATTTGCAAAAAGGAAAATGCATCTGTGTAGATGAGAGAATCATCTACAGTGTGTGCGCGTTGTTCACACTCTGTATGACCAAGCATGCGCGCTTAAAATAGCATCTGAATGTACGCTCAACGCACCACTGACTTTAAACTAGTTTTTTTTCTGGTCAGTGGCGCAATTGTTTTCTGGAACTGCAAAATAGCACCAGGGATTGTTTGCGCCGGAACACGCCTCCTTTTTTGCGCCGACCCGCCCAGGGAGCGCAAGTTCATTCTCTAGTTAACCGGCGTGCGTCTGTGGAGGGAAAAGCCCGCTTTGCGCGGGTGCAAAATACGAATGATACATGCGTCAGTGTACAAAGTAATTTGCGCCGGCTGCAAGATAGGGCCCATACAGTCATGTGAAAAGAAGTACACCCTCTTTTGAATTCTAAGGTTTTACATAGCAGGACATAATAAAAAATCATCTGGACTTTAGCAGGTCTCAAAATGAGGTAAAAACAACATCAGAAAACCAAAATATGCCATACGCCTATTACTGTGTAGTTATTTTGACAAAATAAAGCCAGCATGGAGAAGCCATGTGTGACAAACTAAGTACACTCTATGATTTAATAGCTTGTAGAACCACATTTACCAGCAATAACTTCAAGTAATTATTTTCTATATGGCTTTATCAATCTCTCACTGTAATGTCTAGTCCGAAGAAGATTGGTGAGATTATTGGTAACACTTTAAAAAAACTTTCATTAATAAATCATTAACAAACATTACATAATACTTAACAGATCATAGTTACAGTTTTTCTCAGTCGCTTTGGTGCATTTCTCAGATCAGAATTAAAATTGAACAATGCCTGTTCAATCTTCACATCATTGTGTCACTTGTAGTGTGTTTCAGCACTTTCTCATTTCTTTGAACAAGTTGCTAATGCTTTGGTACATCCATGCAAATGATTATGTACAATTCTCTGCTGTTTCCTACATTATCAATTGTTTATGTCATGTTGATCAAAATTTATTATAATGGGTCTCTGTTGAATAGTCTCACCCCCCACAATATTTAGACATTAGTTCATAGCATAAGTCTTTACATGCAAAAATGGTTGAACAAGCTGTCATAATATGTCAAGCATATTTCTATACATATTTCAAGACTTTTTTTTCTAAATCTGTCCTGAATGGTCAATTGCTCCCAGGTGAATCATGACTTTCTCTAACGAAGGTCCATCTCATGAACCATCAACTGGCAACAAATTACAGTACAAACAGTAAAAGCGTAAATGTGAATCTTGTCCAGTCTCTTGCAATCAAACTCCCACACACTAAGGTGTAACCTACAATTTACAATAATTGTCATCAAAACTTTAGCCATATTTCACAACAGAACATCCCTCCAGAGTACACTCCCAGCAAACACATTTACGTTGTGGAAACGTCTGTGGCACGTTGCATTTCTGCTATGGCAACGTCGCTGACTACGTGCTCGCAACATTGTAACAACGTAGAATTGTAAGACGCGGCAGGGCTGTAGCAATGTTGTTGAGCGACATTCAGCAACTGAGAGATCACATTCAGACAATTACATTTTTTTAGTATGCTAGATATAAATATCCCTAATTTATCATGTTATGTTTTGTGGTTAATTTTTAATTAGTCATATATTAGATAATTGTATACTTTTTAAATATTGTTTATCATTATTTAAGCTAACAAATTAATAATCAACACCTGCAAGTGTACACTTTGAAGAGTAAAAACGACATAGAAGGTTAGCTAATTCAACTTTATTAAGCATATGGTAATCAAATTGCATTTCCAAAACAAAAGTCATACATTTGTGAGAAAAAACAACAACAACATATTATAGGCTAGCCTATATACAGGGAGTGACTAACATTAACTAGCATGAGCAGACATGATAAAATCTAGCTAAGAAACGAATGAGATGACAAATCAAATGAAAAATAAACAGGAGGTGTGCGAGCGTTTACAAACATTTTTACAAACAGCTAACAAAAAAAAAAAGGAAAAAAATTACCGTGCAACGCCCGGTAGCTGTTCAAGGAGAGCTGAAATCAATTGCTCATCATTAAAGTCATTTTGGCTTCATTGTGGCTTAGGCTATACCTTTTGGCATAAAGTTAAATATTTGTCATACCTGACCAGAAGATGTTCAAATAAATATCACAGACAAGGAAGTTGTAGGTTGTGTTTGTATAATTCTGTATCTTATTTAGCTGAGGTAAATTAAACGCAATTCACACATTTCCTTGCTTGATGATGAATGAGACGGCCTAGCTGTTGGTTGAAATTTAAAAGGCTGGTTTTCGCACTTCAGGGCGGTGACGAGTACATATGTTGTCCCAACACCAGACACCCTTGGCACAACCTTAAGCAATGTCCCTGAACGCTGGTTTAATGTTACATTGTGACAACGCCGTAACAACCTTCACCACACAACGTAGTTATAGCAACATTTTGGCCACGTTGTTAAAACGTTGTTAGAAGATTGGTTACGTTGTGCCAACGTTCTGTGTTTGCTGGGGTGTTATATTGACAACATGACTAAGCAGTTTGACTGTATTATCCATACACAATGACACAAGGACTTGTCATTCTGATGGCACTGACATGTTCATTGACACCGATATTTACTATTGAGAGATGATCTAAGGATTTTGAGCAAGAGACTGGCTTTTGCAGGTAATCCAAGGTTTTTTGCTATTTGTACGACTTGTTTTGAGAAATGCATTTACTGTTTTTCAAATGTCGAGGATGATTCGAGAAATGTACCAAAGCGACTGAGAAAAACTGTAATATATATTCACTTAGCTAGAAATATGAGATAATGTGCTTCTTAATGTTTACTAATGAACTTAAACTTTGCACAATGATTAGCAGATCATTATTTAATGTAAATTGAAATGCTTAATAATGTCATTAAACTTTCAATTTATATGATCAAACACTTAAAAAAAAAATATATATATATATAAATTATTTGACATATGGTTTACAATGATTAAAAGCTTCATTAATAAAACATTAAGAAACATTAAGAAACATTATATAACGCTTAACGGATCATTCGTTAATATATATTCAAATATGAGATAATGTTCTTCACACACTATTCATTTAACATATTATTCAATAACTCATATAACCACAGTCTGTAAAGGTCACACATTCAGTCTTCCTTTATTATGGTGCAGACTTTTACTATTTTTTTTTTTTTTACAAATCTTTTATTAATTATTTGTTCATGTTTTTGCAGTACCCAATCTAACGTTGATACTATTCATTATTTATAAATGTTTATAAATGTTTACTTATCATTAGCATCTTTAATAGGCAGTCATCTCAATGGAAAAAATGGTCCCAACGTACCTTAATTCACCCTTTTTACACATCTTTACAGATCATTTATTAATTATTTGTTCATGTTTTTGCATTACCCAATCTAGTTGAAACTATGTATTATTTGTAAATGTTTATAATTTTTTATTAATCATTTGCCTGTATGTATACTGGACTTTTAGCCTTAACAACATGTGCAATTGGTGGTTAAGTTTAGCTAAATGCTTGCTAAAGACACACTAACAACACATAATTGTAATTGTGGAGCAAAACTTTTTTTGAGAAGCAGCAACAAGTGCATGATCATATGAATTGAAAGTTTATAACATAACATTTAATATTTGTAAGCATTTTAATTCACATTAAATAATTGTCTGTTATTGATCGTTATGTAATGTTTAATAAGTGTGTCACAGGTAGGTGGCTGTAATAAATAGCACACAATGAAGGAGATACACAAGGAGACTTTTAATATAATACTCTACACACCAAATAGCAGAAAATATTGGAGAATGAACAACCCCATTACACATAGCACTTAAACAATTTAGGACAAAGAACTGACTGAAACAGAGGGTTTAAATACACACAGCAAACAAAGTGAGAAACTAACAAGACACACCCAAACTGAGGACTCAAACAGACAAGGAACGGAGGAGAACGGAACCGATTAACAAACTAGAGGCAAAAGAAAAAAGAAAAATGACCAGGAAACAGAACAAACATGTGACTAAGTTTATTAGTTAACTTTAACAAGCACATTATCTCATTTTTCTAGCTAAGTGCATATGACAACTAATATGTTAATCATTGTA
Source organism: Semotilus atromaculatus (assembly GCA_031834385.1). Taxonomy (NCBI): domain Eukaryota; kingdom Metazoa; phylum Chordata; class Actinopteri; order Cypriniformes; family Leuciscidae; genus Semotilus; species Semotilus atromaculatus. Next base: position 23,164,637 of record JAULUF010000052.1, read on the forward strand.
TTTGGTTCGTTAATGATGTATTAATGAAAGTTATTATTAAAGTGTTACCCTAACAGGTGTGATTGTTAATAAATGTCCATGATAACAAATTAAACTAAGAACTAGGAACTAACAAATGAAACTAAGAACTAGGAACTAGGAAACTAGAACAAATGGAATAGGTAACTGAAGAGAAACAAACTAAGAGTCAATGAAAACAAAACTGAACAGAGCATAACTGTGACAGAACGTCCGGGAAGGTGCTGAGGAGGTGGTTCAGGATGCGGACGAGGGGCTGGTGAAGGAGGAAGCTCCTGAGGAAGGGTACCAGGGTGACAATGGTGGTGGGAGGAGCCAGGGAGGTGAGGATAGGAGGAGTAACAGGTGGTGATCCATGGCTCAGCCAGGATGAAAGACCTTGGCAGAGTCGATGGAGGGAGAAGAAATGGTGGAGACTTGGCTGACAACACCTGGGGGATGACTGACAGAGAAGAAGCCAATGGTAGTGGTGCCTTGGACGCAGACAAAGAGGAAATGGGACCGGGTGACACAGATGGTCCTGGAGCCAGAGTGCCTGAGGACTGAATCAGAGCCTGTGTGACTAAGGACCAAGCCGAAGGGAAGGCAGAGCCCGTTGGAGCCAAAGGGTTGGAGAGACGGAGCGCAGTGGACAGCTTGTAAGTCTGTGGCACAGGCAGGGTGATGTCTGACCAAGGCAGAGCAGAAGGAGCAGGCTCTATCCTTGTCACAGGCTCTGGTTCCTTTATTGTGGCAGACGTGAGCTCCCAGTCTGCGGTGGGCTCCGTGCTTGCATTTGATGACTGGGTGGGCTCTGGATGCAGAGACATGACGATGGATGTTGAGCAGGGCTAGACAAGAGCGATGTTCTTTTCTTCCGTCTACCCACAGAGCAAAGTTGATGTAATCCTTTAAACTCCAGCAGGTGTCCCTTGGGCATCAGGAAGGGGATGACGTCGTCCACCCCATACTATAAACCAACCATTAGGGTGAAGTCCTCACACGTCTCTTAGTAGCAGATATTATGGTACTCCTCCACGTAGTCCTCTAAACAATGGCCACCCTGGAAAATAAGGGTGCATGCTTTGTAGCCCTTCCTAGGTGCAATGTTGATGGACGCAATATCCATTTTCTTCTAGGTCCAGTATTCTGTAACGTCTAGTCCGATTAAGATGGATAAGATTCCCAAAAGGTTGAAATAACAATATTCTTTATTAAATTAAAACAAACACAGGTAAACCAAAAGGAGATGTATAACATGGATAATACCGTACAGTGATTGAAAGGAAAAGGGGAACTTAAATAGACATGGTGATGAACTAAAAGACTAACAGGTGTGATTGTTAATTAATGTCCATGGTAACAAATTACTGGTGGGAATGAAACTAAACAGAGTATAACTGTCACATCACTCATTGTGGAGGAATATTGGCTCACTCTTCTTTACAACATTGCTTCAGTTCTTTGAGGTTTCTTCAGGTCCTGCCACAGCATTTCAATCGGGTTGAGTTCTGGACTTTGACTGGGCCAGTGCAACACCTTAATTCTCTTTTTTTTTTTTTTTTTGCCATTCTGTTGTAGACTTGCTGGTGTGATTGGCATCATTGTCCTGTTGCTGCATGACTCAAATCCGGCCAAGCTTAAGCTGTCGGACAGATGGCCTCACATTTGGTTCTAGAACACTTTGGTATACAGTGCCGAGGTCATATGGCTGCAAAACAAGCCCAAATCCTCACCCTTCCACCACTGCGCTTGACAGTTGGTATGAGGTGTTTGTGCTGATATGCGGTGTTTAGTTTTCGCCAAATTTACACTGTGGATTATCGCCAAACATCTCCACTTTGGTCTCTTCTGTCCAAAGAACATTGTTTCAGAAGTCTTGTGGTTTATTCAGAAGCCTGCTGCCATGTTCTTTTAAGAGAGACGAAGCAATTAAGTCATACTTATTCAGTATTTTTATAATTGAACTGTCATGAACTTTAACATTTAACATGCTAACGGAGGCCTGAGATGTAGAGATGTGTATCTGAGATGTAGTTCTTGGGTTGTTGCAGTTTCTCTGAGCATTACTCAGTCTGACCTTGGGGTGAATTTGCTGGGACGTCCACTCCTGGGAAGATTGGCAACTGTCTTGAATGTTTTCCACTTCTGAATAATCTTCCTCGCTTTTAGAATGATGGACTTCAAATTGTTTGGAAATTGCTATATAACCCTTCCCAGATTGATGGCAGCAGCAATTGGTTCTCTAAGATCATTGCTGATGTCTTTCCTCCTTGTTATTGTGTTGACACACACCTGAATGCTCTAAACCAACAAAACACCTACACTTCTGCTTTTATAGAGGTGGTTAGCCTGCTGATAAACTAAATAATCGAAGGCATTTGATTAGCAATACCTGACTGCTACATACCCTCTGAATTCCTATGGAAGCAGTAAGGGTGTACTTAGTTTGTCACACATGGCTTCTCCATTTTGGCCTAGTTTTTGTTAAACAAACCATGACACGGTTTGTGTGTCATTTGAGGTTGTATTGTATTTACCTAAGACCTGCCAAGGACCAGATGATATTGTATGCATAATTACAAGAAACTAACCCTAAACCAAACCCTAACCCTAACTGTAACTCTATATTAAATACATGTAGTTAATTAATATTACTCAGTACTTATTTGAGCAAGATCTATACAACTACATCTCCTTAAAATAAATTGTAACCCAAAACAGCTTGAGGTTTTTAGACCAAAAGAATAAAAAAAATAAAAAAAACAGGGTTTGAGCAATATTCCCTTAATCTCATAATTTTATATTAGTCAACATGTAATGTCAATGTCCATGTAAGGGCCGATTCACATATAGCGCCTAAAAACGCTCTCTGCTCCTCACCACGGCGCGTCTCAGGTGCTGCAGTTATCACTCTGCCCAAGTAGCAGTGCTTCGCCTTCAGAGAATATAGTTCCCAGTATACGGTTAAAATATGTCTGTGTCTCATGTGACTTTGTTTTTTGTACACTCGGTGACTATACAAATCACAACATGTAAATAGGAAAATGTTTAAGTTATTTTGTCACTTATTTGGATTAGTATGCTAGCTGTAACCATTTACATCCAGTCTTTGTGCTAAGCTAGGCTAGCGGAGGGTGCGTCAAACAGACTTATAGCACGCACGGAGATGAAAAAGGTATGTATGGACTTATCTAACTCTGGGGGATAAGGTGAATAGGCTAAAGTCCCAAAAAGTCGGAGTGTTCCTTTAAGGTTCTTGTCACGTGACCTACGGTGCGCTTGCGGCATTCTGAAAAGTTGAGATGTTTTTATCTCGATGCGGCGCGGACGCGCTTGGAAAAAACGAGCGCGTCGCACCGCGACCACGTCGCTTCCGTTATGAGTGCGCATACCGCGCGCCTACATTTGAAATAACTAACTTGAGCGCGCAAAAGACGCGATATGTGAACAGGCCCTAACAAGGCATTTATGCAAGAGAGGTTTCAGTGGATGCCATGATTATGTACTGCAATGCAGTACCTCTGAGTGTGTTCTTTCTCAGACATTAACACACTCACACACTCACTCACACGCAACGCACACACACACACACACACACACACACACACACACACGCACACGCGCACACACATACGCACAAACACTCTCTGCACACTGATCTCTCCTTATACTATGCTTTAGCACTTGTCACCATGAGGGATTGCTGGGGGGGTTGGCAAAGCCCTTGATTATGCATGAAAAATACTGATAGACCTTACTATTTTAGGCGGTTAATTGAATGTTTTTGTTGTTGTTTTTATTTTGACAGGTAATGGCTTGATTACATCTCTGCACTACACTGTATGAATTGATTTCCCCATTCCCAACTTAAAGGTACACTATGTAGCTGTTTGTTCAACATTTTTTATTTTAAACGAGCGATCCCCTGGAGGTAGGAGATTTAGCTGATCCGTGTCAACGTTTCTCGCTTGTTGTGACAACTAACCTATGCCTCTCCCACACCATACCAGTGTTGTATAAAGTACTAGAAAGTATCATACTAGAAAAAGACTTTGGTAGAAGTGAAAGTTACCTTTAGAATATTACTTAAAAGTCTTAAAGTATATGACATATACTGTACTTAAGTATCAAAAGTAATTTTCTGATATTTAATGTACTTAAGTATTTGAAGTAAAAGTAAAAAATGTTTTTACAAATATTGTTTAGCCGGCCGCACTATAGTAACCTGGCGAGTTGTCACTTCAGTTGTTAAACCTGCTATAATGGTGAATTCAGGGGACTAGGCTAAGGCCACGCCCCCTTGGCGGGCTCTGACGTGTAATGACGTAGGGCTAGCTCATTGGTCGCACATCATATCGGAATTCATTCAACTTTTGTGTCACTCTAGAGGAACATTCGTCTCAATTCTGCGCTCATGGCAGCCACTTCGAAGCTTTTACATACCTGAAGTTATCAAGACAGTCGTGTGAGGTAGTCAGTGATGTGTCAGAGCTCAAATATATTACAGTCAGTGTTGGTGGAAACACATTACAAGTCACTCGAGTTACGTAATCAGATTACTTTTTTCAAGTAACTAGAAAAGTAACTCATTACTTTTAAATTTACAATAAAATAGCTGAGTTACTACAAGTAATGCAAGTTTTACTTGAGTGTTTTTATTTTTCTGGATAACTTTTACTTTTAACAGTAGATTTAAATGTAGGAACTTTTACTCCAACTCAAGTACATTTCTAATGAAAATCAAGCATAGTGTCAGTTCTGTCAGGCCACGTTAGTCAAGCTCGGATCAGACTCTCAGCTGATCCACATCTACCTATAGGAATAGGACGCCTATCACTGTATACATATTTATAAGCTCCTTCAGTATTATCAGCAGCTATCGCGTTTCTCAGGAGTTAATTATCCTCCTCCATCCCCAGCTCCTCCTCTCGTCCACTCACTATGGCAATCTGATTCCCCTTAATCAGAATAAATTCTCGAATTATGCTGTACTTTTAAATCTTGAATTACGTGTATTTGCATACATTCATGTTGGTTCTGTTCTGTTTACCTGGACAATGATTATTGTCATTGGCGGGTTATTGCTGCTCTTCCTGCTCTTATCCATGCTAGGCTGTCAATCGTATTTGACGATAGTGGTCCTGACAGAAAAACTGTACTTTTACTTCATTACATTGGGCGTCGCTCCTCTCGTTACTTTAGTTTAATGCAATACATGTTAAGAATTGCATAGCTTATTCCAAGCGTTTTCTCTCCTTTTTTATGGGACATGAGCGATACCACATTCCCAAATTAATCACTCTTTTGAATCGATTCTGTTCAAAGACTTGATCAAACAAGTTTGCAAAACTGTCTAAATCAGTATTTGAATTATTTGTTCAGTTCCCTGTACACACATGCAGAGTTGTAACGGGAAATTTAAGAACATCAAGAGCGTTTGATGAAATGGCCCTGGACCTACACTCAATCAAAAGCAAATCTGCAAATGCATCCTATTTTTTGCCAGTGATGAAGATCCTAATTAGTTTAACACCTGCGTATGCTGTCTGCGAACGATCTACATATGATTTCAATTCATTCAGATTATTACGTTTTAGAGGCCTAAAAACGCTAACTTTTGAAAAGGGGTTTCAAGAGCAATTTTTTTAAAACAATCCCACGTCTCCATGTAAACTACAAAAACGCAAGTTTGTGAAAACAATGATGTCATGCACATACGTATTACCTGTTCAGTCTATGGGCGCATAGTGTTTCTTTACAAAGTTACTGTACATCGCCAACTACTGGCCTGACAGCATAATACAGCGTTTTTAGTCATTTTTGTGGGTCCGTGTGAACAGGGATATTTTTGACAACCTTGTCATCTGTAGGCGAAGAACGCAAAGGAAAAACTTTTCTGTATTTATTATCATGTCATGTAAACATACCCTAAGAAAAAAAAAGGTTATTAAAATGTTCACTGAAAAGTTATTTGGGGAACCGCAAATGGGTATTCTATGGCATCACTGTCACAACTCCCTTTTGGGACCCTTATTTTTATTTTATTTTAATGGGAGCTATTATTTTGTTCCACATTTGCTTAAAATATACTGCCTTAACCGCCTTTGAACAAAACTGAAAATAATTTTTCATACCATACATCCGATGGGTGCAGGGTTACGCATTACCTACATAAATCAGCAGGATTTTATAAAAGTATTAGATTTCTGTAGTGCATAGTGACAAACATGTGTTCAGGAAAGTGCTATGGTGGCGATTGTTGCCATTTAATACTCTGAGGGAAAAAAAAATTAAAAGTGCTTTTTCCCTGGAGGGCCTTTAGCCCTGTTGTGCCCTATATGTGGTAACTGTGGTATAAGCAGAATAATATTGCCCAGACTGTTGAATTTTAACATCAGTAGAAAATATAGCCTCGGGTGAGCATGGATATTTTCAATAATTCAATGGTCCGATGTCAATTATTCCTTAAACCATGTAATAAAGACACTGCGAAATAAAATATACAGTACTGTTATTTAATTATTGGTCATTACCATTATAAATGCACTGTTATTGACGTTTTTTGAAAAAAAAAATGAATAGTTGACTGGGCACATTACTACTCAGATTTTCTTGAGTTAAGAATAGATTATCTCATTCCCAGAGGGACATTAGTCAACCAGTCAAACACATATTCTGGTTCTTCTCAGCATTATACACCAATGCCCACGAAAGGTGTTAAGGTGTTTTCTATTGATTCAAAACAATGTGGTTCTTTACAGTAGAGCAGAGTAAACACATCCATCGCATTTGGTCACACTGTGCAAGAATGGAAAGATTTAGAGGAAAAATGGCAGTTGCTAAGTAACCATTTTACTGGGTAGAACAGCAGATGGTGGTGGTGTGTTCATGAGTGATTTAGCATGTGTGTGTGTATCTGTGCGTTTGCGTGAGGCAGATAAAGAGAGTGAGGGAAGCAAAGTCCCTGATGAGAGGACCAAGAGATCATCTCCGCATTCAGGAAATTACCATCGCTACATAATGTTCAAAAACATCAGACAACCTCTGGCATCTATTTTCAAAGTTCAACAGTATCTTAGATCAAGACACGCTGGTTTGGATTGCCCTATAGATTTCATGTTGTAACGGTTAATACTGAGGGACACTTGTAAACCCTTCAGTTGTTTTAGTAACTGTAAACACAGGCGTGCGACTGACATACAAACAGTTTGAGAGACATTTTGAGGCTAATGATTCGTACACAGACTCCACAATCAAACAATACAGGATTTACAGCTAAAACAAAAAAAAAAAACACCAAACTAATCTTAATGGCATCTGAACATTGAATCCATATTCTCGTAATGAAACTAGAATAAACATTGGCTTGGCTTTTCGGAGATGGCAAGACCTGAAGGATCTGAAATGTTGTAAAGTGATGGGGAGATGGCGGTTTTATTATTCAACAGGTAAGTTATTTTATTGAACAGATAAATAGACAAATGAAGCTCTCGAATAGGTAATTGTAAAGCATTATCTATTGCGAATTGTGATATTGTGAGTGATAATAAAGTTACTAGCCTCTATATATGCATCATTGATGACTTTAAGTAAACTGAAAAGATAGGATGCAATTTTCCTAAAGCAACTGTTAAGAAATTTACATTTACGCATTTGGCATTTTGCTTTTATCCAAAGCGACTTACATTGCATTTCAAGGTACACCTTTACTTTCTTATCAGTTCTTGCTTTCACTGGGAATCAAACCTATGACCATGGCGTTGCAAGCGCCAACACTACTGTTTGAGCTACAGGAAAGCTCAGAGGGGAATTGTAAATTTTACATTGTTTATTTGTAAATGTAATTAATGAACAATAATTCCTGCAATAAAATAATGAAAAGAAACACAGAAATCAGTTGATAAAAATATTGTTTAAAGGTGCCATATGTAAAAATTGAGGTAAAAATATCCAAAAAATGAGCTACACGTATCAAAAGAATGAGAAGAAATAAGTGCAATGATGTCATTAAAAATTTTTGGTAAGTTGCAGCATACTGTATCTTTCAACAGTGTTCGTGTTTTTTTACTATTAGCTAGTAGAGATGATCGGTTCACGTGCGCTAGGCATGCATTACATCTCTAATCTCTAAAAATCTTCAAATGCTCCACGTGAAACTGCGGTCTTACTATCGTGTCAATTGATTTGATTAATATGCGCGAGAGAGAGAGAGCAGGACCGCTCTCATGTTGTTTGAAGACGTGAGAGTGCGCGCGCGTGGCCGGGGCTCGCTCTCTCTCTCTCTCTCTCTCTCTCTGCTCGTAACGCGTCAAGCGCAGCGGCAGCAGTCATTCTATTCTACATCCCTCACCGATCAAAATAGGCTTTGGCGGGATAAAGCGGACTATTTGACGGTTTTAGAAGATTAACAACCTGAAACTAAAAAACAGACTAGAGTAGGCCAACTTTCTGGAGGTATACTGGCCCCATCTGGAATGGAATATGTGGAGTATGAATAGATTTTTTGACATAAGGCACCTTTAAAGTTGCCTTATACTTGCAAAACACTGCAACAATATTTTTAAAGTACATTTCCAAACTGCTATAAGCAATACCATGCATATGGCTGAGGAGATATAGATTACTGTTCATGACTTCTAATGCAAATATTAGCCATTAAAGACTTAATTGATAACTAATCGGTACAGCAAACAGTCTCTGGATCTATTTTATTTGTGATCATTTATAAATCAGTGTATAATGGACATTGACAAAGCAAATGCATAACTTAAGTATATAAGTAATAAGTACTTATGAGATAAGTAATTATAAAAAATAACATAAATGAAACTATAACTGTTCTTATAATGCATTAGGTCTTAAATATATTTATTAATATATTTATAGAATAGTAATACTTACTTATAAATAAGTATAAATGGGGCTATGATTCCTTATAAGCATGGACTTGTGTTACCAAACTTTTTGATGAATGGAAATATGTTAAAAGTTCTACATGGAACCATCAATGGCAATAAATAATCTTTATATTTAAAGGGGTTATATAATGCCATTTTTTTACAAGCTAATATGATTCTTTAGGGTCTAAATTAAAAGTTTGTAATATACTTTAATTAAAAATTCTCATTAGTATTGTAAGAAAACATGTATTTTACCTGGTCAAAAACAGCGCTGTTTTCAGCAGGCCGTTTAAGTGCATGTGTCTTTAAATGATAATGAGCTTTGCTCACCCCGCCCCTCTGTTCTGTGCGTACACCGTTTGTAACACAATAACACAATACCATAACGCGTTGTTCATTATAAACGTGGGATTATGAATTATATTGAGAACGTCGTACATAACGTCGTACATAACATGCCGTAATGTAAACCTTTTCATGAGCAGCTTCTTAGCAAAACCAGCTTTATACTGACCCTCCTCGTTAATAAAGCTGTCTGGTGTGTGAAAGGATTCGCGCAAACATGAAAGCATTGACGTTGATCGTGGGGAATATTCTCTTCGAAAACAAACTCAGCCACTGCGTCATTAAAATGACTGCTATGTTCCTTATTGCACCCAAGAACAGAACACCACAATCGTTTAGACGCCATTCTGCTCATAGTGTCATGGTAGACGTATTCACTGGTTCCTTCTAGTCTCGTGTTTATGTTGTTGTATGAGTGCAAGTGTGCAAGGGGCGTGTCTGTATGTCATTACCCGATCCGCTCCAGCTGCTCATCATTACATCACCAGCTGCAGTTGATCTCATCATGCTACTTATACTCACCGCTGTTCTCTCATCTTTGTCAGATCGTTGTTTGATGTATCCCTGTCTGGTCTTCTGGTTCGTGTTCCTGCCTGGTGTTCTTTGTTCGTCTCACCGTCTGTCTGCACTTCACCGGATCTGGCCATCGAAGTCCCTGCGTCCCTTCATTCCACCTGGCTGTACTGCGTCCTGGACTTTGGTGCACTTCAAATAAATTGTTAACTCGCTTTTGCTTCCTGTGATCTGTATATCATGACAGAACGAAATGACCCAGGAATGGAAGCAACGAGCGCACCTCCGTCTTCGTTGGAAGAATTCATACATCATAGTATCAGAAGAATGGACTCGCAGGAGAAAGAGATCGGCGATACAGGCCGAGCAGTACAAGTCTTGGTGACGCAGGTGTCCGAGCTCACCCAGCAGATCCAGCGCCTACGGACTCCCACTGCGCCACCCACACCAGCCGTTCCTCCCGTACCACCAGGAAGCCCCTCCCAGTCCGAACCACGGCTACCGGTTCCAGAAGCCTACTCAGGTGAACCATCACACTGCAGAGCATTTCTCACCCGGTGCTCTATGCACTTTGCGCTTCAACCTCCCACTTTTCAGAACGAACAGACCAAGGTGGCATTCGTTTTAACGCTGTTGACTGGGAGAGCGGCGCTTTTGTGGGAGAACCAACACCCATGCTGCACCTCGTTCCAGACCATCTCCGCCGAGATGAAACAGGTGTTTGACCGGGCGGTCGCTGGAAGAGAGGCGGCCAGAGCATTGGCCGAGCTTCGGCAAGGAGAGAAATCAGTCTCAGACTTTTCTATCGAATTCCGGACTTTGGCGGCGGAGTGTGGATGGAACGAGGAGGCGCAGTGGGACATGTTCCTGCATGGGTTGGCTGACCACGTCCAGAGGGAGATCTACCCCCTGGATCTTCCCACCACCCTCAATGGACTGATCGATTTAGCTCTGCGGGTGGATGCTCGGTTGTCTAGAGTCGAGCGTCAAGTGACGTCCACCCGCACACTCTGGGTTTTCGACGGTCCACGATCCAGCGGCAGGGACGTGGTCAGCCCCATTGACGATCACGAGCCCATGCAGGTGGGCCGAGCTCGGCTTTCCCGAGAGGAGAGGGAGAGGCGGAGATCCCAGGGCCTTTGCCTGTACTGTGGAGGAACCGGACACTATGCTTACAACTGCCCGGTAAAAGGCCAAGCCCGATAGTAAACCTGAGGCTACTATTGGGTGGGATCTCCGCCAGGAAGACCTCATCAGCAACTACATCTACCTCCACCCTCCTCTCGGTAAGACTAAGATAGTCAGTCCACCAACACGATTGTCTAGCACTGTTGGATTCTGGGGCTGAAGGTAATTTTATGGACCATAATTTCGCACGCAGATTTCAGATTCCCCTCAAACCCCTCACTCATCGGATTGCTGTTCACGCTCTAAATGGTCATGAGCTTCCCACTATCTCATTGTCCACTGAAGAAATCACTCTCATCCACTCTGGCAACCACACGGAAACTATTTCATTTATTATTCTGGATTCACCCCTGGCACCTGTTGTTCTTGGACACCCATGGCTCATCCGACACAACCCCCGAGTGGACTGGATTCATAGATCTGTGCTGGAGTGGAGCAAGGAATGTCATAAGTCTTGTCTCATGTCTGCTTGTTCGTCTGTACCTGTCTCTGTGTTTCAGGAGGAAGCAGGGGATCTGTCTAACATGCCCGCGGAGTATCTGGACCTGAAGGAAGTGTTCAGTAAGTCTCGTGCTGCTTCTCTTCCTCCGCATCGTCCCTACGACTGTGCAATAGATTTACTGCCAGGTAAGTCTCCGCCTTAGGGCAAGTTATATTCGCTTTCGATTCCTGAAAGAGATGCTATGGAGAAATATATTTCTGATTCTCTAGCAACCAAGTTCATTCGCCCTTCCTCTTCTCCAGCGGGGGCGGGGTTCTTTTTTTGTGGGGAAGAAGGACGGTTTGCTGCGACCTTGTATTGATTACCGAGGGTTGAATAACATCACGGTAAAGAATACTTATCCTTTGCCGTTGATGTCTTCAGCTTTCGAGAGGTTGCAGGGAGCGTCCATCTTCACAAAACTGGATTTGCGTAACGCTTATTTGGTTCGCATTAGGGAGGGAGATGAGTGGAAAACTGCTTTTAACACCCCCAGGGTACACTTTGAATACTTGGTCATGCCTTTCTGGCTGTCCAACTCCCCAGCGGTTTTCCAGGCACTGGTCAATGACGTGTTGCGAGATATGATCGATCAGTTCATATATGTCTACCTGGATGACATATTGATTTTTTCTTCGTCTCTCCAGGAACATGTGCAACACGTTTGACGAGTGCTTCAGAGGTTGCTGGAGAATGGGCTTTTTGTCAAGGCGGAGAAATGCGAATTTCATGCACAGTCTGTTCCTTTTCTAGGATACATCGTGTCGTCTGAGGGAATGCGGATGGACGAAGATTAAGGCTGTGGTAGATTGGCCAAGTCCAGATTCCCGCAAGGCCCTGCAGAGGTTTCTGGGGTTCGCCAATTTTTACCGGCGATTCATTCGCAACTTCAGCCAGCTAGTCGCGCCTCTGACCGCCTTGACCTCCTCCAGAACTGCGTTCAGGTGGTCCGACACAGCCGAGGCTGTGTTTAAGAAACTGAAAGGCCGCTTTGTTTCAGCCCCCATTCTCATCACCCCTGATTCATCACGTCAGTTCGTGGTGGAGGTCGACGCATCAGAGGTGGGAGTAGGAGCAGTGCTATCCCAGCGTTCGCCTGTAGACGACAAGATGCACCCTTGCGCGTTTTTGTCCCATCGTCTATCCCCAGCCGAACGTAATTACGACATTGGTAACAGAGAGTTGTTGGCAGTCAAGTTGGCGTTGGAGGAGTGGCGCCACTGGTTAGAAGGGTCGGGGGTACCTTTTAGCATCTGGACTGATCATAAGAACCTCGAATATATCAGAACTGCTAAAAGATTGAACTCTAGGCAGGCTCGGTGGGCACTTTTTTTCGGTTGTTTCGATTTTTCCCTCTCATACCGTCCGGGGTCCAAGAACATCAAACCCGACTCACTATCTCGTATATTTGATTCTTCCGAACGCCCGTCCACTCCCGAGTGTATTTTACCCGAAACCATATTTGTTTCAACACTCACATGGGAGGTCGAAGCGAAGGTCAAGAGAGCCTTAGAAGGGGTAACGCCTCTGCCCGGGTGCCCACCGAATCGCTTATTTGTGCCGGAGGGATTCTCGAAGGCAGCCCATTTCATTTCCTTACCCAAATTACCCTCAGCTAAGGAGACAGCGGCAACGATCGTAGACCACGTCTTTCGGTTACATGGCCTCCCGACAGACGTGGTTTCCGACAGGGGACCCCAGTTTGTGTCCAAATTTTGGCGAGAATTTTGTAAATTACTGGGGGCGACGGTTAGTCTGTCTTCTGGGTTTCATCCCCAGAGCAATGGTCAAACTGAGAGAGCCAACCAAGATTTGGAGAGGATGTTGCGATGTTTGGTTTCCAAGAATCCTTCCTCATGGAGCCAACAACTGTCTATGGTGGAGTACGCACACAACACGTTGCCAGTGTCAGCTACGGGTCTATCTCCGTTTGAGTGTAGTGTAGGTTACCAGCCACCTATTTTTCCCAGTCTGGAATCCGAGGTTGCGGTTCCCTCCGCTCACGCCTTTTAGCCCGTGAAACTCCAGGTGGGGGCGCGCACCAAGGCCAAGGCCGATCGCCACAGGTCAAGGCCTCCTGTATACGTCGTTGGTCAAAAAGTGTGGCTTTCAACCAAGAACATTCTTTTTCGCACCGTCTCTTATAAACTTGCACCCAAATTTATTGGCCCGTTTACTGTCACCATACTGTCACCATACTGCCATTAGTCCGGTGGCAGTCCGCCTCAAGTTACCTCCTGCGTACAGGAGAGTTCATTCCGTGTTCCATGTATCCAAAATCAAACCTGGTCCCGGTTCCTCCCCCACCGCGACTCTTAGATGGGGAGACCACATATTCGGTCAACCGTATTCTGGACTCTAGGCGGAGGGGACGCGGATTTCAGTACTTGGTGGACTGGGAGGGTTACGGTCCGGAGGAGAGAAGTTGGGTTCCTGCTAGAGACATCCTGGATCACTCCCTTATCGATGATTACAATCGACAGGTAAGGGAGCCTGGGAACGCCAGGAGGCGTTCTTAGGAGGAGGGGTACTGTCACGGTAGACGTATTCACTGGTTCCTTCTAGTCTCGTGTTTATGTTGTTGTATGAGTGCACGTGTGCAAGGGGCGTGTCTGTATGTCATTACCCGATCCATTCATTGCTCATCATTATCATTACATCACCAGCTGCAGTTGATCTCACCACGCTACTTATACTCACCGCTGTTCTCTCATCTTTGTCAGATCGTTGTTTGATGTATCCCTGTCTGGTCTTTTGGTTCGTGCTCCTGCCTGGTGTTCCTGTTCGTCGTCTTCAGTGTGGATTTTGTTCGTCTCACCGTCTGTCTGCACTTCACCGGATCTGGCCATCGAAGTCCCTGCGTCACCTTCATTCCACCTGGCTGTACTGCGTCCTGGACTTTGTTGGACTTCAAATAAATAGTTAACTCGCTTTTGCTTCCTGTGATCTGTATATCATGACACATAGACAGTGCTCCGACAGAGTCCAGCGTATCAACAATGACCGAGCTGGTCCGCGCGGACTATGATTGACAGCTCGCTCACGAGCGAGGGCGGGTCTGTGTTGAAACGCTGCTGTCAATCAACAATCGTGGGAGGGGCGTCCGCGCCGTGTGACGTCACACGGTGAAACGGCTTGATTTGAGATGGGGGAAAACATATAAGGAGATTAAAACAAAAATGGATTTTTATCATTTTATGATGATTGTGTACAGGCACTGCCAACACACATTTCAGTACAATCAACTTGTAAAAGTGCATGTATCATTATATTACCCCTTTAAGAATGACATGCAAAGGCGATGTTTCCGTAGAAGTAAAAACGCTCACTACAACAGAGTTCTACCCCATACCGCTCATCCCTTTGTGTGTTTATTTATGAAATAGTTTGGCTAATTTCATTTTGCCTTCAGCTACCAATCAGCATGCAATATTTTGAGCTTCGTTTAACACACTTTAACTTTTAAATCCATTCAGCAGAATTCCACAGATTTTTCCCCAAAAGCGGGTGCAGGAAAAGCAGAAAACGTCAGCAGATTCAAACTAGACCTTGGGCAAAAACGGCATTTAAACTGCACAGAACTTTATACAAACAGTTTATTTGTCACCACAGTTTTCTGTTCATCTACTGATCATCCCTAAAGAATCCCTCTAATGTTTTCAATTCTTGTCAAAAACGCTAAAGGATTCCCGCTGGAATTTCTATCATAATCTGGAGCTAGTGGAGGCTACTGGGAATTCCCTAATAGGATTCCAGCAAAAACAAAGGAAATATCTTTTAGAACACCAGTTCCCAATAGGACTGATGTGATTCCCAGTAGGATAAACGCCACCGAAGGACATCAAAAGTTCTAAGAAAATCTTTCAGGGTGTTCAAGTTTAAAACTATAGCTCCATGTGGAATTTCATTTAAAAACTACTGGATTTTTAAAATGAAATTCCACATGGAGCAATAGTTTTAAACATGCAATCATACAATCATACAAGAATTGCGATAAAGACTATTAAATATCAAAAATGAAACTATGAATCAAACAATACTCTAATCATTTCAGTTTACACTGTAGAATATTTGATTCTAAGGAAATTCTTCTCTGATCCCATAATGACTATTACTAATTCATGTCGATCACGTCATTCTAAACCAACAACCATTTTTCCCCAAAGGGCAGATGTTAGCATTGAAATCTTTCTCCTACTGCTATACTTTTTTTTCTGCTGAAACAGATGTGAAACATTAACACTGGATGAGGAGCCAGTTTGCTGTGGAGTCTGTCATTAATATTCATACCTCATAGAGGTTGTTTTTGACTAACGAGGCGCCATGTGGCCAGAGGAACAATTAAAAGTGATGAGAGCGGCCTGGTAGGACCGTTTACGTGCAACATGTTGCCCAAAGGTCTTGACACCTGTTTACTTTGGGCAATGGCACTTTTGTACATGGACGGCCTTCTGGTCATAACATGAATGGTTGTTGTGTGACCGCCAAGGGGCATATTGCAACATAACAAAACATAGTGGGACACAGCAAGTCTGTCTGGGGTGACATGTCCTGTTAATAATAACATCTGCTCAGAAAGGAGTGGTGGAGTGACTGCTGTATGTGGACAAATGCTGAATCAGGCGCAATTCGCAAATGGGCAATGGATTGGACATAATGCTTTCAAATACTAAAGGGATACTTCATACACATAAAATTATACTCATCATCATGCTTGTGATGGTTTTTTAATGAATAAAATAGTAAACGGTATATCAAACTAATCAACTCTAAAATCTAACCTTACTTCTCCTTTAGGCCTAACATTCTAACACTTGGGACAAAATGTCCACTGAAGATCGTGTCAAAACCAGTGGAAAATTCTGAGATCCTGGCTAGACAATATCAAAAATATACTGTTTAGAATAGTCTCATGAGATATTGAGTAATCAAATGAATTTCTAACCCTTTTCTATTTTTTCAATAATTTGAGCTCTAAGTTGCTTCTACCTAGTAACAGAAGGGTTTGCATATGAACAACCAATCAAATTGTAGGGAAATTATGTAATGTTTCATGTAATTTTTGCCATGCTCCTATTCTATAAAAACTGTTGTATTCCTTTTGCTGGTGGGATTCTCTCTGAAATTTGTCTGAGATCCTCCGGCCGTGATTAAAGCATATTCGAAGGCGTTGTCTGAAGTCTGTTGGATATTATATCTGTGCAGCAAGTTAGTTAGAGTATAGTTTGGGGACTCTTGGCTGAAGTCGATGTTTAGACTCGCTAGAGCAGGGGTTTTCAAAGTCTACATTCAATTGCCAAATCAGAATTTTTAACAATGTCAAAGGTCCGGAAATAATTGGTTGTTACAAAACTTGTTTTTAATAAACATGCATAACAAATCAACGAATTTTTTTTTTTTTTTAAATAAGTGACTTTTGTATTTAAAGATACACTAATAACAAGTGCAAAAGTGGCAAAACACTTAGTTTAAGGGTCAGCATTTTATTTTTTTTCAAAATCAAAGACCGTAAAAAGAGAGCCCTGGTAAGATAATTTCGGTTCTTTACTTTTAATGAAGCTGATTGTGTTACTGATTGTGTGTTAAGAGTCTGCGACTTACTTTCACTTTGATTTGCGATAGTTCGCGGGTTGGCTTGATAATTAGATGCTCAGCTGCTCAGCTGCTCATCTGTGGTGATGCTTGTTGCAGTAGCGTCGACATATCTGGCTATAACATGTCATATAGCCTCTCACACGTTTATTTTTTAGCATTTTTGTAAGGAGTAAAATATACGTGGTTTCAACAACCAGATGCATTTACACTTGTCCAGTTTCGTCTGGATTGTTGAAGTCGATGTTTAGACTCGCCAAAGTATAGTTAGGGGACTCGGCTGAAGCCGATGTTTAGACTCGCCAAAGTATAGTTAGGGGACTCGGCTGAAGCCGATGTTTAGACTCGCCAGAGTATAGTTAGGGGACTCGGCTGAAGCCGATGTTTAGACTCGCCAAAGTATAGTTAGGGGACTCGGCTGAAGTTGTTGTTTAGACTCGCTAGAGTATAGTTAGGGGACTCGGCTGAAGTCGATGTTTAGACTCGCCAAAGTATAGTTAGGGGACTCGACTGAAGTCGATGTGTAGACTCGCTAGAGTATAGTTAGGGGACTCGGCTGAAGTCGATGTGTAGACTCGCTAGAGTATAGTTAGGGGACTCGGCTGAAGTCGATGTGTAGACTCAGACTCAGATGTGTAGAATCAGACCACAACTGATGATCAAGAAAAAAATGAAAATCAGATTTTGAGGGTCATTATTAGATGATGATGGATTTTTTTTTTTGTTTTTTTTTTTTTGTGGAAACGGTTTGAAAACTACAGTAAGCTTAATCTTGTAAGGGAAATAATTTGTTCTTAACATGTCAAAAAGTAGACTCTGTCTTGCATTGTTCTGTCAGATATGCAAGATGTATGGATATGTATCAGATATGCAAGATGGACTCAGCCATTGTTTCATATCATTTGACTCCATTCACCAAAAATATGTGTTTGAATTTGTAACTTGATTTATGAATTGTTCCAATCAGTAATACATTCTGTAGGTTACACCAGTACACCAATAGGTGTTGACCAGTTCAAACTGTAAATTTGTCCCTCAAATCTGATTGGTTGATTGGAATGTTGTTTCAGGATCAACAAATATGTTGATCCAGGAACATGTTGCACTGGGTGAAATCAGGTTCTGCCAAAAACAGCCTAAATAAATGATTCATGTGTTTCAGTGTTTCAGTTTTTTATTGTGTTGGAAAACAATTTACTAATGTATTACACTGTGCACTAAAGCAGTGCATTTCCAATAGACTAATCAAAGTTAACGTCATTTTAATTGTGTATGGTGATCAGTCATTACAACACATTCATAATTGGGCATTATGCTTTGTCCACACCTATTAAACATGCCTTACTGCTTCACTCTTGTTGAACAGCTTTCCCTCCTCTCTTCTTGTTGTGACTGGCACTGTTCCCATGAAGAGCAATTAGTCTTTCCATTACTGATTAGTCTAAGTAGGTTTTTGTTGAGATGATTTACTTACATGTGTACTGATTGATTCGGTACTCTTAAGCATTAAAAATGTTGCATTGCCATTTGCCATGGCCTACCAATGTAGCTCCATATTCCTGATTTTTTTAGACATTAAATCGTCAAGCTTTTATTTTGGGAGAAAATAAAATATAGCTTTTTCTATATGTTGTAGGCTATTACCAATGGCTCACCAGTTTAGATTATCTTTAGTTGGCTACTTTTAGAACTGTAATATTGTGCACACTGTACTTTAAGGTACAAAGCAGATTTGAGTAGTTTCAGAAGGCTGAAATTAACATCATATTAGTTAAACAAATAAGCAGCCATGCATGATCTGTAAAATATGCCATCCTTACATCTTTTTATCAAATGTTCTGATCTGAATAAAGATTATCTTACCAGCCTTAATATATAATATAATAAACCAAGCCCTAAAAAAAAAACTAGTGTGAGCTTCTGCTGGTTACATCTGTCTTCATTAGTTGCTTCAAAGTTTAATTACACATCAGTGCTTGTGTCAGCACACTGCAGAACACTTGAAATCCTCATCATGTCATATACTTCATAATGTTACTGCACATATTTGCAGTGTGAGTTATTAAAATCACCTTTGTCTGCTTGCACTTCGGCTTTATATATTTCCATTTGTATGAGATAGCGGGAGAAGCTTTTATATATCAGTGCACTGCTTTAAAAAGGTTCATCCTGACACTAGAGCTATTCAAACGCCTGCAACATATCTACTGTAAAACATATTAAACGCCTTACTGCACTGTAATCATATTTACAGTTCAAATTAAGCTTGGTTCAATGACTCCCTTTAATATTTATCCATATTTCAGCATATTGGAATGACATGTTTGTTTATGGTCAAAGAAATACTGTTTTAATTCGTTGGCACTATTGTCAGAATAAATTTCATGCATCACTTTGACTTTGGCCCTAATCCACATGACTTCACTGGTAGTCTGAGAACATGTTTTTTTTCTTTATTTTTTCTTTTTGTTCCTTTTTTTTTATTGAAGCATGAAAGTTGTCTCTTTATTTATTTTTTTTTTAATTACTGTTTGATCGCACGTGGCTCCAGCTCTTGTTTAAACATGTTCAAAGATTTAAGAGCCTGTTGATACATATTACAGCATGCACATTACTGTATTTTATCTGCATATTACACCTAGAAGGATTTTGTTAGAGTCAAACATTTTAATGCATTACCAGTGTAAATCATAAATTATTCATTCACCTCAGCCTGCTTCAAAAATATCTTTCCATTCCGCTGATGCGAAAGATCAAATTCATTTTTTTATGATGTCAAATCAGCCCATCCACAAATATACTGATGCAGACTTCCACAGTATCTCATCCTAACAGGTGACAGAGATCCAACCGTAAACTAATTGGATGCGCAGTGGTCAATCACATCTGCTTCAATTCAGGCGCCCTGTGTAGCGTGCTAGAATGGGAAGTCTGCACTTGTTACTGTTGCTCAACCATGCAGTCCTCACATCCGATAAGCCTCCGAAGTGTGTGCTAGGTGAGAATGAACCTGAGAACACACACAGCGTGAGGTAAAGAGATTGCTCCTTCCATACACACGGATGCTGTGAGAAACTAATTTACTACATAGAGGGGTGGGAAGATAAAAACAACACTGGTTAAATTGGTGATGAATTGCACGTTTTTACATAAATCCAAATCATATTATTTATTATGCTGTAGCATTATGAACACATTTCAACATAAGTCTAGAAACAATGGCCTTGAAGATTTCAACTGACAGCTCTTTTAACAATCTCTGGATTTGGGCATTTCATAAAAGCTGAGGTGAAACCACTGATCTTGCTCATTCTAAACTGCCAGCTGGCAGTGAAACCACCGGAAGTGTTTGAGCAGTGTCCTGTGTTTTAATAAAGGGAAAATGCAAAGTTCAAACAGGTGCCAAATAATTTTTTGCACAATCTGGATTGTATATTGGGGTGTATATTGCTTTTGGATGGGAAGAAAACTGAACTGAGATGGATGATGACACCAATGTTTTCTGAAGAGCTGCTTTATAGCGGATTCGAATTTAAAATGTTTGTGATTTTGATATAAGTACATGGTTCAATATGTAATCACTTGCTTAAGCAACTTAATATATAATCTATAGCTATAGAAGTAATGCATTGAACAATACGTTGTATTGTGTTCAAACGTGAATACATCTATTAAAGAGTGTATATGTGTAAAAAGAGAATCGCACTGGTGACAAAACATTTTTTTAAATAAAAGTTGCTGATAACATCTGAATTTGAAATACAAATAGTGAGTAAATGTGTGTGTGGTACAGCCGTGGATCAGTTGCGCACTGCAAACGCAGCAAATGTGAAAGCACTACAGCGCGTGCTGCTCCTGTAGCATTAAGCATTATATTTTATATCATTTTTATGCAGACAATATACAGCTTTATCTTCCAAAGAAACCAGATTTTTTGTTATTTGAGTGAAGGGATGGGGGATAACTCTCTTCAATAAAATGATTCTAAGATGGAAGTGTTTTTGGGCGGCCTGAAGGTGCTAACATCCTCTCAAAATCCCTTAGTCCTGTGATTAACTCTGTTGGTACTCGTGCGAGGAATCTGGGTGTAATTTTTTGACCCGGCTATTAAATTTGATAAATTTATTCAGTTGTAAAATAAGCATTTTTTTTTTTTCAGCTCAGGCTGAAATCTGGAAACCGTTATTCATACGTTTATTTCAACAATACTGCAAGTCATTGTGTTTAGGGATTGCTCAATCTTGTTTATCTCACCTTAAGCTAGTCCAAAATGGTGCGGCCAGACTTTTAACGGGGAGTAAAAAAAACTAACGGAGATTAGGAAATTAACGGGGATTAGTCTGCATTGGCTTCCTATTGAGTTTAAAATTCAGTTTAAGGATTTATTGTTTGTGTACAAGTCCCTGGTAGTTTTGGCACCACCCTACCTGTCTGATCTTCAATCCTACTGTACCATCAGACCAATAGGCCTTTAAGGTCATCGAATACTTAGTTGTTGGTGCTACCAATGACATCCTTGAAATGTGCATTTTTGGTGCACCCAGGCAGCACCCAGATTGCGTATACGATCTGCCACTTCTCTTCAGGTTTTTAAATCTTTGCTTAAAACGGCTCATGGGCTGGAGTAATTTGTTGTATAATCCTTTAATATGTGTGAATTGTATTGTTGGGCAAATTTGAAAGTTCTGTCTTTTCTGTTATGTTTCTATTTTACTTTTGTACAGCAATTTGGTCGACTCTGTTATTAAATGTGCTATATCTAAATCAATAAAACTAAAGTAAACTAAAGACACAACCCATAGCAACGTGTTATGGCAACAACATCTCAGATAGTCTGACGGCAGATTAAAAGAACCAGTACAGGACTTTCGAGTGATTCGTTACAAAAGTGTGCCTCATGTGAAACACGGAAGCTTGAATGTGCGTGTGCTAACAGAGCTCATTGGCTCTTGTGCATTTGGGGTTCTTCCTTTCCTTTTTAATGGCGGTTGCCTAACCAACATGAAGGTGCATACCGACCGCTTGTGTGACAGCTGACATAAAATAAGAATTGGGCTTACAATAATCGAAACCGATCAGTTAAAAAAATGCTTAATCGGGCCCAGTACCGATTGTTGAGTTCGGCTTGGGACATCCCTAGTCTGTGAAGGAGAGTCCAAAGCAAGGACTACTGGGACGACACTCTCCTGCAGCACTTCACAGATGATGAATAGAATGATAATTTTAGATTTACGTCATTGCACCATTTCTAGATCATGGTACATGTCCTATCGAACGGATGAGAAAAGGTTTAAACAGCCCCTTACAATCCAAGTGAAATTTCAATCGGATTTGGCTAATTCATTCCGACTGACATAATTACGTCATTTTTTTTATCCCTATTCTACTTGTCCGATTACAAATGGAGGTCCCACTTTATATTAAGTGGCCCTAATACCTGTGAACTTACATGGTTACTAGATATGTACTTAGTATGTAACTACAGTGTAAATACACATTGGTACATAGTATTTACAACTGTAATATTTGTGTAACTACACATATGTAACAACCCACGGAAAGGTTTGTGTAAGTACAAATGTGTAACAGGACATTGGTAACAACACTTTTTCCACTACAGTAAGTACACATGTGTAACAGGCATTATGTAACTACATTTTGTAACAACAATATGTATTCACACAAGTTGTTCCACTTCCACACGCAGTCTTCCATACTGTAGTTACCAGTTTAGAACACACTGAAACCATGATGATTCCTATGTGTATACCATGTATTTACTATATGACTGTCAGGACTTATGTTGAATTACAGCTAAAGTTTTCCCTTGTGGTACCAGTGTACTTACATGGTAACTCCTCAGGAACTGTCCACTTAATATAAAGTGTAAAATGGTCATAACTTACTGTGTATTATGCAAAACCCAAACCTCTGTGCAACTGTACTAACAGTGTACTAACATGGTAACTCCTCAGGAACTGTCCACTTAATATAAAGTGTAAAATGGTCATAACTTACTGTGTATTATGCAAAACCCAAACCTCTGTGCAACACTGCATTAACAGTGTACGTACATGGTAACTCCTCAGGAACTGTCCACTTAATATAAAGTGTAATTGTTAGGGTCATTGCTGTGTACCACTGTAAATGCAAAACACAAGGTTACGTAGTGGATAGTAAACTCTGAAATATAAATGTGATAGTTATGCTTTGATAGATTTTGGGATATTACGGCATAGCACTTTTAAAGATTTACTCTTTATTTTAGATTTTTTTATTTGACATTGTGGTGACCTATTTGCCTTTACAGTAAATTACAGTGTTCTGTAAACAATAAACAAGAATAGCCTACACTTTAAAACCTTAAAAATACCTTGTTTAATCGTTTAACCATTTTGTAGTATTTAGTTTATTTACCGTGAGACACAAAAAGCGTTTTCTCCAATAAAACACAACATAAATTCACAAAAAAACATCAATTGTATTAGCCTGATGTAATCCAAATCTTTAGAATCCATACGTTGTTTGCAAGAAACAGATCCAAATTCAGCCCTTTATGATCTTCATCTCCATTTCTCAGCAGCGACCGCAAACGTCAAATCCCGGGCTCAGGCGCGCTGGTGATGAATTCAAATTCAAAAAATGCGCCTTCAAGAAACGTTACGACATGTTTTACGTCCGTGATATCAAACGCTCATTGGCTCTCGCCTGCTTCGTCACAGATTGCGACATGCCGTGTTTCAGTTGGTGTAGTAAATTTGAAATGGAGAAGCGCGCGCGCCTTCACAGAGCGAACCGAAACCGGATTAACATTTTCATGGATTAATAATTTATATTCTGATCTGTACCTCATACACAACTATTATAATACTGCCAGAGAGGACTGCGGCTGCAACGCATCATCATGTGAACGACTTTTGGTACCGGTTTTGACATTTTCGCAATAAACAAATTATTGTGAAATTTATAACGTTACTTGTCTGTCTGTTATGTTTTTATTTTCTTCATAAGTGTAGCCTACGTAGTTTTAAGGAATGGTTATGGGTAGGTTTAGGGGTATGAGTAGGATTAGTGGCTCAAAATGTATTTTAATGCTTAATAAAACTATGAGAGGTTTGGGTTTGCTGAGATGGTCTCTGTTATGACCGTTTTACACTTTATATTAAGTGGACAGTTCCTGAGGAGTTACCATGTAAGTAAGTTACACTTTTAATACAGTGTTGCACAGAGGTTTGGGTTTTGCATAATACACACAGTAAGTTATGACCGTTTTACACTTTATATTAAGTGGACAGTTCCTGAGGAGTTACCATGTAAGTACACTGTTAATACAGTGTTGCACAGAGGTTGGGTTTTTCATAATACACAGTAACGTTA
This sequence comes from Semotilus atromaculatus, assembly GCA_031834385.1. NCBI lineage: Eukaryota > Metazoa > Chordata > Actinopteri > Cypriniformes > Leuciscidae > Semotilus > Semotilus atromaculatus. The sequence goes on from JAULUF010000052.1 coordinate 23,189,033, forward strand.
AGTTATGACCATTTTACACTTTATATTAAGTGGACAGTTCCTAAGGAGTTACCATGTAAGTACACTGTTAGTACAGTTGCACAGAGGTTTGTGTTTTGCATAATACACAGTAAGTTATGACCATTTTACACTTTATATTAAGTGGACAGTTCCTGAGGAGTTACCATGTAAGTACACTGTTAGTACAGTTGCAGAGAGATTTGGGTTTTGCATAATACACAGTAAGTTATGACCATTTTACACTTTATATTAAGTGGACAGTTCCTGAGGAGTTACCATGTAAGTACACTGTTAGTACAGTTGCACAGAGGTTTGTGTTTTGCATAATACACAGTAAGTTATGACCATTTTACACTTTATATTGAGTGGACAGTTCCTGAGGAGTTACCATGTAAGTACACTGTTAATACAGTGTTGCACAGAGGTTTGGGTTTTGCATAATACATGTAAGTTATGACAGTTTAACACATTGTATCAAGTGCAGAGTTCCTGAGGAGTTACCATGTAAGTACACTGGTACCACAAGGGAAAACTTTAGCTGTAATTCAACATAAGTCCTGCCAGTCATATAGTAAATACATGGTATACACATAGGAATCATCATGGTTTCAGTGTGTTCTAAACTGGTAACTACAGTATGGAAGACTGCGTGTGGAAGTGGAACAACTTGTGTGAATACATATTGTTGTTACAAAATGTAGTTACATAATGCCTGTTACACATGTGTACTTACTGTAGTGGAAAAAGTGTTGTTACCAATGTCCTGTTACACATTTGTACTTACACATACCTTTCCGTGGGTTGTTACATATGTGTAGTTACACAAATATTACAGTTGTAAATACTATGTACCAATGTGTATTTACACTGTAGTTACATACTAAGTACATATCTAGTAACCATGTAAGTTCACAGGTATTAGGGCCACTTAATATAAAGTGGGACCCAAATGGATTATCAGGATCCATGTAAACACAGCCACTGAATTGAATCTAGCTGTTTAATGACTCAAGTGACATCTGTAGACTTGCTTAGTTGAACTGAACTCATAATTGATGAACTTTACAAAGTGACAACTGAATCAACACTTAACTGGCTTAAGCTTGATAATGACACTATTGTCTTCTTTAGAGCTGCTTTACAAAAGAATTTGAGTTTGTCGCATATTTGATGACATTTACATCATCAATTGTTATTTTCCTGTTTATTTCTGTGAAGCTGCTTTGAAACAATCTGTATTTCATAAAGCGCTACAAATAACCATTGGTGGTGGTTGAGGAGATTCCCCACCCCTTCTATGTAAAGTGCTTTGAGTACACAGAAAAGCGGTATACAAATGTAACGAATTATAAATAAAGGTGACTTGACTATTCCCTGTCGACAGAGGGCATCACATTGAATGACGACCAAAACTTTGACCCAGAAATCACCCAATTTGCAGCTTGTAAGATGCATGAAAATTATATATCTATAACTATATATGCATGTAAATTAATTGTTACTTCAGATGTTATCTGTAATGTTTATGGTCTTTTTGGGCAGGATTAGTGATAGGCCTATACAGAAATCACTGTCGTATATATATATATTGCAGTAGGCTATATATGGCTTTTTGCTAGCATGACAGTTTGCACAGGAATTAAACATGGAATTTATATCATTTTAAATCAAATGTTAATTTAGCCATCATTTAAGTCGTTATCTTTAATTTACTTAATCTTTTACTTAATCCTCTTTGTCCCGTGTGAGACAAAAGGCCGTGAGACACAAAGTCCTTATCTTTACTGTTTAAAAAAAAAAGTTAACTAAATCATTGTTGAATCATTTACAGTTAAAGGATTAGTTCACTTTTTAAAAAAAAAATGTTTGCTGATAATTTACTCACCCCCATGTCATCCAAGATGTCCATGTCTTTCTTTCTTCAGTCTAAAAGAAATTAAGGTTTTTGATGAAAACATTCCAGGATTTTCCAGGGACTTAATAGGACCCCAAACGGTTCGTCCAAATGACAGTTTCAGTGCAGCTTCAAAGGGCTTTAAACCATACCAGACGATGAAAAGGGTCTTACCTAGCGAACCGATCGGTCATTTCAAAAATAAATAAAAAATTTTATAAGCACAAATGCTCGCCTTGCTCTGTTCTGTGATGTCACGGCACGCGACGGCGGAAGTACCGAGTCAGTGTTTACAAATGTGAGGAAGGAGGACCATATACACATATTCAAATGTCTTTCTGTCAGTTTATCGTTTAAATGCCCATTTCGTGTGCGTATCCTGGGTGTTTTAATATTAAAAAAGGCTAAAAGAAAATCTTCGTCGGGACAGAAGCGTGACCTTTTCAACGTAATTGCGCATTACGTGAGTCACGAACGCGCATCACAGAACAGAGCAAGGCGAGCATTTGTGCTTATAAAACTTCATTTTTAAAGTGATTTGATTTATATTTTAAATGACCGATCATTTCGCTAGATAAGACCCTTATCCATCGTCTGGTATCGTTTAAAGCCATTTGAAGCTGCACTGAAACTGTCATTTGGACTTTGAACCATTTGGGGTCCTGTTGAAATCCATTATATGGAGAAAAATCCTGGAATCTTTTCATCAAAAACCTTAATTTCTTTTCGATCTTGGGGGTGAGTAAATTATCAGCAAAAGTTTTTTTTTAAAAGTGAACTAATCCTTTAATGCATACAAAAAAAGCAATACTATACAACACAACATAATTACATAACCATTGTGAATAAATGTACAAGGCAAATTTAGTTGTATGCGGATACCTTACAAAGCATGAATCTGTATTCAGATTTCAACACTGTCTCGTTACTCCAATCAGGTTATTCATGTGATAAGGTTATTCAGGCTATTCAGGTTATTCATCTTTTAATAAGCAGGGGAAATCCCCAACTTTAAACAATAACCATGTACATGCCTATAGGATGTGTGTATTTTAAGAATGTACAGGGAGATTGTAGATATAAAAACGATGACTCGTTAGGTATTGTTTTCTCATTAAAATTAGATGATTTCCAATTGATTCAATAGAATGTGTGGGAATACCAATATGGTGTTCCATCTCCAGAGCCAAATACAATATGTCAGATACACAAAGAAACTAAAAGGTCAAAATAAATGTTTGGCTGAACTTATTAAATTATTAAATGATCAAATTATTACAAAAATTTACTATTGTTGCAAAATGTAAAAGTAATCATCATCATCATCATATATCATCAATTAAATGTAAGAAATATCACACAATAATGATTTTATCATCCATGTTTTAATTTATCACTACATTTTCTGCTGTGTAGCACAAGTCAAATTGTTTTTTATTATTATTATTTTTTTTAAGAAATTGGTGTATTTTGAGTTGATTAAGTGTGTTTCTGTATTCGGTTCGATAGTATTAAACATAAAACATAGAATCCAGAAAAAAAATTTGTGTAAAATGAAACAAAAAATAAATATTAAAAAAAATGATATTGTTAAAATAAACTGTTGCAGTTGTTTTAATTGTATGAATTGATTAGACATGCTTTTTCATTAAATCATTTTTTTAAAAAAAGTGAAATTTTAGAAAAAATAAATAAAATGGAATGTTTGTCAAAAAAGAAAATAATCATAGGGCCCTAAGAAGTCGGGGTTTCTGATATCACAAGACCAATTTAAGGACATTTAACCCCAAATTGTGAGAATTATATATTGTCCCTGAAGTTAACAAACATTCTCCACTATTTTATCCAATGCTTGTATCACTGGTTGAACTAGACAATATGATAAAATGTATATTAGATGGCCTGGATGGAGTATACAGTATACTATATAGAGTATCATATGATTATCTGGATTATATAATTGTAGTATAGTATAATATAATTAATGCAGAACAACACCTCTCTTGCACTTGTGATATTGCTAGAGAATTCTGTAATGTGGCAATGCAGATTCTACTTTAATCGTAAAATAATATAAATAAATAAATAAATAAATAAATAAATAAAAGTCTACAAATTAGATACTTTTCCATGCAGTGTTATTGTCCTAATAAACAGCTCATTCTGCAGAACTCCGCAGACACCTTTTATTTTTTTGTTTTACAGTGGACGTTAATTGGCATAAAATGCAACAATTATTCAGGCTACTTTTTCTATCTAATGTCTAGATCTATCTAATGTTTTCTAATATCTAGGCTAATGTCACTTGGAAAAAGAACATTTGGATTTTGTTATTAAGATGCCACCGGGCAAGAAGTAAGGGACAAGAGAGAATGAGAGAGAAGTCTTCCTAACGGCTATCTCTGACGTTTTCCCGAGTCCTCATTATGGCGCATGTAGGGGCTGAAAAAAAAAAAGCTCTCTGGGAACAAAAGGTGTAACATAACGTGCAGCATTCATCAACACATAATCAGAATGACAGTGTTGTCATCTTCTGAGGTGTGCAGTATGGAAAAAAATATATTTTACATGTCAGCGGTGCACCTCCATTGAGACGGCACTGAGAGCCGTTCTTAAAGAACTGGAGTAAACTCTGGCCCCTGGGGCCCACCTGAATGGGCCATTTCCAGGAAGATTATATATGGGTTATGGGATGCTGTCAGATGGGCAGCACAGAACTCGCAGTACTAAGAGAGACAGTAATTATGACAACCAGCTAGGTGGTTACATTTTGTCACCGCATCCAACGTACAGTTGCTTTAGGCAACTCATTTAGCTCCAGTCAGCTAGACAAGAAACTACAGCGCACAATGCCGGCAGTCTTTTCTTATTGTCTTCTGTCATGAGTCAACCGTGCATTATGGGCTTGCATTGAAATTCACAGCCCACCACCAGTGAATCAACCAAAGCTGTACATGACACACACAAGCGCACATTAATATGAGAACAAGCTTTAACATTTCACTGTAAATTGATGAATGTAATGAGGTTTCTCGTGCTGGCCCTAATGATCTGATCGTATCATTCAACGCTGCTGCATCTTTATTGATAGGGCCCATGTGCACTTGAGCAGCGTCTTCTGCATCTCTGCATCTAAAATCAACAGAAAACCACCAAGCTTCACAAATCATGTCGATTTCATTGAACCAAGTTGGCTCGCTAATCTCTTTCCCATTACCTCACAATGCAATTTTTGATTTCTCTTGCTGTGTTTAAAAATAACAACCCATCCATAAGAAGTGTCCCAGCCACAAACTGAGATTCAAAGACTGCTTGCTTTAAAGAAAACTAAAAATCCAACTACTGTATCTCAATCCAAGCAAAATTGCTTGGAAACAGAATAGGTGTTCGGGCTATCATACAACCAATTATTTCATACATAGAAATAAAACTTCAGGGTTGAACCACAATCAAAAGACGCTTTGAAAAAAACATATTATGAAGACATCAAAAGTAAAAAAAGCACAAATAACATTATAGGCTATATGGAAAGATTATATAAGATATTTGTAGCTTTATTTATCAGTACTGGAACACCAAAGTGTTCAATTCTGGTGAGTTTGGAATAATTTTTAACAGTTCCTTCAACTTCCTTGAATAATGTAGTACAGCACTAAAGGAGCCGTACGCAAGATTGTGGCCAAAACTGGTACTGCAATCACTTTCAATTTACTGACTCAATGTTGCCAGATAGGCTGCAGGATCCGATTCCGACACGTTATTAGCTGCAGCTGTGGGAACTAGAGCAGAACTGGCAACCCGGATGCAGCAACACTACTGACTCCATGATTGGTGGATAGGTGGAGGGTGGAGCTCAGACCAAAACACAACATGACAACATCAACATCAGTTGAGGGCTGCAACTTCACTTTTTAAATGACAATATCCTGGCCGGACTACTGTTGTCAGTGATATAACTATTTGAAATGAACATGATTTCTTAATGTCTAGTGACATATCAGGGAAAATGTATGATTAATTGAAATAAATGTCTTACATCTCCTTTAACTATGTTCAAACAAAGCATATCTAAAAGTCTTCACATGAAATAAAAGTTTCTCAAAATTACATCATATCACAAACTGGGTAATGGTGTGGTATATTTTACATTTGTGTGCTGTTTAGTGTTTTGGCTGAAAACCCACAACACGCCTTTGATCGTCTGATTGATAGTTCATACTTTTTTAGCATATCACTTTAAAAAATGTCCACCTTGGTTCACATGTCTTTTAGTTGTGAAATCTTTAATGATTTTTATAAAGTATATGTAAGAATAACTTGTATATTCTTAGTAATATTTCAAGAAAATTTGAAACCAAATAGAAAACCTAACCAAATAGAAAACATTATATTTAAATGCATTTTATGTAACCAAGATTTACATTATTATATGTTTTACATTATTACAGCTATTAATATTTTCAAACAATTTCTGACTATTATTTCATGTCAGACTTTACAGAGTTAAAAAAAGATCGTCAACATCCCTGGAAAATGACAGGATGCTTTGGCTGCATGTTTCAATTGACTAAACATCACTTTACCGAGCGTGCTTTAAAATATCGCAGTATTGTTTAGTGAGAGAACCACGGCAAAAGATTGAGTGTGAAAGTGAGCTGTCCAAATGATTGAGACTGTCCAAATATTGTTCTCACTCACTTGTTTGACTGAATATTCTGAAAGAATCAACTCAAATTCATTCACAAATCATAGCTGATTCTTATTCATTCAGCTAGCAATGAGACTTGCCAACTTTGTTTCTGATAATTGTCTTTTTAAATCTTGTACTTAATTTATTATTTATTTGTTTCCCTCTGGTGCAGAAATTGGCTCCAATATGGAAATTTGGAATTTTGATTCCATATAAATAAACATGGCAAGCCAACTAACAATATTTTTAGCCTTTTCTGCCAGTTTACACATTGGTTATGGTTAAGATTAGGGTCAGAACTGGAATGGAATACAGTGGAACATACTTTATGGTCCCCTATCGCTCCAGTTGAGCCAACTTGGAAAAAAGTAAGCCAACCTGCTATTACACTCAACTTTTTAATTTAACAAATTTTCTTAAAACTAGAGGCAACCATTTTAGGGAACACTTTATTTCGATAGTCCACTTTAGACATTCTACTAACTACAAGTAACTTTGCAGCTACATGTCAACAAACTGTCATTAGAGTATTAGTAGACTGTTTGGTTAATATCTGCTAACACTTTATTTTGATGCTCCCCCAACAGACATTCAACTGACTATAAGTAACTTGGCAACTACCAGTCAACTTATTCTCCTAACCCGAACCCTAACACCTAACCATAACCTAATAGTCTACTGACAGTCTACTATAATATACTAATACTCTAATGAGAGTTAGTTGACATGTAGTTGCCCCCAAAATTACTTATAGTTAGTAGAATGTCTAAAGTGGACTATCAAAATAAAGTGTAACCCCATTTGACCCATTGTTTGTAGGTTTTGCCAGATTTTAATACATGTAAAACATTTAATACATTAGGTATCAGCAAAATGTTCTTCTACAAATATAAAAATAGCTTGAACAAAGATTTAGTAAGATGAGTCAGTATATTATCTTGAAAGAACTAAATAAGAATACACTAAACATGTTCAAGTTGTTGATAAACCATGGGTCCATCCACGTTCTTTGAATTTCTGGACATTGACTCAGATACAGTTAATTTCAAGACCTCACTGCAGCAGAAAAACATCATAGGATATTTCTGGTCGCGTCCACTTTCCTAGACTCGGCCCAGATTCGACCCCACTCTCCTTCTTCCTCTGTTTAGCCACACACCGTGGCTTTCCCCAGCGCCAGACCCCATTCAACAATACCCGCAACTCTCCAACTTCTTCCCCCTAGTGTCCGCTAGTGGAGCAAACTCAGTTGTCTCAGCCATTTCATCCCGCCATCTCTAACCCTCCCCATTGTCCATGGCCTGCAGGTCCTAGAACGAGGCTGCCTCCACTGATGTCCCAGACCCAGATAACACTTCCTCCTCTCACTCCCTCTAACCTTTTCCCCTACCAGTGGCCTACATATCCTTCAGCAGACCCTAGCATGAGGATGCCTCTGCTAGCGGCGCAGACCCAGTCATCAGTCTCAAACTCTATTTTGTCTTTGGCCTACATCTCCAACCACGGACCAGGCCCAGACTGCTATCTTCCAGCCCAACTCGGCATTCACTCACTTTCCAAGTCATTTATTTTGCATAGGTGAAGCAACCACAGCTCTTCAAAAAGGTCTCTCCCAGCATCTGATTCAAAAACTCGGTCGCTGGTCGTCAGAGGCTTTTAAGAGCTACGTTCAATCCAATCAAAGAAGATCAACGAACCCTTATCAGATAAATTTTTCAGCTCCAACATTTTCTCGCACATTCAAACCTACAGGCTCGCCATATCCACTTCAATTTACCCCATCAATCCACTAAAATAGTGAAGCTTCGTTTCTCCGGCTAACCTTGCTTTCACTGCCGCAGCAGTGTTTTCTCCCCGCTCCCACAGAAGCTCAGGTTCTCTGGCTAACCTTGCCTTCACTGCAACAGAAGTGTTATTTCCTCCGCCCCCGCAGGAGGTCAGATTTTACATCCAGCTGGCTTTCACGGCCACAGCAATGTAATCTTCTCCCACAAGATAATAATAATAATTATTAACATTTATATATCGCTTTTTCTGGGACCTCAAAGTGCTTTACATGGAAGGGGGGATCTCCTCAACCACCTGGATGATGCGACGGCAGCCATATTGCGCCAGTACGCCCACCACACACCAGCTTACTGGTGGAGAGGAGACAGTGATGAAGCCAATCAGTATGGGGATGATTAGGAGGCCATGATGGACAGAGGCAAATTTGGCCAGGGTTACAACCCTACTCTTTTTCGAAGGACATCCTGGGATTTTTAATGACCACAGAGAGTCCGGACCTCGGTTTAACGTCTCATCCAAAGGACGGAAGATCTCAGTTTCTCCATTCAACTGGCTTTATTACCACAGCAGTGCTATCTTATCCACTCCCACAAGATCTCTTTTTCTCCATTCAACTGGCTTTTTTTTACCACAGCAGGATCTCCGTTTCTCCGTTCAGCTGGCTTTCGCTGCCGCAGCAATGCTATCACTTACACTCCTGCAGGAGCTCTCCCATGTCCCCAGCTAACTACCAGCAAAGCTTAACCATCCAGTGTTGTGAGTATTGAACTCCCATCAGATTCTAAGAGAGTATGCTGGTCGAGGAACTACACTTCTCTAATTTTTCTTTCAACTACTGGTGAGGCTTACCCATCTGATGCCATGAGTATTGCAATCCCGACAGATGCTGTGAGAGCAAATAATTTTGCTCCTCCTTTTTCATGCTCTTCCTTTCGATGCCGCGAGCTGCTCGTCAAGAAGCAGCTTGAGCCATCCCGATCGAGCGTTCCAAATCACGCTGCTCAACGTTCATCAGCCGGTAGGGCCTGTCCACCCGGCGCTGTGAGCTGCTCCCGTCTGCGATGGCATGGTCCCTCCTGGTCTTGCGGCTTAAATCACGCTACTCCTCATTTATCGACCGGTAGCTGCTTCCGTCAAGAAGCGGCGTGAGCCATTATGCTGGAGGCATTCCCCAAAGTGTATTCAGACGCAGTGTCTCGTTCCCCTTCTCAGGGAACCATGGTTACATGCATAACCTGAGAAGTTTTTGAGTGCAACATCCCAATAAAACTAATCATTCATGTTCATAAATGCAAATGTGAAATGAGAACAGTATTGTAGGCTGTTATTAAAATAAATAATAAAAAAGCAAATCTCCTCTATTACTTCTATAAGCAAATTACCACTATTGGTAATTGTATGCATATTTTATTTGAAGAAGGTAAACTCATTAGGTAGTCATTGCTGATGTTTTTTTTTTTTTTTGCCACAAGTGGAAACTGGCACAAACACACAGCCTTTCACCCAGTAATAAATAGTTCTGTCATGAAAAACAGGAATTTTGTTAATTGTGATATATTGCAATTACACTATTCCTGCCAATGTATAATTAATTATATATTTTCACAGAAGTAGGGAGCACCCCCGGTGCTTTAGAAATAAACGAAGTCAACCGGCCCATATTAATCTTGATTATCATACTTTAGAACAATGAGCCAAGAATAATTGTATGCAATTATCTGTTGTCTAATGCCTGTGCAGCAACTAATTGAAAATATGTTAGACAAGGAATAATCATTTCACCTCCCCTGCAAACACATGGAAATGTTATTTGCTTACTGTACTGTACATTCACATTTAGTTTATTTTGTTTAGAAATACATATACGACTACTGACCCATCTGTAAAGAAAGCTATAATCAAACAGACTTCATACAGGGTTGTGAACAGTTTAATTGCTTGCTGCCATGAAATCGATAGAACACGTTACCCTGACCACCTACAATTAGAACAAATAATTTCAAATGACTCACTTGCCCAAAGGAAATATCAGCGTTTAAACCTCTTAACTTTTTCACTCCAAAATGAACTTCTGGTTATAATTTTCCAACTGATCACTTTTACAATTATTGAGCTGCATAAGCTCATTGCTCTCAGCAGAAAAGATCCATTCAAGCAGATTATTTTATGTCGCAAAGACTTGCAATTTACAATTCACAGATCTCAGCATTTTGGCCAGTTATAACTTGATCAGACCATGTCAGAAATATATGTTCTATTGAAATCAGTAAATCATATCTGGATAACAGAACCTTCAAATTGCACAAGATAATATTTATCAGTGAAGTATGAGTCAAAATAAGTATTAAAAAAAGATTTGCAGCATTGTGATTTTAGAGTGTTTATTTGACAATACGATTACATGATTGCAAACCGTTTTTTTTTTTGCCTGGAAATCTCAGCATGGATGGCTAGTAACACTAATAGAAAAGGTTTTTATCCTTGAATGTAAAAACAAAACAAATATATATATATATATATATATATATATATATATATATATATATATATATATATATATATATAGATATAGAAGACAACATTCCTCCGCCCAGGCGAGCAACCACCAAGAAAAGGTGTTAACACCAATTCTCGGCCAGGACAACTGGAAGCTGCTAGGGACTGGAAGATGCTGGCTGATCTTGATCAACGGCTTATTTTTCCACCTGAGATTGCCACCACTAACCTACGACCAGACATTGTTTTGTGGTCTGGATCAGCACGCATTGTTCAACTGATAGAGTTGACAGTGCCATGGGAGGATGCTGTAGATGAGGCATATGAGAGGAAGAAACTGCGGTATGCTCATTTGGCCACTGAAGCAGAACAGCGAGGATGGAGAGTCCAGGTTTATCCAGTGGAAGTGGGTTGTCGAGGTTTTGTGGCACACTCTACAACCCGGTTCCTCAGGGACATCGGATTCAGCGGCCAAGAGTTGCGTCGCACAGTAAAGAACTTATCTGAAGCAGCAGAAAGGAGCAGCAACTGGCTGTGGTTGAGACGGAAAGATTCTAGCTGTCAAGGTACAGGCCGCCACGCTACGGTTTCGTAGAATTCTTGAAAAACTTGAAGAGTCTGTTGGTTTATTTGTATAGGTTCTATAGTATAGGTTGTATAGTATACTATACAATTTGTATAGGTTGTATAGTATAGAATGACGGGTGGTTGGGTAGATATTGTGTTTTGCGTTAGGTGGTATGCCATACGGAACCGTTGCCACTGTAACTGCTTTAACGCACCAGTGGGGCTCGACAGCCTTAGTCAATCGGGTTGGCGCGTATGGTTGGGTTGCGGAGAGATAGTGAGATTGTGGTTAGGTCTCAGCAGCAGGAGGGATGTAGAGGTCAGTAAGCTGGGCTGAGTTGAGTGGGGGACGGAGGGGGGTGACTCTGGGACGCCAGAGTCACTGTCGAGCCCTCTTGAGGTGTCGTGGGCTAGTCGACGAAACACTGAGGACGGAAGGTGCCCACTTGAAGACCCTAGAGATGTCCCCTACTCGGCTCAATCCAGACGGTTGTCGTGTTGGTCCACTAGGGAGACCACACTGTAGTTGCAGCCGTCGTGTGTGCTGACGCGCCAAGTACACTGCAGCCGTTAACGCCGGACAGAAGGGGAGTCACACCCTCATATGGAAAGAAGCGTAAATGGATGGAGAAGCATAGTTTACTGTAAAGCTACGTCTTAGTGTTGCTTATCTTGGCGAAAGCCGAGTACAAATCAGCATGAAGTTTTAACATCTACTCTCGTGTAATGGAAATCATGAAGATCTGGATACGTCCAGTGACTGCGGTGAATAGTGCTGCTGGCAACAAGGGAAAGACCTTGTGACAGCCTGGAGAGACAGCTGACAGGAGGAAATAGACCCCAATGGGGCTGGTAAGGGTTAGCTACCCTTGTCGGCAGTATCCAGCTTCGTGTTTACAGGATGCTGGAGACACCCGCCCAAGGCTTCTAAGAAATTAAAGAGAAAAATACCCTTAGAGTCTGCGAGAGCGGGGGCGGAAGATGACTCGATGTTGGACAACATGGTTAACGACTTAGGAATGGAAACGGATATGAGTATGGAGAGTAAGACTAGTTCAAGATCTGCAGTTAGTAAAGTCATTGAACTCCAAGTTTGTGTCTGTGGCTGGAGCAAGGCGACAATGGTCAGGGGTTTGAAGGTTCATCAAGGGAAAATGAAATGCTTGAGGGAGAAGGGACAAGGGCCTCGCATTGATCAGTACTTCTTACGAAGTCAGTCAAGTCAGTCGAATGAAATCCAGCGACAGGAAGCAAACCACAGCTCGCAGGATATCAGCACCCCTGTCATAGAGGAGAGGAGGGCTTGCACAGTTAGTGATGAACATATTCATACTTGTGAAACCGGTCAGACTAACCAGCATAAGAGAGAAAAGAACCTCAACGGGCATAGGCCTGGAGTTAGATGGCCAAGAGCTTGTGAGAAAACTGCATGGGATACGGTAAACACAGATCTATGCTTTGCATTGGAAAGATTAACTGGTACAGTTGAAAAGAAGCTGGATAAATTTGGGGACATCATTTACGCATATGGAAGTGAGAGGTTTGGTGTGGAAAAAAGGAAGGAAAAAGTACAAACTGCTCCTGGAATGTCTAGACGGCAGCAGAAAATTGAAGGGTTAGTTAGAGAAAGGAGACAGTTGAGGAAGCAATGGAAAAGAGCAGAACAAAGTCAGAAGGAGGGACTCAATCTCTTACAAAGGGACATAAAAGATAAGCTGGCAACATTACGCAGAGCTGAGCGTCTACGGAAACGCTACAAAAAGAAGGAACGTGCGAGGGCTAATTTCTATAAAGACCCATTCAAATTCGTAAAGAAGTTATTCACCAGTGAGAAGAATGGCACTTTAAAAGCATCTAGAGTTGAGCTAGAGAGATATTTGGAGGAAACGCATACAGATGCAAAAAGGCATGAGCATATGTCAATTCCATCAGACATACCACCTATCAACCCACCAGAATACCAAATGGAGGTCTGTGCACCTAAGTGGAAAGAGGTAGAGCAGGCTGTGAGAAAGGCAAGGGCTTCATCATCTCCAGGGCCTAATGGAGTTCCGTACAGAGTGTACAAGAGTGCTTCAGGAGTTCTGCGAATTCTGTGGAAATTGTTAAAAGTGGCATGGGAAAAACAGGTTGTACCTAGAGCATGGCGCAGAGCAGGTGGAGTCTTTATACCTAAAGAAAAAGATGCTACAAGCATCAGTCAGTTTCGTCCTATTTCACTATTAAACGTTGAAGGTAAGATTTTCTTCAGCATTATTGCCCAGAGATTGTCCACCTACCTATTAAAGAATGGCTTCATTGACACTTCAGTTCAAAAAGCGGGCATTCCAGGGTTCTCAGGATGCTTAGAACACATCAATGTTATCTGGCAACGAATTCAGTCAGCTAAAAAGGAGAGGAAGGAGCTCCATGTGACATTCCTGGATTTGGCCAATGCATATGGTTCAGTGCCACATGAGCTTCTTTGGGCAGCATTTGATTTTTTCAGAGTACCAATGTCAATAACAAATTTAGTGAAAGCCTATTTTGGAGATTTGCAATTTAGTTTCTCAACTCCAAAATTCAGCACTGCATGGCAATGCTTAGAGGTTGGAATAATGGCAGGATGCACAATTTCTCCACTGGCTTTTACCATGGCAATGGAAGTAATCATTAGGGCATCAAGATGGGTAGTAGGAGGAGAGCGCTTGGCTTCTGGGTTGCGACTACCACCAATCAGAGCATACATGGATGACATGACAACCATGACTACAACAGTAGCCTGCACTAATCGGTTATTGGGGAAGTTAACAGATAATATTGAATGGGCACGAATGCAATTTAAGCCCTCTAAATCAAGGAGCATCTCCATAGTTAAAGGAAAGGTAGTAGATAAAACATTCTTCATTAATGGTGAGGCAATACCAACAGTTTCTGAGAAGCCAGTGAAGAGTCTTGGGAGATGGTACAATGGAGATCTAAAGGACACAGTTCGAGTGGGAGAAGTTAGACAACAAGCAGTGGAAGGGTTGAAGAGCATAAACAGCTGTGCTCTACCAGGCAAACTAAAACTCTGGTGCTTTCAGTTTGGTCTACTGCCGAGGTTGCTGTGGCCACTGACTGTGTACGAGGTTTCTTTGACAACAGTGGATAAGCTGGAAGCGTTAATAAGTTCATACATCAGGAAATGGTTGGGAGTTCCACGCTGCCTCAGCAGAGTGGGACTTTATAGTAAAGGAATATTGCAGCTGCCAGTCTCTGCTTTAACCGAGGAGTTTAAGTGTGCCAAGGTCAGACTGGAAATGACATTAGTAGAGTCACGTGACAAATGTGTAAGGGAGGCAGCCCCTGTGTTAAAAACTGGTAGAAAGTGGTCAGCAAAGAAATCTGTAGTAGAGGCAAAGGCTGACCTTCAAATAGGGGATATCGTGGGACAGGTACAGCATGGAAGAGGGGGTTTTGGGCTCAGGTTAGCTCCTCCTAAATGGCACAAGGCAGGCCCAACTCAAAGGAGGAAGCTGGTAGTCAACGAGGTGCGAAAGCAGGAGGAGAGGATGAGGAGTATAAAGGCCATTTCCCAGGCCAAGCAGGGAGAGTGGATGAGATGGGAGAGTGTGGAACAACGCAAAATGGGCTGGCAAGACCTTTGGTCAATGGAAGAGAGTAGGATCAGTTTCCTTATTAGGTCAACATATGATGTTCTCCCATCACCGCAGAACCTAAACCTCTGGGTAGGAGAGGATCCCTCTTGTCCTTTGTGTTCATCACCTGCCACATTAAGGCACATTTTGACAGGATGTAAGGTGGCTCTTAGCCAAGGTCGGTTTACTTGGCGCCATGACCAAGTACTGAGATGTTTGGCTTTAGCATTGGAAGGCAAGCGTAGTATGACCAATAAGTTGCCGCATGTTCTAGCAAAACATTACACGCAGAAGACAACATTCCTCCGCCCAGGCGAGCAACCACCAAGAAAAGGTGTTAACACCAATTCTCGGCCAGGACAACTGGAAGCTGCTAGGGACTGGAAGATGCTGGCTGATCTTGATCAACGGCTTATTTTTCCACCTGAGATTGCCACCACTAACCTACGACCAGACATTGTTTTGTGGTCTGGATCAGCACGCATTGTTCAACTGATAGAGTTGACAGTGCCATGGGAGGATGCTGTAGATGAGGCATATGAGAGGAAGAAACTGCGGTATGCTCATTTGGCCACTGAAGCAGAACAGCGAGGATGGAGAGTCCAGGTTTATCCAGTGGAAGTGGGTTGTCGAGGTTTTGTGGCACACTCTACAACCCGGTTCCTCAGGGACATCGGATTCAGCGGCCAAGAGGTGCGTCGCACAGTAAAGAACTTATCTGAAGCAGCAGAAAGGAGCAGCAACTGGCTGTGGTTGAGACGGAAAGATTCTAGCTGTCAAGGTACAGGCCGCCACGCTACGGTTTCGTAGAATTCTTGAAAAACTTGAAGAGTCTGTTGGTTTATTTGTATAGGTTCTATAGTATAGGTTGTATAGTATACTATACAATTTGTATAGGTTGTATAGTATAGAATGACGGGTGGTTGGGTAGATATTGTGTTTTGCGTTAGGTGGTATGCCATACGGAACCGTTGCCACTGTAACTGCTTTAACGCACCAGTGGGGCTCGACAGCCTTAGTCAATCGGGTTGGCGCGTATGGTTGGGTTGCGGAGAGATAGTGAGATTGTGGTTAGGTCTCAGCAGCAGGAGGGATGTAGAGGTCAGTAAGCTGGGCTGAGTTGAGTGGGGGACGGAGGGGGGTGACTCTGGGACGCCAGAGTCACTGTCGAGCCCTCTTGAGGTGTCGTGGGCTAGTCGACGAAACACTGAGGACGGAAGGTGCCCACTTGAAGACCCTAGAGATGTCCCCTACTCGGCTCAATCCAGACGGTTGTCGTGTTGGTCCACTAGGGAGACCACACTGTAGTTGCAGCCGTCGTGTGTGCTGACGCGCCAAGTACACTGCAGCCGTTAACGCCGGACAGAAGGGGAGTCACACCCTCATATGGAAAGAAGCGTAAATGGATGGAGAAGCATAGTTTACTGTAAAGCTACGTCTTAGTGTTGCTTATCTTGGCGAAAGCCGAGTACAAATCAGCATGAAGTTTTAACATCTACTCTCGTGTAATGGAAATCATTATATATATATATATATATATATATATATATATATATATATAGCAGCACCTCTCTTCCGAGTCTGTCAGTAATGCTATGTTTAGTTCCTGTCTCTATGAACCCCTCCTTCTGAAAAACTCAATGAGCTCTGATTGGTCGGCTGGGCGAGTGTGTTGTGATTGGCCAACCACTTGAAGCGTGTTTAGAAAATGTCATACCCCTTATCATAACCATGTTAGATCTGGGGTGGAAAAAACAGCATCTGTTGGGCACGATGACAACATCTTAAAAATAAGATGGAGTGACTTTGTGCTGCCTAACTTTGCAGAAATCTTTCATGCTCAAACAGTAACATTACACACTAAATAAAGTTAAAATTGTAAAAAGGCAGTATAGGTAATCTTTAACCCTAAAACACAACACACATGTAATACATGAATTGGTTAAAACATCTGTGAAAAATCGATCCAGACCATTGCTTCATAACACAGTACAATAGATCATATTTTTACAGACATTTCTTGGTCAGCCTTTTTTTCAGTTGAAGACTTTTTAAAAGATCTTTGAACATCTGCTATGGGAAAACGATAAAAAAGAGAGGATTCAGCAACCTAAGTCAGAACAAGCTTAAGGACTTTGCCAAGTTTGGAGTACATATCGTGCAAGATAGCTTTCTAGTATGAGTTTAAGTCAGAAAAGTGTGAGGGTTTTTTCTTTCAAAATCATCCAAGCTTGCACAGATGATTACATTTTGTTGGTTTTGTCAAGTCAACATACTTACCTGGAGTGTCAATTTCTCTAGGTGCAGAGATCAGAACTGATCAAAAAGTGATTATGCAGTGTAGGCATTGTTTAGATGATGCATTACTCTCTCCGGTCAAGCCATATTTCATCCGTTATGATCACACCGTGTCTGGAGTACCTTAAAGTAATGAAGAGCCTAAATAAGAGTCCATAAAGCAAAACTGATGCTCTGAGCCATGCCAAAAAGAAATTACAACACAGTCTAATCATCATGACAAAGCAAAGTTACAATTTCACAATCTCTAGATGGAATTGACACAGACACAACAGATCATGTGCTCATAATGTGAGAGGAACTTATGTAGGCTAGGTGTTCTGCGAAATACTCTGCATGTGTTCCAGTGAAATCACAAAATGAAATGAAACCAAATGTGCGGGGTAATCAAATATTTATTTCAATAATGACACGGTGCTTTGTCAGGGAATTGCTACAATATATGTGCAAACATATTCACATTTTCTTCACATTCCCTTGTACAGTTCAAAAACTCAGGAATCAATATAAGACACACAGGCGCAGTCCCACCTGTGCCCTGGTTTTTATTCAACGCAGATACATTGTCTGATGCAAATATTGACCTTTGGGTGCTCCCTTAGGCATGTGTTTTGCTGTGTATGATATTGCAAACCATCAATATGCAAATCAATATCAGGCTAGCAATATGTTTTCATGGTTGAGAGCTCCTGTTGGCTAAACAATTACAATTATCAAAGGGAATTCTATAACCGTGGCCATTCTGTTAGGTCAGTTTTTCTAGGCTTCCGTGATTTGAATTCTTTTGGGTATATATTATGTTGAGTGATGGGTGTACAAACACTCTCTCTCTTTCTTTACCATTTTGATTGTCTCTCTGAAATGAGTAATGCGTGTATTCATATTAAATGGAAGAGCAAAACAAGAGAGGGAAGCATTTGTTTGTTTGACATTTAGTCAAGCATCTTGAGTGGGACGTTGACATACAAATAATGGGTTTGTGTTGTTCTAGTTGCTCCGTAATATGTATCATTCATAAATTGCAAGTCATTTAATATTTCTGAAAAGATCTCTTCGCAGAAATACTCTGGAGGAATTCCAAAGTGTATTATGAAATTGGTTTGGCATTTCAAATGTGGATGCGTCAAGGAGCAGTAATTCCAATCTATTCTGGTTCATCATGCACACAAGTGTGTCAAACATGTATTTAATATACTTGGGTGGTTGAACAAGGAATACATTTTTTTATGACAGGCCATGCTGCACATACTAATGACTTTTGCCATTTTGGCTATGTTGTAGAGATTGTAATAAGGTCACTGCTAATTGGTTGGGGTCAACCTTATTAACCTATGAAATATGCAATTAATTAATAATAATAACTCAATGTAAATTTGGAGTGACAGTAATTACTTGTCAGAAATATTATGATATTATAATTGAGATCATATTCTAGCAGAGGGAGATTTATTTGTTATTAACCTTCAATTAAAATGAACTAATATGTATGCGGGAACAGCACTTTTTCATGTGATATACAGAATTTAGAAATGGATCATCATACACAGCCACCGTTAAATACAAAAATGTGTCTTTCTTTCTTTCTCTTATTATGTTTTAAGTCTAAAACTACTAATCATGAACCTGATTCACATGGTTAACATATTCTGAATACAACACTTTTCTTGGCTTGTTTATGGATATAGTTTTTAGAAAATATATATTTTAATGGTTTTTGGACCGTGTCTTTTATTTTGAAGTCTATTCAGTTCCTGTGTATTGTAGTTTTTCTGTTGATTACCCTGTCCTTGAATCCAGGTATCTTGTTGGCTCATTTGTGTATCCCTGTGTTTCTCATGTTCCTGGTCGGGTTGTGGTGTAATGGGGAACCTCCATTACTCAAGACGCAGGGCAACTAAGACACACCTGGGAACAATGACACAAATCAACGGGAAAAAAGACACTTATTACAAAATGGCACACGGGACAGGGAGTAATATAAAAGTCCTAATAAGACATAAGGAACACATAGCACATATAATGTGAAGCAAAATCTTGTTCATGTATTGCTCAATAATTCAGCTACAACTTGAAATTACTAAGTTTACTCCTTACATGGGGTCAACAGGTTCTCACTCCCAACTTCTCACACATTGACGCTTAGTTAGGACTCCACCGTGTCACATTTTAAATAAAAAGTATTACAAACTTTAAAAAATAACAATATAATCAAAATGGAATAGTATTAAATAAAAATCAACACAACTATTCTAATATAATATAACATGTGTTGTATTTCTCCTTGATGATAGGACATCTTGGCACATTTTTCCCCACCTCCCTCCTTATAATAAAGCAAAAGTGGTAGAGGATCTGGCAACCATTCCTTTAATATCCTAGACCAGCTGGTAAATGGCACTTTCAGGGTGAGGACCAAATGTTTCCTTCATATGCTCCTTTGGTGGAAATAGGACATGGTGATTGGGTTTTGACTTAACAATGCCATCACTGCACTGAACAATAATTGAATAAAGCATGATGTGTAACTGAGCAGTAATTGCAAAGCACTAGAAATCTGATAAGACTAATAAATGAATCTGATAGGTCAGATCACAAAAAAAATTATGCATTTCAATCATGTCATCAAACCTGCATTAGGATCAGAACATTATAAATTTTAAATTAACTAAAAAAATGGATTAACAGAGAACGTTTGGTTATTACCCACAAGCCTATGCACTTATCCTGAAGAACACCACAGGATAAAACTTTTTTTTTAGTACCATAATAAAAAAGCCTCATATAAAAAAAAATAAAAAAATTCTGATGTTTCAGTTCTGTTGAGTGCAGTTAATTTCCAGATGCAAGCCGTATCAGCCCGGCTTCTAGGCATACAGACTCAACGGGCCGTTTCAGCGCCAGCTGGCAAGAGATATCATTGGAGTGACAGGTGCTCTGACAGTGGGGCCATTCTCTCCTTATTCCTCTATATCCAAAGCACTATCTTTTCCAGCCTTATTTCACAAAGGATATGATAGATTGACTAGGATAAGAGTGTCTGTGGAAGCTGGAATGAAAAGGAAAAAAAAAAACCCACTAGATCTGAGGAACCATTAATGCTCTACTGTATTCTCTCATTTTAAACTAACCCATTTAAATATTTTTTGTTGTTGTTGTTTTTGCAGTTTCATCATAATACGTCTGTTTACAATCGTTTGAACATAGCTCAGAAATCATTATAATTTATTTGTTTAGCAGAAGTTTTCATCAACAATACATCACAATTTTGGTATTGCTAGTACCAGGCTCTACCAGATAAAGAACATAAACTAAATGTTGACAAACTATGTAATTATCTGCCAAACATTACTATATATATAATGGGTTTTCAATATAGGCTAATTGGAAAAATGCACATTTCCTTGCACAGTACTATTTTTTGTGCATGATTTGTAAACTAATATATTTGTACTTTTGTAACACATAACCATCTCTATATGTGCTTTTGTTAACACTATCGGTTTGGTTAAGTGCAGATGGTACATTCTTTTTATACACGATAGGCCATAAACCTTTTAGCTCCATCGGACATTTTTATTTCTGAACTGCCTTGATAAGTACAACATCCAATGTAATAAAGCATTGCCAGATTCACATTCATTCACATTTTTTCTGAAACAGAACATGCTTTCAGCGTTACTTAATGGACATTCACTTTGAAAGTGTTGCAATACATGCAAGAAATAACAATATCATTCTACAGAAATGTCACCACATGTTTTTTCAACGAGCCTGGGAAAAGACATTCCTTCATCCTCCATTGTTAGAGTAAACAGATAGTCCCACCTCAAACTTTGGATGAGCCAATGTTGATTTCTTAGATATAATAGATTTAGGGCCAGATTTACTAAACAGGGCAGTCTCTCTCTCTCTCTCTCTCTCTCTCTCTCTCTCTCTCTCTCTCCCCCTTTTCTCACTTGTTCTGTTTGTCTTCTGATATTGTAGATTGTCCGATGATGAAGTGTATGACCATAATAGGTTTTTCCGTCAATGAGTGGTCTTTATAAGGACCTGGTGCTCGACAGGGAGGTCATTTTTGGTTTCGTCATGATCGGTTTGAGAGCTCCTGTAACCCTTGTATGGCCGATTATCAAGCTTGTGAAGTTTAAGCGAAGGTTTTTCTGATTACTACAGATGTTGATCATATTCACATTCAACATGCTCTCTGTTTTCTGCTGTGCCTTTTTCTACAGCAACTCGCAGCCATGATAATTGCAAACTGAGTTAAGACATGTGTTTTGGGGGCATTAAATAATGCCACAAACACCAGTAAATTGACAACCGCAAACCTTAGTAAATCCTGTTGCATTATTTATTTAAAAATTCTCCTCTCATAAATTTTGCATCTGAAGGAGAAACTCATACAAATGTATATGCAATGAGGTCAGCCACAAAAATAACGGTTTCCTTTCGACGTTCGACGTTCGATCTCGCCTGAGTGCCCAATCATCTTCGAGTGGCAACAAAACAAGACAATACACATTGGCGAGTGAGATTTGCATTGCGAACCACTCCCCGTGAGACGGGTAAATAAGGAAGCGTGCTGAACTCATTCACTTAAGTTTTTGCTTCAAAAAAGTGTTTTTGTTTGATTCTATTCTGCAATCATCACACGAGTTGGTAATACAAGACCAAGAAGAAGTTCTTCGAGAGTGTTAGTGGATGGTGCATAAGCGGTGATCGCTTCTGAAAGACCTTTTTGCCTGCATTAATGTTCAGCTTCCGAAAAGAGTACTCGCACACTGCAAACTTCCTGAAGTGGGTCTTGTACGCCATGCAGCGACCATTCCCATGTACGCTTCAGAACTAAAAGAGCTTTTCCCTAAAAGATTAAGTACGGGTGTGATGTTGTGACTTTGTCAAGATGGCATTCCACCCATGTGTTTATGAATAAGGTTGTTACATTTCCCCGTCTGACAGCCATGATCGCTGACTCATGTGTCTGGGTCGTAAGCATGCTGAAGTGGCATTCGTGGATGAGTCACGGACCCACTGGGGGCCGCTGAAAGTCGTTCTTTCCTTCCTGCAAGAAGGGTTGGAACGAATGCTGTCTCCCTACACTCTGAAAGTATATGTTGCCGCTATCATGCGGCAGACATTAAGTCTGTGGGAAAGCACGACTTGATCATCAGGTTCCTGAGAGGTGCGACCCTCTTACCTCGCTCCCTCTTGGGACCTCTCATTGGTCTTGTCAGCCTTGCAGAGAGCAGTCAGTTGAGCTTCAGAGCTTAAGAGAGTAGGGGACCTGCAGGCATTCTCTGTCAATTAAACGTGCATGGAATTTGAACCAACTCTCACGTAATCCAGAGACCCTGGCCTGGATACATGCTCAAAGTTCTCACCAATCCTTTCAGGGATAGCCAGCAGCCATATCACCCTGTAGCCTAAGACTGGTTGCCCACTGAAGCTAAGCAGGGCTGAGCCTGGTTAGTACCTGGATGGGAGACCTCATGAGCAAACCAGGTTGCTGCTGGAAGAGGTGTTAGTGAGGCCAGCAGGGGGTGCTCACCCTGTGGTCTGTGTGGGTCCTAACGCCCCAGTATGGTGATGGGGACCCTATACTGTCAAAGAGCACCGTCCTTCGGATGAGACGTTAAACCGAGGTTCTGACTCTCTGTAGTCACAAAAAATCCCAGGATGTCTTTCAAAAGAGTAGGGGTGTAACCCCGGTGTCCTGGCCAAATTTGCCCCAGTGGCCTCTGTCTATCATGGCCTCCTAATCATCCCAATATATATATATACTAATTGGCTTCATCACCATCTCCTCTCCTCCAGTAAGCTGGTGTGTGGTGAGCGTTCTGGCGCAATATGGCTGCCGTCGCATCATCCAGGTGGATGCTGCACATTGGTGGTGGTCGAGGAGATTCCCCCTTATATGTAAAGCGCTTTATTATTGAATTATTAAACTTGCAAGCGCTGTCCCCGGAGAAGGCAGACACAGCCCTTGTGCTGCTGTGCCCCATTCGCACTTTGTGCTTGTACGTGAACCGCACGCAGAGCTTCAGGACCTCAAAACAGCTTTTTGTCTGCTATTAAGGCCAGCAGAAGTGAACGTCTGTCTTTAAGTAGAGGTTGGCCCACTGGATAGTTGATGCCATAGTCTTGGCATACCAGACCAAAGGCAAGCAGTGCCCCCTCGGGGTAAGAGCTGTTGCCTCTTCCTGGGCATTGCTAGCAGACATGTGTAGAGCTGTGGACTGGGTGATCCCAAATGTGTAGTCTTCCACGGTACGACTTCCCTGACGGAGAGCCCATGTCTTTCCCTTGGCAGAGCCCACTCTGCCGTCTCTGCTTTGTATTGACTCCATCCTAGTAAGGCTGGATTTACCACAGAGACCTTCCATATGTAGCACTGCCCTAATAGTCAGTCCATATGTGCAACTCCACATGTTACCTCCCTACCCGATGTGGTCTCCGAAGTGCCCCTTTCCATTTTGGAATAGGCACACTTTCCCAGTGTTATCCATTAGTCTCACTGTAAGGGGAAAGAAGGAACAGCAGTGTCCAGCTTTCTTTGCGTACAGCCCTGTCTTTTCTCTGCCCCAGCAGGTGAGATCCCAATTTGTCAGTCACATGGCATAATGTCTCTGTTCCCTCCTTCAGGGAAAAGGAGTTACATTAGTAACCTAGGCGTTCACACCTTTTCATCGCTATTCATTCACTGCGTGTCTTCAGTAAATCCTGACAGTAGTTTTTTTTTTTACACCAAAAGAGGGTTTGCGCTGATGCAAGCTGTTAGTAAATCTAGCCCATAGAGGGGTATTAAAGCTACATTATAGCAAAAACATCCAGTTTTATTCTTATGGTCAGAGAGATGGGGGAAATGGAAATTTAAAACAGTTCTTGTTTCAAGAAACATTGACTAACATTATAAGTGGACTTCAGGGGAAAATAAAATGCTCCAAAATTCTAAAATAAGGCCCTGCCTGTTGTATTATATTTTATAAAATTATGAGTGGTGTGGTGGCAATGTTGCTGGATATATCACTAAGAACATTCCCTAGAATGAAAGGGAATATATATATATATATAAGTCACATTATTTTTATCTCTGTAACTAAACGAATTAATCAATTGGGATTCATTTAGCCCAGGGGATCTTCCGTGAGCAAAAATGAAGATGACCAAAGTGTTTGCCTCAGTTAAATTGTACAGCTCAGTTGAAGAGATCTCAAGGGCAGCAGCATTTTAAGAATTTGCATAATTTGGTTGCCATGCATACCAAGAGTTACCGACCTCTGCAGAACCTAAAAATTGGCCCGGAGGTGTATTTTACCTATTAATTTCATGATGTTACATTAGTTGTTTAAAATGCAAATTTGATACGCTGACAGCAACATTGCTCATAGATGGGAATCTCTGAGTCGGCTAATCCACTCGTCCTTAAGGACCTTATGTAGTACTGCTAATTGCGAACAATGTGCTTTGTGATGTTTTAATTCAAAAGATAATTGGAACTTAAATAGGAACATAGTAAAAGAACCCTGTCATAAAACCCTTGTCATCAGAGCTTGCATGACTACTCGTTGTTACTAGCCGATTAGTCATCCAGAAAAGTAACCAACTACTCAGTGTTTACCTTATGTAACAAACATGCATGCCTGTGAGAATCAAAAGCTTGCATGTCTGCATTGATTCTGCTTTCGTCATCATTATTGGATGACAGACTTGTCCTTCTCACTTATATTTTCATTCAGCCTCTAGATGACATCTGATTTCCTTCAGGGGTCTCAGACATCACAGCTGGCTTGAATGTGAAAATCCCACCCAAAAAATTGTTGATGTAAAGTGCTTAATTTCCACTTGATTTGCTTATTGTCGTAATTTATGTACGTTTATGCAGTTTGCTTTTATCAAAAGCAGTGCATTCAAGCTATACTTTTTATCAGTTCTACAGCACTGTGCATGGCATTGTTCAAACATTGCTGGCTGTTATCATACATTGCTTGTGCTGTGCTGTGCTTTATTTGTAAGTCGCCTTGGATAAATGCTCTACTAAATGCCTACATGTAAATGTAAATCAGAATGTGCTTTCTCTGGGATTAAAAGCCGTGACATTGGTGTTGTTAGTGCCATGCTCTCAGTTGACGTACAGGTACATATTTCCAACTTTGTGGCCTTTGCAGATTTAACATAAAAATAAAAAGACACAAAAATGAACCAGGACTTTTTGTGCGTTCCATTTGTCCTAGGAAGTGGGGAACCCTATAACCCCCAGTAGGAACTTTTAACTGAAACAGCTTATTACCATTATAGCGAAACAGTAATAAAATATTGTTTATTAGCTTCCGTATTATCTGTCTCAATAAACTCAGTAGTGCACACAGTACTACCCACCCTCTATTTGTGGACATGATTCGTCAGCATTATCTGTTTAAAATACCGCTTTTTTTATGTGTTTGTATACCAAAAGAGCAAGCATAAAAAATGTATAAAAAATAAAAAAGCATAATAATTATTGATTTCTGATTATGTTTCTTGTTTATATGATTACCAATTCTAGCTGTCCCGGTTTGTTCTCAGTGTATTTATACTCCCTGCTTGGTTATGTCATCAGACCAGGATCATGTGACATTAAAGACTAATGAGTATAAATGCTGAAAATTCAGATTAGCCATGAAGAATATATTAAATTTTACAATATATTACAATAAAAACAGTTATTGTGGTAACATTTTAGTAAGACAGTAATAGTAATAAAGTAATAAAGACAGTAATAAAGTACTTTCAAATCATTTGCAAACAATTAGTTTATAGTTAATTCATAGTGAATGGTTACAAATTTAAGAATGTGTTTCATTTAGGTTCCAATACCAAAGTATATAAACTGAGAATGTTCTGTTTGTTGAATTTAGCATTTCAGGTTAGGATGGTAATGAAATCAGCTGTGAAACCGTTTCCAGCAAGAGAATCCGGCCAATCCTGTTTTTCTGTATTTGTCAGATTACTGATACTCTTAATTGCTTTTTCCTGACATTCCTGTTTCTCCCTTTTGTAAGCAGATAAATGAAACTCCTGGTCCTGTTCTTGAGTTTCACTGTATGAATAGTTATGCAGATTGGATTTTCTACACTTTAGAAGAAATAAGAACACAACAGTAGTTATATATTGTTATCTCTGCATT
This sequence comes from Semotilus atromaculatus, assembly GCA_031834385.1. Classification (NCBI taxonomy): domain Eukaryota; kingdom Metazoa; phylum Chordata; class Actinopteri; order Cypriniformes; family Leuciscidae; genus Semotilus; species Semotilus atromaculatus. The sequence continues at coordinate 23,215,549 of JAULUF010000052.1, forward strand.
GTTAATACAATGGGCCTGGCCTTCCATCCCTTTTTGGGGTTTTGTTTGGCTGAGAGCATCTGAAAGCCACACTTAACATAGTTATATGTTCCCCATGTCTTGTTTGGAGTTTTATGTTAGGTTTTGTAGTCCTTTTGTTGATTTGTTCCCCCTGTTCATTAATCTTGATTGTTCCCAGGTGTGTCTTGTTATATTGTTAGCCCTTGTGTATTTAAACCCCAGTGTTTCCTAATATCGACAAAATTAAGTATATTCAGCCTTATGTGCTTTTGTACAATATGTATCGTGCACAAATACCTGAAAGTAAAAGTGCATTTTTCCATGAAATAATGCATTTTGTGTCATGATGTAATTCGTTTAGTCAGGTTACACCCAGCGCCCCAAAATGTCCAACTTTCTGAATGATGCGCAATCTAATTCCGCAGAAATCTTCAGAGCTTTCTGTGAGCACAGATTCTGGCCGTAAAGCAGCTGGAAAACTCCCAATTCACAAATTCAAAGCCTCTCCCTGTACAGCACACGCACGTGCGAAAGTTGAAAAGAGACGGATATCACTCACTCGCTGTCTTTGTGAAACCATTACACAAGAATGCGCATCCCTAAGGAAACCACAAAGGTATTTAGCTGGAAACACTCTCTCTCCACACTGCAATCTACCGCCACCTCTGCGATATCAGACACCTCCCAACCTCTCTGCTCTGTCTCTCATCACCGATGTGGTAACTCTATCTCCCTCCAGTGCCACTCACAGGACCCGGCTGGTGCGGAACTGCTGATTTTAACCACTCTCTTCCCGGAAAATGTTTATTTAGCTCTGTCTCCCGAGAGCTGCTTCCTCTCTCAGAGCTCAGCTTATGATCAATGACCCATCATATCCTCGTGGCAGTCCTCCTCAACCTTACGCATTCTATCTCCTCTCCCTCTTCCTCTCTCTCTCCTTTTATTCCTTTCTCATTTGCTTTCGCCTGGCTGAAAGTCATTATATGCCCAAGATGAAAAAGTTGCTGTCTCGTCTCTACAAAAGCCTGCAGAGACTATAGCGATAGAATACACCGTTAATTTTCCGCAAAATGGCCAATGATGTTTCAGTGCATGCTGTAGTGCTTTAGGTTTGTCCACTAATAATTCCAGATGTGACACATTGTTTTCAGGCCCTGGTAGAATATTGTTGAACAAATCAAATCACAATTGAGACTATTTATTTTCTTAATAAATGTTGTTGGTTTTATTGTGATTATTTGTATTGTGGTTGTATTGGAATTCATTAGTGCACACATTATAAAATAAAATAGATTGGGTCATAAGTTATATTAGGTGGCTTTAAGATAAGTCAATTCACCTTTATTTATATAGTGCTTTTTACTATACAGATTGTATCAAAGCAGCTTCACAGTGATAACATGAAAATAATACAAGAAAGTTTGTTTCTAGAAGAAAATTGCGTCATCGTCCACCATCGTCTCAATAAGAAAGATCAATAATATTGTTGAATATTAAATGAATATTTAACTGTACTAACATTAAATATCCACAGGTACAAGTCAGTACAAGACTATGTACAGTACTTACTGTTACTAAATGTTAGTCTGGAAAATACACACATTTATTGCTAATGAGTTTGAGGTTTGGTTAGGTTAAGGACATGGCATGCTAGACACTACAGCTAATACTTCCAAATTTTTTTGAATGAGACTCACTTTGTTACCACAATTTTTCTGGCAGTAAAAGCAGAAACGAGGATAACGCGAACATGACGCCAATGACACAATGAGGAGGGAGACTGGTGTTGGAAACATTTGGGATGATGTAAGTACAGAAGTGAACTATATATAACACTATGCTAGTGTTTTTTTATTTTTATTTAAGGTTAAGTCTTAAGTCTTACATATTGTGCCTTTTAAGCGTTTGATGATTGGACGAGTAGCTTTTAGAAAACGCTTGAAAACACTAGTGTGTATAAAGAGTGTTTTCAAAGTAAAACACTGTTTTCAAATGTATCAAGAATTATTAATGTAGACGTAGGCCTTACATTCAGACCTAGATCCATTTTTGGTATATACCAAACAGTTTTCACAACCCAATCAATTCCAAATGGATAAACTCACATTTCACTTTTTTCTTTTATTATTATATTTCAATAACATTTTATCATTTAGAAAAACTTTTTTTTTCAAAGTAAATTACAAATGAGGAGTACAATAGAAGCAATTAAATAAACAACTGCGCAACAATATGTAAGTGCTGTGACCAGTCCCAGTTAGTCTAGCACAGTACATGTAGCAATTCTTTTTTAATAAACATAAAAAAATAGACATACACCAATACATGTTTGTTTTCCACTGAATACCCAGTTCAGACTGGTCTCTGTTAATATGTAGATATTAATATGTAACATTTACAGGTACAAAATTGAAATTTACAGGTAAATTGGTAAATTGGTATTGTATTGTATGTGGTCTTGGTGGAATAAATCTGCTACACTGCTGCTGCAGAGCAAGTACCGAGACTTGCTAATGATAATACATTCACAGACATTACTGTGAGCGTGTAATATATGCTGCTGCACTGTGTAACATACTTGATTTAACTTACGTAGCAGATCTTTACAGGTGGAGCTGGGGAAGGTGGACCAAATGCAACCAATCAGCTGTGCTATTTAGATAATGATGTGATCACTACCAAATGAGTCACAGACTTATCAGCCTGCGCCATCTAGAGTTTCATGCCAGAACTAGGTCAATTCAGAAACGTTCGTATTAACAACATTTAAATGTAAACATTATTACTCATTTACAGCAAAAGAAAAGTAGCCTAATATTTCTCATTTCTCGTTCAAATGCTCATCATCCAAAACACAGCATGTCACAATCTGTGACGAAGCAGGTGAGAGCCAATGAGCGTTTGATATCACTCCTGTAAAACATTAATTAGTAATTTTTTAATTTATAACGAATGCAGGATTTGACGTTGATGATCGCCGCTAAGAAGATCGCTGAATAAAGGCTTGAATCGGAGTCTGTTCCTCACAATCGTATGGATTTGGATTTGGAAAACAGCACACAAGTGAAAAAAGTTAATATATGTTGTGTCTTTGGAGTATTTTATGATTCTGTGTCAGTCACAGCATAGGACTGTAATGAGAAAACTGTGTTTAATAAATGCGCTTGAAAATACAATGTCATTGATATGACAATTGAATAAAACAAAATCAAAATATAAATGCCACATTTTCATATTCATAAAGAAGGATTTGTACACATTTGTGACTTTAAAGTTGTTGAAACCTAAAAAAAAAGAAAGATGTTTTAGTGCTGTCAATATACCAGTATTGTACATTTCAGTGAGTATGAAAGGTCAAATAAATGTACGTGTGGTAGAACCACACTCTACGTAAAAAAAACACACAAATATCCATGAGCTCACTGTTTCACTGTGTCACATTATGGAAAAGTTGCTAATGGCAGTTCACATTCACTGTTCAGAAGGCTGTACATTAAAGTTGTTTATGCTCCAAGCATAAAAATCCTGCATAATGTAATCTACTTATCAATACACATATTGAAGGTAATACATGTTCCTTTGCCCAAAACACAAGCAGAATACTCACATGTAAGCAGTGCTAATGAGGGCACAAGGGCAGGACCTATCTTCCTGTGCAGTTCAGATGTGTAGAGAATGAGCTAGTATCTTATATCTGGCACAGAAGACCTTCCTCATCCATCATCATCTGTTCACTGGCCTCTGAAGAAATGCCTTAATGGGAAAGGATAATGGATTTTACACATAAGCCAACATGAAAAATTTGCAACCCAAAATTTTCGATTCTATATTAATGTTATTCATTTGTGAGTGAGGCAGGATATTCAAAAGTAAACACATTTAGAGGAAACTGGGATTTCCAAGCCTGGAAATAGTTATGGACACTCCTTGTGAATATACATCTTTGTAATCACACTCAGCTCTAAACTATTTTCACAGGCTTGAAATTGCTCTAATGCAGTCAAATAAAAGTAACGATGAAAGACTGGGAAATCATGTAGAAATGGTGGTCAAAGGATGTGGGAAGCCTGCAGAACGGATTAAGGTGTTTGGAGGTCAGGGGATGAAAAGAAAGAAGCACTGACGAAAAGCAAAGTGGTTTCAGAGGTGTAACAATGGCATTTTGATCAATTATTATGAAGACATTTGCGGATTGCATTTAGCAGACGTCTTTATCCGAAGTGATTTATGGCACAAAACACATATGTATATATTTTTTCTCTTAGTATAATGTGCATAGATGAATCATACACAGTGAGACCAATTAATGTGTACAAGAAATAAAATACATTTAAATACAGTGTTGACTTTATGTCAATCACTTAGACACTGACATAAATCTCAATATATCTGCCATATTAGAACATAATTAATCTTAATTACTCTTAACAGCAATTTAGGAAGATTTATGAGGTTTGTTTCTCGATTACTATGAATTGGGGTCTTTTTTTTCTCTCTTGGGTTACATAGAAACCTGAATCATATCCTATCACATCACATTACTTGACGTTAAGACATGTCATTTTACTATCTCACCCATTAATGTCTAGTTTCACCATTAATAGTTAATAAAACAAAATATTTCAATGTAGATTTTAAATGAGGTAAAAAAAATTCACATAGCTCTTGTCATCTTTGATTTAGAATAATTGCCTATTATACTAATTGGCATCTTATAATGTTTGATATGCCTTTACTTAAAGGTCACTGTAATTGCTTAAATTAGCATGGATCATTATTCACATGATGAACTGCCATATATCTTGCTTGCCAAGACCATCACCCTTATTTGAGAGTGAAGAGGAATGTTGATAAGGACGCAGAAAGTGGTACAATGACCAATAATCTTTATATAACTTTAAAAGAAATGCTTCGGTTCAATACAAGTAAAGCTCTATTTACAGATGTATCGATTAACACAGAAAAACGCGACCCTCAGTTTGTAAAGCCACAAACAAAAATTACCTTTTACAGTAATGCACAGTGGAAGTCTATGGGGCAAGACAATGCACCAGAATAAACATAAAAAAGCATTAGTTACTTGCACATATGTTTACATACTGTCATGACAGTAAACAACTTTTGCACAATATTGTACGCTTAAGGATACCAGAAAGAAACATGACCTGGGCAAAGTACTACACAGACTAAAAATCCATCCACCAAAATTACAGTATGCCTGTAATGCATCATTTTTACCTGTCAGAGGTTTGACCTTTTCAATATTTAAACTTAAACAACGTCATAAATATAAACAATCTGATTAAAAGATAGTCAGTAATAAATATTTAAAAACTAATTAATAACTTTTATTTAATTACCAAAAATATAATATTCAACTGTGTCCCACTTTTTTTTTTACTCAAGTACTCAAGAAGTAACATTAACATCTATTTATTTTTTAATTAATTAATTAATTAATTTAACAAATGCTGTGTTCACTGCCTATGCCAAACTTCAACCTAGATTACCAAAGTTGTTAAAACATATATATTTAATTTATGGAAAACAGAAGTTTAACTCAACACTATGAACTAACATTTGGTCCCAAACCCAAACTAGTCTCAGGGCAGGGACGAGGAGAAGCGAGGATCTATATGTAAGCAGTCTTTATTAAACACAACTACTAAGACAATCCAAACAAGAAAGCAGGGAGCAATAATCCAAACATGAGACATAAATACAATCAGGAAGACGAAGATAATAATACTAACAAAATACATGACAGCTTTACAATAACTGTAAAGAGAACAACCAACAAACAAAAACTGAAAGACAGGCAAACAGGGGACCACAATGGAAATAAGTCTTCAGGCTTTATTGTGTTATCCCTGACTACCTATGTATTTTATTTTAATGTATGACACAGTTTCATACGGTTTCATATTTTTATAGTTAAGTGGTCTGTGATGGCTAAGGCCACACTTGAATGAACATTTCATTTGAATTGTTTTATTATGAATGTCTATGTAATTACTTTGTTTCTTTAAATATAATTTACTCAACCCTGGGAACTGGAGAAGCTATGTTGTCTCTTTAGCGTTTTAAATCTCGAAGAGCAACAAAGTCAATAATCATTTATTTCTAGAGTGCACGCTAGAGTAAATGAAACCACAACCAAAATATGGGTTAATGTTTTATTTAAGTTTATTTGTACATCTTACCTGTGGTTCCGCCGGGATCCATGACTGCAGCATGGAACAAAGGTTTGGAATTGAAAGGGCGTGGCCTTTCCTGTTGTCCTTTATATATCCGATGGGGAATTATGGGAAATGTAGTTTTTGGGGACAATGTGGGTTGGGGTCGTGTGTTCCTTTGAATGTGTTTAAAGGATGTGTTTTTGTGTGTGTGTATGTTTAAGTGTATTTTCATTATTGTTTTATGGTAAATGTGATTTGGTTATTTGAGTTGGTGTATTTATATATATATAATATATTTTCCTTTTGTGTTTGATGTAAGAAAATTAGAATTTGGTGAGACCCCTGTAATTTATAAAATGGTTTGGTCTGTTAAAAGGGCTTTATTTTCTGTGGCTGAGTTAGTTCTGGTGAGGGATCCCTGAGAAACATCTGAGACCCAGAACTCAGTAATGTGCTGATGTCCATTTTTGTTAGTCAGTGTTTTTTTTTTGGTGACTCCACAAATGTCTCCTGAAAATTTTATGGAAGAACCCTTACATGGTCAAATAAAATCAATCAAACAGGAACTATAGGAAATCAAAACCAGAAACAACAAGACAACAGAATATTCTTCATTAAAGCTACATTTACATTCCTGTTCTTTTAAACCTGTTACCCAAGGTTAAGAACTTTTTTGACCATTTGTTGAAGAGTTTTAGGTTACTGATTGTTTCTACTGTATACCCAGTTAAACGTATTTTATTATTACATCAAGAGACTCGGCACAAAACCATTTAATCCGTTTGATGTTTCCAAATTCACAAAATTTGATTTGCTCTATTATCCCCTTTAAATATTTCTGTTCCAGTTGACCCAGCATAAATACAAAATATACATTAATTTCAACATTTTATAGTAATATGATTAATGTGAATTACACGCATGTGTATAATTCAATATCATGGAAAACAGGTTTTTAGCACTGCCTTTTAAGGTACTTGAATATTTTTTTTTTTTTAAGTCAAATATTAACGTTACGAGAGGTGGACAATGAATATTTCAACTACCACCAAATATAGCGATGGGTGGCATGAAATCACATATTTTTGCTGATTCTAGTCTCAACTGGGCTTAGCAGCACCGACAGCCGGTTGTAGTTTCACTCACAGTTAAAAAACAACAACACAAGTGTAAAACTAGAAGCAAAATCAAAACTGTGCCATCTGTCAGCCAATTTAATTCTAAAATTAAAATCTGATTAAGCAGATTATGTGGGTGGCCCTAATTCAATTTGTATCAAGTTTAAGCAGTTAAAAAAAAAAGACGTCTAAGCAGCTAAAATAGTCACATACATACAGGCAAATGACATTTATCTTCTCAATCAGACTGCTTTGAGTTGCTCTCTACAGCCTGCAGTGAAGTGTTGTAGGAGTTCACCATATCAAGGCCTGACAGACGCAGGTGCGGAATACTTAGCGACCCATGATTGTCTGCATATCAAGACTCCCGGCGGATTTCCTCTGCTAAATATTGGTGAGGTGAGCGGATAGGATTGTTTGCTGTGCTGAGAAGCTTTGATATGTGTGCTGGTATTTATTTTTACTCTTCTTCTCTATCAGTCCTGGCAGTCTAGGCTGCCACTCAGAGAGATATTGAGAACTGATGTGGGTACTAGACATGTGGGAGACATCGCTGCTGTGATGAATCTGAATCCCTTGCTCTAGATCTGTGTGTGTGCGCATGTGTGCATGCTCTTGCTCAGCTCAGCTGTTTATTTATAGCTCCTCTCCAGCTCTGAGCTTAACTCCCAAACCCTCCTTCTCATAAAAGTCTATTTCTGCATCTACACACACCCAAATCCCTATAGTATTCATTTTTTGGAGGGAATTTCATGTTCTTTATCTCTTTTTATTTTCTGATTTCACACTTCTTTCATTCAGTATGAGTGGCATTTTGTATGTCATGTTTGTGACAATATTTTCTAGCTCACTGGTTTCTGCTACATCATGATTGCGGTTATTATCTAGATCTCAGCGTTTCTCAAATGGTTTTGTTTCAGGACAAGTGGTGACCCTACACAGTACTAAAATGGTATATTATAAAAAAGTAAACATTTGTGCTAAAGTATACTAATATTAATCATCATTTAATAATAGTTATACATTAAAATGTATTCATATAACTAAGACTTGACCCTGTAAGCAATCATTTTTTTTAGCAATTTGCTAGATATGTAAAAGAGACATATACCTCTATAGCTCTAGTGATATATATATACACTCACCTAAAGGATTATTAGGAACACTTGTTCAATTTCTCATTAATGCAATTAATGTAATTATCTAATCAACCAATCACATGGCAGTTGCATCAATGCATTTAGGGATGTGGTCCTGGTCAAGACATTCTCCTGAACTCCAAACTGAATGTCAGAATGGGAAAGAAAGGTGATTTAAGCAATTTTGAGCGTGGCATGGTTGTTGGTGCCAGACGGGCTGGTCTGAGTATTTCACAATCTGCTCAGTTACTGGGATTTTCACGTAAACCCTAGGCATTTTCGCCCACAGGACTGCCGCATACTGGATGTTTTTCCCTTTTCACACCATTATGCGGCAGTCCTATGGGCGAAAATGCCTTGTTGATGCTAGAGGTCAGAGGAGAATGGGCAGACTGATTCAAGCAACTTTGACTGAAATAACCACTCGTTACAACCGAGGTATGCAGCAAAGGATTTGTGAAGCCACAACACGCACAACCTTGAGGCGGATGGGCTACAACAGCAGAAGACCCCACGGGGTACCACTCATTTCCACTACAAATAGGAAAAAGAGGCTATAATTTGCAAGAGCTCACCAAAATTGGACAGTTGAAGACTGAAAAATGTTGCCTGGTCTGATGAGTCTCGATTTATGTTGAGACATTCAGATGGTAGAGTCAGAATTTGGCGTAAACAGAATGAGAACATGGATCCATCATGCCTTGTTACCACTGTGCAGGCTGGTGGTGGTGGTGGTGTAATGGTGTGGGGTATGTTTTCTTGGCACACTTTTGGCCCCTTAGTGCCAATTGGGCTTAATTTAAATGCCACGGCCTACCTGAGCATTGTTTCTGACCATGTCCATCCTTTTATGGCCACCATGTACCCATCCTCTGATGGCTACTTCCAGCAGGATAATGCACCATGTCACAAAGCTCGATTCATTTCAAATTGGTTTCTTGAACATGACAAGGAGTTCACTGTACTAAAATGGCCCCCAAAGTGTCACCAGATCTCAACCCAATAGAGCATCTTTGGGATGTGGTGGAACGGGAGCTTCGTGCCCTGGATGTGCATCCCACAAATCTCCATCAACTGCAAGGTGCTATCCTATCAATATGGGCCAACATTTCTAAAGAATGCTTTCAGCACCTTGTTGAATCAATGCCACGTAGAATTAAAGCAGTTCTGAAGGCAAAAGGGGGTCAAACACAGTATTAGTATGGTGTTCCTAATAATTCTTTAAGTGAGTGTGTGTATATACTGTATATGTGTGTATATATATATATATATATATATATATATATATATCACTAGAGCTATCGAGGTATATTTACATATTGACTGAATGAGTTAGCCTGAACTAAAAACGTCCTGGTTGCGTATGCAACCCACCGTTCCCTGAAGGAGGGAACGGAGGACGTAGTCGACGTCGACTGAAATGGGATCACGTCTAGGGAGCCAAACCTCTTCGTACTACTATTTAATCAAGCCAATTCAACATTGGCGTGCGTGATTACACGCTCCGCCCCGCAGCGCGGGTATAAACACGGAAGTGGACGCACGCACCAGTTGCTTTTTTCGCTGAGGAGCCGATTGGCCCCCGGAGTCAGCGGTGGTCCAGCAGTAGTGGCAAGGGGACTACGTCCTCCGTTCCCTCCTTCAGGGAACGGTGGGTTGCATACGCAACCAGGACGTTCCCTTACAGTCGAGAACGTCAGACGTAGTCGACGTCGACTGAAATGGGATCCATTTGAAAACGCCACTAGTGCTGCCACCTTCCAGTGCCTAGACAGAGCCACCTGATCCCCCCGATTTAAGGAGACGGGATAGGCGCTCAGGCCAGGAAGTCACTGCTGTTCCTGCAGGATCACTGGGAAAGCGTTCCCTATATCATGGAAGGAAGGGACGCTGCGGAACCACATCCTGCTCAAGGAGGTAACATGTGGAAATACACATATGAACTGGGTGTATGACCATGCAGTACAACATATGGAATGTCACTGAGGTGGCTCCAGCCTATGACAGGGGGGAGTACTCACCAACCAGTGACGGCAGAGCAAACTCTGCCACGGGAAGACACGGGCTCGCTGAGGGAGCCGTACCGTGGAAGAATACACATATGGGATCGCCGTAGGGATCACAACATATGGACCCAGCCTAACACAAGTTCCACCAGTGCATACGAATGATAGGCCTGGCTTCGGACGTTCCGCCACGTCCGTAGCCGAAGGGTATGGAGGAACTCGACAGGGTTCAGCTAAGGAGAACTCTACTGGAGCAAGAATTGCGCACGTATCCAGTCCAAGGAGGGGAATGGCGCAGCAAGCCGACACTTCGAACCGGGCTCACGGTAACTGTCTTCATAAGAAGGGAGCCTCGAGAAGCAGCGGTTCGACTATAGGTGTCGTCCAGCCCCCAACTCTAACACATCTGTCAGCGAAGCACTCTATGTCAACGCCTAGGCGGGAGCACACACACACTTTTTTCACTTCAGGAGGAGCTCACCACCTAAGTGGACACGTGCATCTTGGAATTCTCCCCAAGATGAAGGCAACCACTAATTTAGTGGGGCCACCTCGCTTGGAAACAGCCTTCCCTTCCTGCTGATTTCCTAACAGACAAGTAGCTGGTCTGAGGTACTAAGCTTAACCCTCTGGAGTCTAAGGGGTTTTTGAGGTCTGTGAGATGTTTTGACATGCCCTGACATTTGTGATTTTTTTCAGTTGCTTATAAACATATTAATGGCAAAGGTGTAATTACACTCTATTTAGCACAAATAGGGGTACCATAATATGCGAGCAACATCTATTTACATATTTGTATTTTTGAGGGAATAATGTTTATGCATGGTTATTCAAAAAACTAAAAATTAAAGTTTCTGAAATAAGGCCACAAAACACATACTTAATATGTGTCCACAAGACTTTTGACTAATGGATGTAGTTGCCTAGTGTTTTTGCTTCAAAATGATCTGAAAATCACCCGGCCTAATCATTCACATAAAACAATACATTGATTTAAATTTTTTAAAACAGTTTTTGCTTCCAAAGGCAATATGCGCAGGGGCGTGACTTGCTGTGATTCACACCTGAGAAGACAAAGACCCTGCATAGTAATGAGCCTGCATACTAATGAGCCTTTCATTCAGGTGTGTCACACAAGAAAGAATGCGAGGACAAAAATAAATAAATAAATTATATATATATATATATATATATATAAAATACAAATATAAATGAAAGTCAAAAGCACATTTTTAGTACATAGTCATACCTGGAAACAAATCCTGTTCAAATAGGCTGGACCATTCTACAGAATTAGTTAGAGTTAGAAAGTTAGAGTTCTCAGAGAGGAAAAAAAGGTATTTTTTCACAAATGTTTTATACATTCAAATTGTATAATTTCCAAGGTAAACATTTCTAGTATGCAGTTAATTCTCATACTGTATTTTCAGAAAGTTTTGGAATCTCCTCAAATGTGTCACTAATAAAAAACAATAATATTAAGTTTTTTTTTACATCTATCTTGTCTTTTTTTTTTTTTTTAAGTAGGCCTATAGCCTGGATTTTATCATTCATATTTCAAAGTTAAGGATTCATTAGTTTGATATAGTCTACATTGGAACAAACACTATAATAACATCTTAGATTATGAGCTTATTTTTGACAAAACATTCTAACGTTATATATTTAACATATGAGCAGAAACTGGTTAACTAAAGCTTATTTGATGTCTATTTTAGAGTAAAAATCTTTATAATCTATCCCAAACTAGTCAACTAAATGTTGTCTTTCATATTTCGTCTGTAACAACAACAGTGCGAATTCCGTTCATTCATCACACAGAGAAAGACACGCGATTCATTTTAAAACAGTATTCGCGATAAGAACAAAGAATAAAAAACTTACTATGATCCTCGCTGAATCCATGGCTCCTCGAAGTGAAATTAATCCAGCACTGAGGTAAATTATCCAGAATTATTCCTCAAAGCCTCGAAAAACGACACAGACTACCGGTACATTAATCTGAACTTGGTGTTTTATCGAGCTCGTGTGGGCGTTGGCAAGTTTCAGATCATTTGCGTTTCTATAGCGCGTGCTCTCTGTGGGCGTGGTCACATTAAAAGATAATTAGCTGAAATGAGAACGCCTGGCATCTCTCTCTTTTTATATAGATTACATAAACACAGAATATTTGTTTTAGTTTTGGATTAGATAATTTAAAAGTACACACTTAAATGATTATAAAGATATATTGATCATGCCTGTGTGACTAGTATTTGCGGAGTTTTGTTTATGTTTAGGGACGTGCTCTAGAAAAAAAGTTCACGGAGATGGAGAGGCAGATAGCACACCCTGTTTATTTTCTTTATTTTACAAAAGCACAATGTTTTATTTCGATTGTAAGTGGACCCATAAAAAAGTAGACATTTAATAGTTTATTTTTTCATATTTCTTAAGTGTGTATGACCAAAGGTGACGGAGTATTTTAAGTCTATTTTGCTGCTATGTGAAAAAAATCGCGCAAAACGCGCCGGCGCGTTTCTCGACTCCAGAGGGTTAAACTCTGTGCACGTACAACCGCAATGAAGCGGACGGACAGAGAAGCCAGGGCTGGGTCTGCCTCCTCCAGGCAGCGCTTGCAGGCTCGCTACCTGGTCCCACCTTTAGGGAGAGGTAGGAACCTTGGGCACATATCCAGGCCGGGGTCTCAACTTGTGAGAGTTAGTTGGCCCGAATTCCAGGCACAACTCGTTGACCAAAAGCGAGCAAGTCCCTACCCTCTAGTAGAAACCAGGCGAGAAGGAGAACTGTTTCTTAAAACAGAATTTTTAACTCACTGCCTACAGTGGTTCAGGGGCAGACTCTGCAGTGCAGTAGCACCAGAGAAAAGACCCAAGAGGATAAAGAGGAGTGCAAGGGGATTCATTTCCCTTGCCCCCCTCAGGAACATGACGATCAGGACGTGCTTCCCATGCTACTGCATCATAATGTGCGTCAAAAAAATAGAGGCACATCATTTTGAGGGTGGAGGGAAACAGCCCAACTCCAACCCATCTTGCCGGAAAGAGAGCACTGAAATGATTTCCGAACGCTTCCAGGATCTCCTCACGGAGAGAAGACTCACTCAACGAATAGGTTCGACTTCTAATTGGCGTAAGCACAACTTCCTTACAGGGAATGCTACCGCAGAAGTGATGGTGACTACCACATAATCCTGTGGTAGCTACCTGAACCACCGCATCCTGAAATCCTCCAGAGGTCCGAACGCGGGCGCCAACATACCCCGTCCCTGAGAATGTTTCAGGGGAGTCAGGAAGGGCTGTCGAGGGGAGAATAGGTCTGGTTGGGCCAATAAGGGGCAACTATCAAGACCTGCTCTACTCCTGACCTAGCACAATACGTGCAAGCGACATGCGCGCACCAGACAGGAGCCTTACTCAACACTAGGTGTGAAGAATATCACTGAGCTTCAGGAGCATTTCTGCTCAACACCTGAGTGTGATGAAATTCACTGAGCTCAGGAGCATCCCTGCTCAACACCTGAGTGTGATAAAAATCACTGACTTGAGAGGGCGCAAGCAACAATGAATCGCATAGCCGCTTAAGAAGGCTCACTGGGGAACGCATTTCTGCGGGGCCTCGGGGGCAGCTGAGAGCCAGTGTCTGTCCAAGGGATGTCCGCTCGGACAGAAAAAATTCAACTGGCAAAGGATTGAATCCGGAAAGGCAAACAGATGTAACTGTGCGTCCCCGAAGTGGTCCCTGCCCAGCTGGACCGCCTGGGGATGGAGTCTCCACTCTCCTTGGCCATAGGCTGACGTGAGGCTCGTTGGCGGCACGGTTGAGCAGCCGGAAGAAATAGTGGAATGAAGCGACCTCAGAAGCTTCAGACTCCAAGGAGGAGGTGACGGGCTTGAAACATGCAAGGGAAGCGTAGCGCAACAGTCGCAATGTAGACAATGAATGCCAATGCAGTCGGAGGGCGCCCAGACCTCCGTTACTGCAAGCCCTTTGTACGTGGCCCCTCAGCCGGTAATGATGGACACTCGTTCAAAAAGGCCCAGCTGTTACGGACTGAGGGTTTGGCAGCAGGTTCCAGGGTGCTTTCACACGGAGCGTGCAGCTCTGCCACGGTCACCTCGGGACTCGGCCATGAAGTCAGTGCTGAAGCGGTATTATATGGAGGAAGCCGACTGGCTGCAACTACCATACCCCAGGAGCCTCTAAAGAGCACTAACCATCCACACACTCGTCTTTTCTCAGAGATGCGGTGGCCGAATCCATCTCCAAACTAGAAAAGAGATACTCAGTCTGTGGACGAGTACACTCTTTCCCAGTTGACCTGAGGACCCAACTGGCTATGAGCACTTGAAGGGTAGGACTTGTACTGACACTTCACACCCTTCAGACGCACAACACAGGATGGCCTGTGGTGCGGAAGGATACAGATCTGAAGTACATGTCTCTCAGGTCAAAAGCTGCAGACTAATCTTGGGGACGGAGCATTTGGAAATGCATCTCTGTGAAACAAAATTAAACGGAGGCCCGTTCAATTAACACAGGACCAAAATAGTCATGAACCCACCCCTCAAGGGTACAATGAAGTACAGGCTCAAGAAGCCGGCCTTCATATCGGCTGGAGGAACGGCTACATCGTGTACTTCGCCAGACAACGATGGCGCACACAAGACAGGAGCAGTGCTCAACACTTAGGTGTGACAAAAGATCACTGAGCTTGGGCGGAAGCCTATAGCTATAGCGAAGTAGGGTCTGAGTGTGGTGTACAACACTTACCTGTCTCCATGAGACGGCCAGGGATGCGTGAGAAGGCGGATGACCCGGTCCTCGAACCGCACCCAGCGGCCGTGCTGGCGAACAAGAGGGGGCTGAGGGGTGCAAGGTTAAACAGGTCACACACCGCCAGACTTACCCTCTTGGGACCCAGGAACAAAGGAATTTGCTCTTTCTTTGTAGTGTGGGTACCGCTTGCTCTGCTCTTTTTTTGGGAACAAGCGGCGGAACAGACACACGCACCAACAAAGACTCCACCCGGCCTCACCCGGGGGGAGGGAGTGACCAACTTCAAGAGCACCTTCCTTCATCCCTAAGCGGCCTGCTCAGAAAGCTTACGCTGTCGCTTGCCACCTGGCTTGGCAGCGCCTGGAGCGGGCTGGGTGTCCCCACTGCGGTCGGCTCCATGCTGAGGCCTAGGTGAAGGCTGCTGCGGAGGCCCAGCGAGAGTGACGACCGGGGAACACCCTCGGCGACTAGCAGACGGAGGAACTGCCACCGGCGGCGGGTGAAGGCAGCAGCGGGCCGCCGGTGCAGGATGTGCCGGAAGACCTCCATCTGTGCTTAGGCAGCAGAGAACTGTTGGGTGCAGTTCTCTGTCGCGTCACCGACCAGGCCAACCTGGGAAACTGGGGAGACCAGGAACCGAACCTTGTCCGCATCCGCCATATCAACCAGGCTGAGCCAACAATGGCGCTCCTGAACCACTAATGTGGACATCGCCAGACCGATCGTGCACGCCACGACACCCATGCCCCGGAGGGCGAGGTCGGATGCAGTGCGGAGCTCACCTATGAGCGCACGGTCTGGTCCACCCTTGTGCATGTCCATGAGCGCCCTGGCCTGATAGACCTGTAGCAACGTCATGACACACAAAGAGGAGGCGGCTTGCCCACAGACTCTGTAAGTCCTGCCCTTAAGAACGGACGAAACTCACAGGCCTTAGGGGGGGAGACGAGGAACCCCCCAAAAGCAGCGGCCGCCGGGCACAGGTGCACCTGTGTCACGACAGACCGCCCCACCGGAGGGATAACCTCATAACCCTTCACCGCCCCTCCGTCAAGGGTAGCGAGGGGGAAGAACCACTCAGTCAGTTTTCGGCAGTAAAAGGTGCCGTCCACGACCTAGTAAGTTCTCCATGCACTTCGGAAAAGAAGGGTAATGGGGCGGCGTGCTGAAAACCAGCACGGCCCGCCCCGAGATACCAATCATCCAACCGAGACTGAACAGGACACGGTGGTTCTCTTCTTTAGAGTTCCACTCGAGCCTGGCAGCCTTGGCGGCCCGTTTTAGCACAGCTGACAATTCTGGATCCAGCTCGGGCAACGTCAAGCTTCCAGAGGGAGACAACGCAGCCGAGTCATCATCTCTAGAGGCCAGCTCACCCTCCGATGGTGCAATCGGCTTCCTGTCCTCTGGGGGGAGCCCCGGATAAAGCGACTGAACCACCCATTACAGATGGATCAGCACGCTCCACAGGGGACTCCAACGGCTGCAGTGGAAGGGAGGAGTGAGGAGCCCACAGGGAATGGTAATCCGGGCGAGACATCCAACACTATCCTCCTATCACCCATCCCACGCGGCACCCGTAGGGCGGGGCGCGGTAATGTTGACTCGCGCTTCGCGGACGAAGGCGAGTCTCGATTTCAACACCGCGACAGTCATATTCCCGCAATGGGAACATAAACCATCCACAAAAACTTGCCTCAACGTGCTGTACCCAAACACGTGATACAACAATTGTGACCGTCATAGAGGAACCGGGAACGACCGCATCCAGAAACGCACGGATGGAATGACATCTTGAAAAAGACGCAAACGCACCCGTGTTGCTCTTTCAGGAAATAGGACCCATCACCAGTGCCGGAGCACACAGGGGAATGACCGCGGCAACACTGAACAGAGAACTGAAACAGTGAAGCACTCACTTTTAAGCCCTCTAACCAACCGTCAACAAACATAAACAAACAGAAATTTGTTACTGTTAAAACAGCAGTTGAGAGCTCAAAGCTCGCGATCACCGCTGCACTCGCGCTGTAGAAACCACCAGCACTGGGAGAGTCTTCCAGAAGAACACCGACACACTCGCTCGTTGTAAACAACAGTAGTCTTCAGAGAAATCAAACGATCGGCTCCGAAGCGAAAGGCAACTGGTGCGTGCGTCCACTTCCGTGTTTATACCCGCGCTGCGGGGCGGAGCGTGTAATCACGCACGCCAATGTTGAATTGGCTTGATTAAATAGTAGTACGAAGAGGTTTGGCTCCCTAGACGTGATCCCATTTCAGTCGACGTCGACTACGTCTGACGTTCTCGACTGAATGGGGATGACAGTTACAACACTTAGTTATAATTCATATTTTTGTAATGATACTAGTAATGATAATACATGTTTTTTCAATCAAACACTCTATCTGTTAATATTATTAATAGACTTTGAATTAAAACAAAATACAACACATAATTGTATTTCTATTAACTAGCATTTACAGACTAATAAATGCTTTAAAAATTCTGTATATTTGCCATTGTTAGTTCATGTTATTAACAAACGAGACAAAAGTGTGTAACTGATTTTGCTATGGTTAGCTGCATTTTACTCTTTGCTTTTGCTAAAGTTATTTCCCCCCTGCAGAATCAACCCCTTCAGACCAGATCTGTAACCCCGCATTTGAGAACCACTGATCTATTAGCATCTGTTAGTTTTCATTTTCCTCCCTTTAGAGTTCAGAGTTTGTCCTTTAGTTATCCATCTTGACCTAACCCTTATACTTACACTGTGACTGTCTCCAGATTAACAAAATGATAATAAAAAATAATACAAAAATGGTACACATCCTCATGACTGGGCCACACCATCTTATTATTCAACTCAAGCACTGTCCATTCATCATCGTGAAGTGACCTTAAAGTTATTGTCCGGTACCCTGTAAAAACTGGGTTAGCCGAGGGCTCAGTTGCACTTCCAACATGTCTCTTTTTAGAGCTTTTCCCATAATGCACGAAGGCAGCCCTCTTTAGAAGAGCTCTTTTTACTTTGTGTCATTAGCTGAGCCATGTTAGATCACCAAAGAAGTAGGAGTCATGATCACTTAGCGCTGTTAGATTTATAATTACTGTTTTGATAAGAACACGGTTTGCTCCTTGCAAGCATTGAGATGAGACGCAGAACTGAGTGACTAACTGGTTGTGAGTCACACTACAAAAAGACTATAAAAAGCATTGGAGGCTACAGTCCATCAGGCAAGTAACATTTCCTCACGATACACGGCTATCCCACACTTGGTCTCGCTTACGCCTTAGAAACCAGTGACCGGAAAATAGTGGCCTTTAACTTGTTAATGGACTGGCATTCGTGGCATGATCGTTCTTGTATAAACTGGTTGCGGAAGCACAAGATGGGTTTTACATGTGGTTCCCCATCCAAAGTAATTACCCCAAATCTACTCATAATTTAGATGATATCTTAGCTGTCGGTTTTGATGGATGGCTCATTTGGGAAGACCGTCTGATCATTCATCAGTAATTTGCAGGAACCTGTATGGTCACCAGATGTGCGATTAGATACATAATTATACGGATCCTTCTCTGCCGCATTAAGCATCCCTCATTTTCATCCAAATTGGACTCGGTTGAAGAAAAACTTTCTTTCACAACTTTGTTTCTGCTGAGAAAATTAAGATCAACTGAGTTTGTAGTGGTGGTTAACATTAATCAAATTTCCAGTGCTCAATTATTCCACATAAATCACGTCTGAGTTCAAAATTGTCCGTGTAAGGTGTGTGAAGAACTATGAAGATAATTCTGCCAAATATCGAGCATGCCCAAGTGCTATAGCCAAACTGGTAATCCATATCTGTCCCGTCTGTTCAAGACAGATGACCAAGGGTTCCTTTTCATGCAGCCTGGTACATTCACGATTCAGAAACTCATATATTTCTCTCGGAAAACTTTTCTCGACTGCATGAACCGCTCATTAGTTCGAATTTCCAGTCTGTTGCACACGTTCAGATGGCATGTGCTGTTGGCAAATAAGTGGAGCTTTTTCTCTGGTGCAAGTGGTATTCGTCAACAACCTTAACCTCCTCTATTTCTCCTTAAGATGTATCCTGTGTTGTCAGATCTTGGCTGGGACTCTTTTCGGAATTACATCTCCGCCCATACGGGAGGCGGCAAGATTGATTAACTAATCCGTGCATGATTGATGCCCAAGCCTTTAGCATTTACCATGTATTCCTGCTAAGCGCTATCAGCCATGTGCACCCATTTTTGCCGGCTCTTGCATCCCAGGCTCCCCGTGGCCCTATCCTAGGCTGTCTTATATCATCACAGTGACCACTAAATCACTCCCAATAGTTTAACCCAGGATGATTTATGTCAGCGGTGGAACATTGCTTATACTGTTTATTTTGGTCATATTGAAGGAGATCTGGCTGAGCGAGGCCTCGGGAAGGTCAAACTGGAGGCTATAAATGCGAACGGAAATGAATGACAATGTGCAAGGTGTGATTGTGCATGCGTGCTTAGGTTTGACCATGTGTATTGTTGGAAAATAAGCTCTTTTAATGCTATTTGACCACAAAAAAATAAATAAATGTATGGGACAATCCATGTCAGATTTTTTTTTTTTCTGATATGAAATGTTATTTAATTGTGAGTTTGGCAAGCGGTTTTTGAAAGTTCAGAAGATTTCCAGTAGATAGGACTTGGTCTTGGATGCCCAAAATAGCTGCCCGGAGGCAAATACACATCCCAAATTTTACCAGCGGCGGTGGTTAAAGTATTATTCTGGTTGAGTACCAACTGTATGGCCACAGAGTGAACAGATTTTCATTGAAAAGGACTTTGGTGTAAAAGATTATCAAAAAAAGAGAAAAAAAAAGAGTTTAAGCGGACTCAATGATAGAAGTCTTGCATATATCACCAGATAGAATAAGAGTTTTGATTAAACAGGTATACTTACATCACTAACAAATAATTCAATAATAAAAAAAAATATTTTGTTACTTAGAGTTGAGTCACGTCATGGTTATATTAATCAATAATAAAAAGGAAACATATGGATCGATGAATTGTCCACAATATGACATAAAACATGCATTTAAGGTTTCATGTTCATTTATTATTATTATTGTTGTTGTTTTAATAATTTTTTGTTTACATATTAAACTAAGGTACTATTAATACCATACATGTTTTTTATTTTATTTATTTTTTTACACTGTAAAATGTCTGTTAATGATTTAAAACAGTGGTTCTGAACCAGGGGTCCGGGGCCCATTAGAGAACCTTAGCAAACTTCCAAGGGTACTGTAAGGTGACTTCAAAATATTTAAGTTAATAAATTATTAAAATGATTAACTCTAATCTAAATAAAAATGCTAAAAAAAACAAAAAAACATATGAAATCAAGGTGTCAACTGAACACGGTAGTGATATAGTTAATTGTTTGTGTACATACACATTTTAATAAAGATATTGAGAATAGTTTAAGTAGTGAATGACTCCATGGTTTATGCAAATAGTTTAAATGAGCGATTCAATGACTATTTTTTTTTTTTTAGCTAGCAATAAGGCACGTATTTTAATGAGTAATATAATTAATTGCATGGAAATACCAAGTAAAGCCTTATCTGATTAGCAAATCCCTTTGCTGGCTTAGAAAATATTAATTTATATAATTTGAATCGAGTATCAGGGCTTGAGAAGATCAGATTTAAGATGGATCAAAGTGCACCAAAAGCCACTAAGTAATCCTTCCTAACCTTTTCATGACATTCAAACGATGCATGTCATTGATTGTAAGGTGATCCAGATCTAGCTCCTCCTTTCCTTAAAAGTGCTTCACATCTTCCTTCTGTATGCCTTTACATCACACTCAGAGCTTTGACACTTCTCTAAGTTTCCCTCAGCCATTTCAGGGATCATTTTAGCTCTTCTCTTGACTACTCCAAGCCCCTCCTGCATTTGAACGCAATTAATTTCATCTCCCGAAATGAAATGGCATGTCTGGAGTGCGATGTGAATTATTGAAGCGCGGTGGACTTCTGCCAGTGTCATTGAGGGACGGACTCCCGCAGCTCTGCCAAAAAAGCCGTCCGCGTGGCACTGAAGTCAACATCCCGAAATCCACTTTTGTGTTGCGCTCGACGGGCCTGCTGATGGAACCATATGCTTACGCTACACCCGTGTATCTAACGTGTCATAAATCAAGTCTGGCGGTTTGTCTTGTGCTTCGCTGTTGTATGGAGGAAGGATATACCCAGTTTGACGTGCACAGGAACGCTCTTCTGCAAAAGTAAATTGCCTCACATGTTTTATGACAGCACATCCCCTAAAGCAGAACCCTGCTGCATGTCAAACAGTATAAGACACTCAGTTGGCTTGATAATAAATAGCAGGCAATTAAAGAAAACACTGATATCCAATACTTCCACAAAACATGTTTTAAACATGAGGACTTATGATATACAACTGAATCTATTTAATTTTATCACCACCCAGCATGACAACTGTGTCAGTTTGATGCATTGACATCATTTTTACTTTGACTTTTTGGGGGATTAAATGGATTCAGACAACTTTGTGAGTAAACAACAGCTTTTATTGACCATGTTTATTATTGCTTACCTTTCTAAGCCTTTGTTACCGTTTTATTGTGCTTAAAGATATTGTATCTTGATATATGCAATACAGTGGTGTTATTTGGAATGTCTAGTGAAAAACCACCAGTTATAGGATCAACTTGAGCAAGTGCTCTGGAACTGAAAAGGTCTTTTTCATTTCCTAAATCGGTTTGTGCTAATGCCCTCAAACTGTGCAGAATTCAGTACCATTGAAAGGGACAAACAAAGCCACATGACTGACAGGAACCGGTCCACAACTCAATGCTGATCCATCTTAACAGGCATAATTCCTAGAACATGGTGCTATAGCAACACCAAAGCCATGAATTAGATTCCCAAAGAATGCAAAAACTGATGAAAAAGTATACTTTGAAAGTAAAGAACTCTTCCGTTTAAAAGTTTGAGGTCAGTAAGATATTGTTCCTTTGAAATACATTCAGGTATTTCATTTGAAATGGTGTTTTAATTAACTTTGAGCCAACTAAACAGGTCATTCTCTTAAATGTTTTAAGATTTCTGTCCAACTCAAATCACACACAAATGCTCTCTAAGCATTGTTTAAATATTCTGTTCTCTTTCAATAGAAAAACAAACAAATCAGCTGCATTACAGACAAAAAAATATGTATGTTTGAATGTAAACATCTCTTAGCAGCAGTATTAAGAGCTTTATTTCTAAAATAAGTATTCAGTTTAGTGAAAAGCAGTAAGTAACAGTGTCCTTTCTGCACTGGCCTTTTTTTTTTTGGATTTTCAAATAGGTGCTGAATTAAAATTAAGAAAGGTCAGCATATCGTTTGTCATGTTCACGTGACAAACTTGCTCTTTTTTTGTGAGCAAATGTTTCCTGCAGCAGAGAATATCCTTTCTGATGGAATGGATGTGGCAGGAATGCAAAGAAAAGATCTTGCCAGCTTTGATAGGTTAGGGAAACGTCCCTCATTTTCCTTCCACCAACCTAAAGGATCTTTTTGTTTGGCTATTTGTGATCCTGAAAAGTACATTTGTACATCACCATCTGAATCTTTTGTTCCTCATGTGGCGACTCCTTTTCACTGAGGATGTCGGTGTCAGACTGGAGGAGGTTTTCTAGAACTGACTCTTCATCTCTCCTAGGAACAGTGACACTGTGACACTGAAGCTGCCCTTCTTCTGTAGATTTCCAGAACTCTTTTCCTGCTTTAATAGCAAGGACTTCAAAAGTGCTTTTAACCTCTATCCTTTGTTCAGCAGGCATAAACTTGAGTTTTCTAAATCTTGGATCTAGGGCTGCTGACAGAAGAACGGTGTTATCTTTCTCCTTGGAGAAAGTGCTGATATCCCGCCACCTCTCTGTTAACTCTTTAGAAGCTTTGGCTAAAAAAGCTTTTCCAGGAGTAGTTTCAAAGATCAGGGATTGTTGCACAGACCTCTGTAGGCCTTTTGCAAGCTGAGGAAGGCATGACAATGTTGTGTACTCTTGTGAAATTCAGTGGCACATTGAAAAGGCGGTAGACCCTGGGTCAGCTCCTCAAGCAATGACCACTGATCAGGCTTCAAATCAAAGTAATGTTTTCCCCTTGGTGTCACTTCAGGATCAGAAAGCGTGGCAGTAACGGGCAAGAGCTGCTCCAGTAGTCTCCCCGCCATAAAGTAGGGGCTATTCCACCGGGTTGTGACGTCTTGTATCAGCTTATGCTCTGGTGTGTTCATCTGTTGCTGCTTTTCTATCAGCTTAGTATTGGCCAGTTCACTTCTCCTAAAATGTTCAACCAAGGATCTTGCAGCTCCCAAAGCTTTGCTAATGCTGGTCTCTTTAAGGGAATTGTTCACAACAAGCTGAAGTGTGTGGCCAGTACAGCGGACGGAAACCCAATTATGTTTTTCTGCCTGCAATTTCAGTGCAGCCACAACATTTGATCCATTGTCATGAACAACTGCTTTAATGTTGTCTATGGAAATGTTGACTTTTGTGACAACCTCTTCAAGCCATGTGACTATGTTGACACCAGTATGTCGTTCATCAAGAGGCATGGTTGCAAGAGTGAGACTCTTCATTTTCCAGTCTTCAGTTATAAAGTGGCATGTGACACCTAGGTATGCTTCTGTTGTGAGGCTAGTCCAGATGTCAGTGGTCAGTGTAATGAAGCTTCTTCCTTCCTGAAAGGTTTCCTTAACCTTTAAAAAAACATCACATTATTTTAGTTGAACATTTCATTTTTAACTCTCTTAGTGGTTAAACTGTTGTTTAGTCATCGTCATCTTTAACTGAGTGTTTAGTTTGAAATCTAGAAGCACTTCACACTAAGGTAACTGTTTCATCTGTAAACAATGTATTAACTAACTAATATGAGCAGTACATTTGTGTTTATTCATTTTTGTTAACGTAAATTAAAATACAGCTGTTAATTTTTGTACATGTTAGTTCAGTGTATTTATGTTAATACATTATTAGTAAACGCTGAAGTTAATATTAACAAAGATTAAATGCCTAAATCCTGTAGAGGTACCGTTCAATATTAGTTCATGTTCACTAATGTAGTTAACCAACATAAACTATTGAACCTTATTAAGTTGGCTTGGAAAAGCCAACTTACTGAAATCCTATTTAAACTTATTATTAAGTTGGCTTGGAAAAGCCAACTTACTGAAATCCTATTTAAACTTATTAAGTTGGCTTGGAAAAGCCAACTTACTGAAATCCTATTTAAACTTATTATTATTCTTCTTCTTCTTCTTCTTCTTATTTTTCTTACCCAAAAAATTCTGACTCTAACTCGTCCTAGAGCTTTAACTCTACAAACTCCAAACTCGGGTCAGACCTTCAGACTGTTCTGACTCGGTGTGCTATATCTTTTCAAACTGATTTGACTTTCAGATTTCTTAAAAATTAATATTAAAAATCATAAAAATCCCATTGACTTTCATTGCAACAGTTCAAATTGAGCCAAGACTACGGTGGCCCAGTAGTGAACAACACAAAAACTCAAATCTAAACTCCCTGAAGCCCTAGATTCAATTAAACTACCATTCTATATGTACTAATGAACTTTATCTATCTATCTATCTATCTATCTATCTATCTATCTATCTATCTATCTATCTATATATCTATCTATCTATCTATCTATCTATCTTTCTAACTTATCTTTCTTTCTTTCTAACTAATCTTTCTTTCTTTCTACCTAATCTTTCTTTATTTCTTTCTTTCTTACTAATCGATCTTTCTTTCAAACTAATCTTTCTTTCTTTCAAACTAATCTTTCTTTCTTTCTAACTAATATTTCTTTCTTGCTAACTGATCTATCTTTCTTTCTTTCTAACTAATCTTTCTTTCTTTCTAACTAATCTATCTTTCTTCTTTCTAACTAATCTATCTTTCTTTCTAACTAATCTACCTTACTTTCTTTCTAACTAATCTATCTTTCTTTCTAACTAATCTATCTATCTTTCTTTCTTTCTAACTACTCTATCTTTCTTTCATTCTAACTTTTCTTTCTTTCTAACTAATCTATCTATCTTTCTTACTAATCTCTTTCTTTCTAACCAATCTTTCATTCTTTCTTTCTTACTTTCTTTTATTCTTTCTTTCTAACTAATCTATCTTTTTTCTTTCTAACTAATCTTTCTTTCTTTCTAACTAATCTATCTTTCTTTCTTTCTAACTAATCTATCTATCTTTCTTTCATTCTAACTAATCTTTTCTTTCTTTCTAACTAATCTCTATCTTTCAAACTAATCTATCTTTCTAACCAATTTTTCTTTCTTTCTTTCTTTCTTTCTTTTTTTCTAACTAATCTATCTATCTTTCTTTCTAACTAATCTTTCTTTCTTTCTAACTAATCTATCTTTCTTTCTTTCTAAATAATCTATCTTTCTTTCTTTCTAAATAATCTATCTTTCTTTCTAACTAATCTATCTATCTATCTTTCTTTCTAACTAATCTATCTATCTTTCTTTCTAACTACTTTATCTTTATTTCTAACTAATCTATCGTTCTTTATTCCTTTCTTTCTTTCTTACTAATCTATCTTTCTTTCTTTCTAACCAATCTATCATTCTTTCTTTCTTTCTAACTAATCTTTCTTTCTTTCTAACTAATCTATCTATCTTTCTTTCTAACTAATCTATCTTTCTTTCTTTCTAACTAATCTATCTTTTTTTTCTAACTAATCTATCTATCTTTCTTTCTAACTAATATATCTTTCTTTCTTTCTAACTAATCTATCTTTCTTTCTTTCTAACTAATCTATCTATCTATCTATCTTTCTTTCTAACTAATCTATCTCTTTCTTTCTAACTAACTAGTCTTTCTAACTAATCTATCTTTCTTTCTTTCTAACTAATCTATGTTCCTTTCTTTCTAACTAATCCATCTTTCTTTATATCTTTCTTACTAACTAATCTATCTTTCTTTCTAACCAATCTTTCTTTCTTTCTTTCTTTTTTCATTCTTTCTAACTAATCTATCTTTCTTTCTTTCTAACTAATCTATCTTTCTTTCTAACTAATCTATCTTTCTTTCTAACTAATCTATCTTTCTTTCTTTCTAACTAATCTATCTATCTATCTATCTTTCTAACTAATCTATCTTTCTTTCTAACTAATCTATCTTTCTTTCTAACTAATCTATCTATCTTTCTTTCTAACTAATCTATCTTTCTTTCTTTCTAACTAATCTATCTATCTATCTATCTTTCTAACTAATCTATCTTTCTTTCTAACTAATCTATCTTTCTTTCTTTCTAACTAACTAATCTTTCTTTCTTTCTAACTAATCTATCTTTCTTTCTTTCTTTCTAACTAATCTATGTTTCTTTCTTTCTAACTAATCTATCTTTCTTTCTAACCAATCTTTCTTTCTTTCTTTCTTACTTTCTTTCTTTCTAACTAATCTATCTTTTTTCTTTCTAACTAATCTATCTATCTTTCTTTCTAACTAATCTTTCTTTCTTTCTAACCAATCTATCTTTCTTTCTTTCTAACTAATCTTTCTTTCTTTCTTTCTAACTTATCTATCTTTCTAACTAATCTATCTTTCTTTCTTTCTAACTAATCTATCTTTCTTTCTAACTAATCTATCTTACTTTCTAACTAATTTATCTTTCTTTCTTTCTAACTAATCTATCTTTCTTTTTTTCTAACTAATCTATCTTTCTAGCTAATCTATCTTTCTTTCTATCAAATCCATCTTTCTTTGTTTTTTAAATAATCTATCTTTCTTTATTTCTAACTAAGTTATCTTTCTTTCTAACTAATCTATCTTTCTTTCTAACTAATCTATCTTTCTAACTAATCTATCTTTCTTTCTAACAAATCTCTTTCTTTGTTTTTTAACTAATCTATCTTTCTTTCTAACTAATTTATCTTTCTTTCTAACTAATCTATCTTTCTTTCTAACTAATCTATCTTTCTTTCTTTCTAATCTATCTTTCTTTCTTTCTAACTAATCTATCTTACTTTCTTTCTTTCTTTTTAATTAACTTTCTTTCTTTCTTTCTTTCTAACTAATCTATCTTTCTTTCTTTCTAACTGATCTATCTTTCTTTTTCTTTCTAACTAATCTATCTTTCTTTCTTTCTAACTAATCTTTCTTTCTTTCTTACTAATCTATCTTTCTTTCTTTCTAACTAATCTATCTTTCTTTCTTACTAATATTTTTTTCTTTCTTTCTTTCTAACTAATCTATCTTTCTAACTAATCTTTCTTTCTTTCTTTCTTTTTAATTAACTTTCTTTCTTTCTTTCTTTCTAACTAATCTATCTTTCTTTTTCTTTGTAACTAATCTATCTTTCTTTCTTTCTAACTAATCTTTCTTTCTTTCTTACTAATCTTTTTTTCTTTCTTTCTTTCTAACTAATCTATCTATCTTTCTTTCTTTCTTTCTTTTTAATTAACTTTCTTTCTTTCTTTCTTTCTAACTAATCTATCTTTCTTTCTAACTAATCTATCTTTCTTTTTCTTTCTAACTAATCTATCTTTCTTTCTTTCTTTCTAACTAATCTATCTTTCTCACTAATCTATCTTTCTTTCTTTCTTTCTTACTAATATATCTTTCTGTCCTTTTTTCTTTCTAACTAATCTATCTATCTTTCTTTCTTTCTTACTAATCTTTTTTTCTTTCTTTTTTTCTAACTAATCTATCTATCTTTCATTCTTTCTTTCTAACTAATCTTTTTTTTCTTTCTTTCTAACTAATCTATCTTTCTTTCTTTCTAACTTATCTATATTTCTTTCTTTCTTTCTTTCTTTCTTTCTAACTAACTAATCTATCTTTCTTTCTTACTAATCTTTTTTTCTTTCTTTCTTTCTAACTAATCTATCCTTCTAACTAATCTTTCTTTCTTTCTTTTTAATTAACTTTCTTTCTTTCTTTCTTTCTAACTAATCTATCTCTTTCTTTCTACCTAATCTATATTTCTTTTTTTCTTTTTAATTAACTTTCTTTCTTTCTTTCTTTCTAACTAATCTATCTTTCTTTCTTTCTAACTAATCTATCTTTCTTTTTCTTTCTAACTAATCTCTTTCTTTCTAACTAATCTATCTTTCTTTCTCACTAATCTTTTTTCTTTCTTTCTTTCTAACTAATCTATCTCACTAATCTATCTTTCTTCCTTTCTTTCTTACTAATCTATCTTTCTTTCCTTTTTTCTTTCTAACTAATCTATCTTTCTTTCTTTCTTACTAATCTTTTTTTCTTTCTTTCTAACTAATCCATCTTTCTTTCTCTCTAACTAATCTATCTTTCTTTCTCACTAATCTTTTTTCTTTCTTTCTTTCTAACTAATCTATCTATCTCACTAATCTATCTTTCTTCCTTTCTTTCTTACTAATCTATCTTTCTTTCCTTTTTTCTTTCTAACTAAACTATCTTTCTTTCTTTCTTTCTAACTAATCTTTTTTCTTTCTTTCTAACTAATCCATCTTTCTTTCTTTCTAACTAATCTATCTTTCTTTCTTTCTAACTTATCTATATTTCTTTCTTTCTTTCTCTTTCTTTCTTTCTTTCTTTCTTTCTTTCTTTCTAACTAATCTATCTTTCTTTCTTACTAATCTTTTTTTCTTTCTTTCTTTCTAACTAATCTATCTTTCTAACTAATCTTTCTTTCTTTCTTTTTAATTAACTTTCTTTCTTTCTTTCTAACTAATCTATCTATCTTTCTATCTTTCTTTCTACCTAATCTATCTTTCTTTTTAATTAACTTTCTTTCTTTCTTTCTTTCTTTCTTTCTTTCTTTCTTTCTAACTAATTTATCTTTCTTTCTTTCTAACTAATCTATCTTTCTTTTTCTTACTAACTAATCTTTCTTTCTTTCTTTCTAACTAATCTATCTTTCTTTCTCACTAATCTTTTTTTCTTTCTTTCTTTCTTACTAATCTATCTTTCTTTCCTTTTTTCTTTCTAACTAATCTATCTTTCTTTCTTACTAATCTTTTTTTCTTTCTTTTTTCTAACTAATCTGTTTCTTTCTTTCTAACTAATCTTTTTTTCTTTCTTTCTAACTAATCTATCTTTCTTTCTTTCTTTCTTTCTTACTAATCTTTTTTTCTTTCTTTCTTTCTAACTAATCTATCTTTCTAACTAATCTTTCTTTCTTTCTTTTTAATTAACTTTCTTTCTAACTAATCTATCTATCTTTCTATCTTTCTTTCTACCTAATCTATCTTTCTTTTTAATTAACTTTCTTTCTTTCTTTCTTTCTTTCTTTCTTTCTTTCTAACTAATTTATCTTTCTTTCTTTCTAACTAATCTATCTTTCTTTTTCTTACTAACTAATCTTTCTTTCTTTCTTTCTAACTAATCTATCTTTCTTTCTCACTAATCTTTTTTTCTTTCTTTCTTTCTTACTAATCTATCTTTCTTTCCTTTTTTCTGTCTAACTAATCTATCTTTCTTTCTTACTAATCTTTTTTTCTTTCTTTTTTCTAACTAATCTATGTTTCTTTCTTTCTAACTAATCTTTTTTTCTTTCTTTCTAACTAATCTATCTTTCTTTCTTTCTTTCTTTCTTTCTTACTAATCTTTTTTTCTTTCTTTCTTTCTAACTAATCTATCTTTCTAACTGATCTTTCTTTCTTTCTTTTTAATTAACTTTCTTTCTTTCTAACTAATCTATCTTTCTTTCTTTCTAACTAATCTATCTTTCTTTTTCTTTCTAACTAATCTCTTTCTTTCTTTCTTTCTAACTAATCTATCTTTCTTTCTTTCTTTCTAACTAATCTTTTTTCTTTCTTTCTAACTAATCCATCTTTCTTTCTAACTAATCTATCTTTCTTTCTTTCTAACTTATCTATATTTCTTTCTTTCTTTCTCTTTCTTTCTTTCTTTCTTTCTTTCTTTCTAACTAATCTATCTTTCTTTCTTACTAATCTTTTTTTCTTTCTTTCTTTCTAACTAATCTATCTTTCTAACTAATCTTTCTTTCTTTCTCTTTAATTAACTTTCTTTCTTTCTTTCTAACTAATCTATCTATCTTTCTATCTTTCTTTCTACCTAATCTATCTTTCTTTCTTTCTTTTAATTAACTTTCTTTCTTTCTTTCTTTCTTTCTTTCTAACTAATCTATCTTTCTTTCTTTCTTTCTAAATAAAAACTATCTTTCTTTTTCTTTCTAACTAATCTATCTATCTTTCTCTTTCTTTCTACCTAATCTATCTTTCTTTCTTTCTTTTTAATTAACTTTCTTTCTTTCTTTCTTTCTTTCTTTCTAACTAATCTATCTTTCTTTCTCACTAATCTCTTTTTCTTTCTTTCTTTCTAACTAATCTATCTATCTTTCTATCTTTCTTACTAATCAATCTTTCTTTCTTTCTTACTAATTTATCTTTCTTTCTTTCTTTCTTACTAATCTATCTTTCTTTCCTTTTTTCTTTCTAACTAATCTTTCTTTCTTTCTTTCTTTCTTTCTAACTAATCTATCTTTCTTTCTTTCTTTCTTTCTCACTAATCTTTTTTTCTTTCTTTCTAACTAATCTATCTATCTTTCTATCTTTCTTACTAATCAATCTTTCTTTCTTTCTTACTAATTTATCTTTCTTTCTTTCTTTCTTACTAATCTTTTTTTCTTTCTTTCTTTCTAACTAATCTATCTTTCTTTCTTTCTAACTTATCTATATTTCTTTCTTTCTTACTAATCTATCTTTCTTTCTAACTAATCTCTTTCTTTCTTTCTTTCTAACTAATCTTTTTTTCTTTCTTTCTTTCTAACTAATCTTTTTTTCTTTCTTTCTTTCTAACTTATCTATATTTCTTTCTTTCTTTCTTTCTTACTAATCTATCTTTCTTTCTAACTAATCTATCTTTCTTTCTTTCTTTCTTTCTAACTAATCTATCTTTCTTTCTTTCTTACTAATCTTTTTTTCTTTCTTTCTAACTAATCTATCTTTCTTTCTTTCTTACTAAACTATAAACTAATTAAACTTTAAACTTCTTTAAACTTCTTCAAACTTATTGGTCCAAACTTTCACAAGCCAACTTAAAGTTTGTCTCGACGAACTTTTTCTAGTTATTATTCTTCTTCTTCTTATTTTTCTTACCCAAAAAATTCTGACTCTAACTCGTCCTAGAGCTTTAACTCTACAAACTCCAAACTCGGGTCAGACCTTCAGACTGTTCTGACTCGGTGTGCTATATCTTTTCAAACTGATTTGACTTTCAGATTTCTTAAAAATTAATATTAAAAATCATAAAAATCCCATTGACTTTCATTGCAACAGTTCAAATTGAGCCAAGACTACGGTGGCCCAGTAGTGAACAACACAAAAACTCAAATCTAAACTCCCTGAAGCCCTAGATTCAATTAAACTACCATTCTATATGTACTAATGAACTTTATCTATCTATCTATCTATCTATCTATCTATCTATCTATCTATCTATCTTTCTAACTTATCTTTCTTTCTTTCTAACTAATCTTTCTTTCTTTCTACCTAATCTTTCTTTATTTCTTTCTTTCTTACTAATCTATCTTTCTTTCAAACTAATCTTTCTTTCTTTCAAACTAATCTTTCTTTCTTTCTAACTAATATTTATTTCTTGCTAACTGATCTATCTTTCTTTCTTTCTAACTAATCTTTCTTTCTTTCTAACTAATCTATCTTTCTTCTTTCTAACTAATCTATCTTTCTTTCTAACTAATCTACCTTACTTTCTTTCTAACTAATCTATCTTTCTTTCTAACTAATCTATCTATCTTTCTTTCTTTCTAACTACTCTATCTTTCTTTCATTCTAACTTTTCTTTCTTTCTAACTAATCTATCTATCTTTCTAACTAATCTCTTTCTTTCTAACCAATCTTTCATTCTTTCTTTCTTACTTTCTTTTATTCTTTCTTTCTAACTAATCTATCTTTTTTCTTTCTAACTAATCTTTCTTTCTTTCTAACTAATCTATCTATCTTTCTTTCTTTCTAACTAATCTATCTATCTTTCTTTCATTCTAACTAATCTTTTCTTTCTTTCTAACTAATCTCTATCTTTCAAACTAATCTATCTTTCTTTCTAACCAATTTTTCTTTCTTTCTTTCTTTCTTTCTTTTTTTCTTTCTAACTAATCTATCTATCTTTCTTTCTAACTAATCTTTCTTTCTTTCTAACTAATCTTTCTTTCTTTCTAACTAATCTATCTTTCTTTCTTTCTAAATAATCTATCTTTCTAACTAATCTATCTATCTATCTTTCTTTCTAACTAATCTATCTATCTTTCTTTCTAACTACTTTATCTTTATTTCTAACTAATCTATCGTTCTTTATTCCTTTCTTTCTTTCTTACTAATCTATCTTTCTTTCTTTCTAACCAATCTATCATTCTTTCTTTCTTTCTAACTAATCTTTCTTTCTTTCTAACTAATCTATCTATCTTTCTTTCTAACTAATCTATCTTTCTTTCTTTCTAACTAATCTATCTTTTTTTTCTAACTAATCTATCTATCTTTCTTTCTAACTAATATATCTTTCTTTCTTTCTAACTAATCTATCTCTTTCTTTCTAACTAACTAGTCTTTCTAACTAATCTATCTTTCTTTCTTTCTTTCTTTCTAACTAATCTATGTTTCTTTCTTTCTAACTAATCCATCTTTCTTTATATCTTTCTTACTAACTAATCTATCTTTCTTTCTAACCAATCTTTCTTTCTTTCTTTCTTTTTTCATTCTTTCTAACTAATCTATCTTTCTTTCTTTCTAACTAATCTATCTTTCTTTCTAACTAATCTATCTATCTTTCTTTCTAACTAATCTATCTTTCTTTCTTTCTAACTAATCTATCTATCTATCTATCTATCTTTCTAACTAATCTATCTTTCTTTCTAACTAATCTATCTTTCTTTCTAACTAATCTATCTATCTTTCTTTCTAACTAATCTATCTTTCTTTCTTTCTAACTAATCTATCTATCTATCTATCTTTCTAACTAATCTATCTTTCTTTCTAACTAATCTATCTTTCTTTCTAACTAATCTTTCTTTCTTTCTAACTAATCTATCTTTCTTTCTTTCTTTCTAACTAATCTATGTTTCTTTCTTTCTAACTAATCTATCTTTCTTTCTATCTTTCTAACTAATCTATCTTTCTTTCTAACCAATCTTTCTTTCTTTCTTTCTTTCTTTCTAACTAATCTATCTTTTTTCTTTCTAACTAATCTATCTATCTTTCTTTCTAACTAATCTTTCTTTCTTTCTAACCAATCTATCTTTCTTTCTAACTAATCTTTCTTTCTTTCTTTCTAACTTATCTATCTATCTTTCTAACTAATCTATCTTTCTTTCTTTCTAACTAATCTATCTTTCTTTCTAACTAATCTATCTTACTTTCTAACTAATTTATCTTTCTTTCTTTCTAACTAATCTATCTTTCTTTTTTTCTAACTAATCTATCTTTCTTTCTATCAAATCCATCTTTCTTTGTTTTTTAAATAATCTATCTTTCTTTATTTCTAACTAAGTTATCTTTCTTTCTAACTAATCTATCTTTCTTTCTAACTAATCTA
Organism: Semotilus atromaculatus; assembly: GCA_031834385.1. Taxonomy (NCBI): domain Eukaryota; kingdom Metazoa; phylum Chordata; class Actinopteri; order Cypriniformes; family Leuciscidae; genus Semotilus; species Semotilus atromaculatus. The sequence continues at coordinate 23,249,349 of JAULUF010000052.1, forward strand.
TCTTTCTAACTAATCTATCTTTCTTTCTAACAAATCTCTTTCTTTGTTTTTGAACTAATCTATCTTTCTTTCTAACTAATTTATCTTTCTTTCTAACTAATCTATCTTTCTTTCTAACTAATCTATCTTTCTTTCTTTCTAATCTATCTTTCTTTCTTTCTAACTAATCTATCTTACTTTCTTTCTTTCTTTTTAATTAACTTTCTTTCTTTCTTTCTAACTAATCTATCTTTCTTTCTTTCTAACTGATCTATCTTTCTTTTTCTTTCTAACTAATCTATCTTTCTTTCTTTCTAACTAATCTTTCTTTCTTTCTTACTAATCTATCTTTCTTTCTTTCTTTCTAACTAATCTATCTTTCTTTCTTACTAATATTTTTTTCTTTCTTTCTTTCTAACTAATCTATCTTTCTAACTAATCTTTCTTTCTTTCTTTCTTTTTAATTAACTTTCTTTCTTTCTTTCTTTCTAACCAATCTATCTTTCTTTCTTTCTAACTAATCTATCTTTCTTTTTCTTTGTAACTAATCTATCTTTCTTTCTTTCTAACTAATCTTTCTTTCTTTCTTACTAATCTTTTTTTCTTTCTTTCTTTCTAACTAATCTATCTATCTTTCTTTCTTTTTAATTAACTTTATTTATTTCTTTCTAACTAATCTATCTTTCTTTCTAACTAATCTATCTTTCTTTTTCTTTCTAACTAATCTATCTTTCTTTCTTTCTTTCTAACTAATCTATCTTTCTCACTAATCTCTTTCTTTCTTTCTTTCTTACTAATATATCTTTCTTTCCTTTTTTCTTTCTAACTAATCTATCTTTCTTTCTTTCTTACTAATCTTTTTTTCTTTTTTTCTAACTAATCTATCTATCTTTCATTCTTTCTTTCTAACTAATCTTTTTTTCTTTCTTTCTAACTAATCTATCTTTCTTTCTTTCTAACTTATCTATATTTCTTTCTTTCTTTCTTTCTTTCTAACTAACTAATCTATCTTTCTTTCTTACTAATCTTTTTTTCTTTCTTTCTTTCTTTCTAACTAATCTATCTATCTTTCTTTCTACCTAATCTATATTTCTTTTTTTCTTTTTAATTAACTTTCTTTCTTTCTTTCTTTCTAACTAATCTATCTTTCTTTCTTTCTAACTAATCTATCTTTCTTTTTCTTTCTAACTAATCTCTTTCTTTCTAACTAATCTATCTTTCTTTCTCACTAATCTTTTTTCTTTCTTTCTTTCTAACTAATCTATCTATCTCACTAATCTATCTTTCTTCCTTTCTTTCTTACTAATCTATCTTTCTTTCCTTTTTTCTTTCTAACTAATCTATCTTTCTTTCTTACTAATCTTTTTTTTTCTTTCTAACTAATCCATCTTTCTTTCTCTCTAACTAATCTATCTTTCTTTCTCACTAATCTTTTTTCTTTCTTTCTTTCTAACTAATCTATCTATCTCACTAATCTATCTTTCTTCCTTTCTTTCTTACTAATCTATCTTTCTTTCCTTTTTTCTTTCTAACTAATCTATCTTTCTTTCTTTCTAAGTAATCTTTTTTCTTTCTTTCTAACTAATCCATCTTTCTTTCTTTCTAACTAATCTATCTTTCTTTCTTTCTAACTTATCTATATTTCTTTCTTTCTCTTTCTTTCTTTCTTTCTTTCTTTCTTCCTAACTAATCTATCTTTCTTTCTTACTAATCTTTTTTTCTTTCTTTCTTTCTAACTAATCTATCTTTCTAACTAATCTTTCTTTCTTTCTTTTTAATTAACTTTCTTTCTTTCTTTCTAACTAATCTATCTATCTTTCTATCTTTCTTTCTACCTAATCTATCTTTCTTTCTTTCTTTTTAATTAACTTTCTTTCTTTCTTTCTTTCTTTCTTTCTAACTAATTTATCTTTCTTTCTTTCTAACTAATCTATCTTTCTTTTTCTTACTAACTAATCTTTCTTTCTTTCTAACTAATCTATCTTTCTTTCTCACTAATCTTTTTTTCTTTCTTTCTTTCTTACTAATCTATCTTTCTTTCCTTTTTTCTTTCTAACTAATCTATCTTTCTTTCTTACTAATCTTTTTTTCTTTCTTTTTTCTAACTAATCTATGTTTCTTTCTTTCTAACTAATCTTTTTTTCTTTCTTTCTAACTAATCTATCTTTCTTTCTTTCTTTCTTACTAATCTTTTTTTCTTTCTTTCTTTCTAACTAATCTATCTTTCTAACTAATCTTTCTTTCTTTCTTTTTAATTAACTTTCTTTCTTTCTTTCTTTCTTTCTTTCTAACTGATCTATCTTTCTTTCTTTCTAACTAATCTATCTTTCTTTTTCTTTCTAACTAATCTCTTTCTTTCTTTCTTTCTTTCTAACTAATCTATCTTTCTTTCTTTCTTTCTAACTAATCTTTTTTCTTTCTTTCTAACTAATCCATCTTTCTTTCTAACTAATCTATCTTTCTTTCTTTCTAACTTATCTATATTTCTTTCTTTCTCTTTCTTTCTTTCTTTCTTTCTTTCTAACTAATCTATCTTTCTTTCTTACTAATCTTTTTTTCTTTCTTTCTTTCTAACTAATCTATCTTTCTAACTAATCTTTCTTTCTTTCTCTTTAATTAATTTTCTTTCTTTCTTTCTAACTAATCTATCTATCTTTCTATCTTTCTTTCTACCTAATCTATCTTTCTTTCTTTCTTTTTAATTAACTTTCTTTCTTTCTTTCTTTCTTTCTTTCTAACTAATCTATCTTTCTTTCTTTCTAAATAAAAACTATCTTTCTTTTTCTTTCTAACTAATCTATCTATCTTTCTATCTTTCTTTCTACCTAATCTATCTTTCTTTCTTTCTTTTTAATTAACTTTCTTTCTTTCTTTCTTTCTTTCTAACTAATCTATCTTTCTTTCTCACTAATCTCTTTTTCTTTCTTTCTTTCTAACTAATCTATCTATCTTTCTATCTTTCTTACTAATCAATCTTTCTTTCTTTCTTACTAATTTATCTTTCTTTCTTTCTTTCTTACTAATCTATCTTTCTTTCCTTTTTTCTTTCTAACTAATCTTTCTTTCTTTCTTTCTAACTAATCTATCTTTCTTTCTTTCTTTCTTTCTTTCTCACTAATCTTTTTTTCTTTCTTTCTAACTAATCTATCTATCTTTCTATCTTTCTTACTAATCAATCTTTCTTTCTTTCTTACTAATTTATCTTTCTTTCTTTCTTTCTTACTAATCTTTTTTTCTTTCTTTCTTTCTAACTAATCTATCTTTCTTTCTTTCTAACTTATCTATATTTCTTTCTTTCTTTCTTTCTTACTAATCTATCTTTCTTTCTAACTAATCTCTTTCTTTCTTTCTTTCTAACTAATCTATCTTTCTTTCTTTCTTTCTTACTAATCTTTTTTTCTTTCTTTTTTCTAACTAATCTATCTTTCTTTCTTTCTTTCTAACTAATCTTTTTTTCTTTCTTTCTTTCTAACTTATCTATATTTCTTTCTTTCTTTCTTACTAATCTATCTTTCTTTCTAACTAATCTATCTTTCTTTCTTTCTTTCTTTCTAACTAATCTATCTTTCTTTCTTTCTTACTAATCTTTTTTTCTTTCTTTCTAACTAATCTATCTTTCTTTCTTTCTTACTAAACTATAAACTAATTAAACTTTAAACTTCTTTAAACTTCTTCAAACTTATTGGTCCAAACTTTCACAAGCCAACTTAAAGTTTGTCTCGACGAACTTTTTCTAGTTATTCTTCTTCTTCTTATTTTTCTTACCCAAAAAATTCTGACTCTAACTCGTCCTAGAGCTTTAACTCTACAAACTCCAAACTCGGGTCAGACCTTCAGACTGTTCTGACTCGGTGTGCTATATCTTTTCAAACTGATTTGACTTTCAGATTTCTTAAAAATTAATATTAAAAATCATAAAAATCCCATTGACTTTCATTGCAACAGTTCAAATTGAGCCAAGACTACGGTGGCCCAGTAGTGAACAACACAAAAACTCAAATCTAAACTCCCTGAAGCCCTAGATTCAATTAAACTACCATTCTATATGTACTAATGAACTTTATCTATCTATCTATCTATCTATCTATCTATCTATCTATCTATCTATCTATCTATCTATCTATCTATCTATCTATCTATCTATCTATCTATCTTTCTAACTTATCTTTCTTTCTTTCTAACTAATCTTTCTTTCTTTCTACCTAATCTTTCTTTATTTCTTTCTTTCTTACTAATCTATCTTTCTTTCAAACTAATCTTTCTTTCTTTCAAACTAATCTTTCTTTCTTTCTAACTAATATTTATTTCTTGCTAACTGATCTATCTTTCTTTCTTTCTAACTAATCTTTCTTTCTTTCTAACTAATCTATCTTTCTTCTTTCTAACTAATCTATCTTTCTTTCTAACTAATCTACCTTACTTTCTTTCTAACTAATCTATCTTTCTTTCTAACTAATCTATCTGTCTTTCTTTCTTTCTAACTACTCTATCTTTCTTTCATTCTAACTTTTCTTTCTTTCTAACTAATCTATCTATCTTTCTAACTAATCTCTTTCTTTCTAACCAATCTTTCATTCTTTCTTTCTTACTTTCTTTTATTCTTTCTTTCTAACTAATCTATCTTTTTTCTTTCTAACTAATCTTTCTTTCTTTCTAACTAATCTATCTATCTTTCTTTCTTTCTAACTAATCTATCTATCTTTCTTTCATTCTAACTAATCTTTTCTTTCTTTCTAACTAATCTCTATCTTTCAAACTAATCTATCTTTCTTTCTAACCAATTTTTCTTTCTTTCTTTCTTTCTTTCTTTTTTTCTTTCTAACTAATCTATCTATCTTTCTTTCTAACTAATCTTTCTTTCTTTCTAACTAATCTTTCTTTCTTTCTAACTAATCTATCTTTCTTTCTTTCTAAATAATCTATCTTTCTAACTAATCTATCTATCTATCTTTCTTTCTAACTAATCTATCTATCTTTCTTTCTAACTACTTTATCTTTATTTCTAACTAATCTATCGTTCTTTATTCCTTTCTTTCTTTCTTACTAATCTATCTTTCTTTCTTTCTAACCAATCTATCATTCTTTCTTTCTTTCTAACTAATCTTTCTTTCTTTCTAACTAATCTATCTATCTTTCTTTCTAACTAATCTATCTTTCTTTCTTTCTAACTAATCTATCTTTTTTTTCTAACTAATCTATCTATCTTTCTTTCTAACTAATATATCTTTCTTTCTTTCTAACTAATCTATCTTTCTTTCTTTCTAACTAATCTATCTATCTATCTATCTATCTTTCTTTCTAACTAATCTATCTCTTTCTTTCTAACTAACTAGTCTTTCTAACTAATCTATCTTTCTTTCTTTCTTTCTTTCTAACTAATCTATGTTTCTTTCTTTCTAACTAATCCATCTTTCTTTATATCTTTCTTACTAACTAATCTATCTTTCTTTCTAACCAATCTTTCTTTCTTTCTTTCTTTTTTCATTCTTTCTAACTAATCTATCTTTCTTTCTTTCTAACTAATCTATCTTTCTTTCTAACTAATCTATCTATCTTTCTTTCTAACTAATCTATCTTTCTTTCTTTCTAACTAATCTATCTATCTATCTATCTATCTTTCTAACTAATCTATCTTTCTTTCTAACTAATCTATCTTTCTTTCTAACTAATCTATCTATCTTTCTTTCTAACTAATCTATCTTTCTTTCTTTCTAACTAATCTATCTATCTATCTATCTTTCTAACTAATCTATCTTTCTTTCTAACTAATCTATCTTTCTTTCTAACTAATCTTTCTTTCTTTCTAACTAATCTATCTTTCTTTCTTTCTTTCTAACTAATCTATGTTTCTTTCTTTCTAACTAATCTATCTTTCTTTCTATCTTTCTAACTAATCTATCTTTCTTTCTAACCAATCTTTCTTTCTTTCTTTCTTTCTTTCTTTCTTTCTTTCTAACTAATCTATCTTTTTTCTTTCTAACTAATCTATCTATCTTTCTTTCTAACTAATCTTTCTTTCTTTCTAACCAATCTATCTTTCTTTCTAACTAATCTTTCTTTCTTTCTTTCTAACTTATCTATCTATCTTTCTAACTAATCTATCTTTCTTTCTTTCTAACTAATCTATCTTTCTTTCTAACTAATCTATCTTACTTTCTAACTAATTTATCTTTCTTTCTTTCTAACTAATCTATCTTTCTTTTTTTCTAACTAATCTATCTTTCTTTCTATCAAATCCATCTTTCTTTGTTTTTTAAATAATCTATCTTTCTTTATTTCTAACTAAGTTATCTTTCTTTCTAACTAATCTATCTTTCTTTCTAACTAATCTATCTTTCTAACTAATCTATCTTTCTTTCTAACAAATCTCTTTCTTTGTTTTTTAACTAATCTATCTTTCTTTCTAACTAATTTATCTTTCTTTCTAACTAATCTATCTTTCTTTCTAACTAATCTATCTTTCTTTCTTTCTAATCTATCTTTCTTTCTTTCTAACTAATCTATCTTACTTTCTTTCTTTCTTTTTAATTAACTTTCTTTCTTTCTTTCTAACTAATCTATCTTTCTTTCTTTCTAACTGATCTATCTTTCTTTTTCTTTCTAACTAATCTATCTTTCTTTCTTTCTAACTAATCTTTCTTTCTTTCTTACTAATCTATCTTTCTTTCTTTCTTTCTAACTAATCTATCTTTCTTTCTTACTAATATTTTTTTCTTTCTTTCTTTCTAACTAATCTATCTTTCTAACTAATCTTTCTTTCTTTCTTTCTTTTTAATTAACTTTCTTTCTTTCTTTCTTTCTAACCAATCTATCTTTCTTTCTTTCTAACTAATCTATCTTTCTTTTTCTTTGTAACTAATCTATCTTTCTTTCTTTCTAACTAATCTTTCTTTCTTTCTTACTAATCTTTTTTTCTTTCTTTCTTTCTAACTAATCTATCTATCTTTCTTTCTTTTTAATTAACTTTATTTATTTCTTTCTAACTAATCTATCTTTCTTTCTAACTAATCTATCTTTCTTTTTCTTTCTAACTAATCTATCTTTCTTTCTTTCTTTCTAACTAATCTATCTTTCTCACTAATCTCTTTCTTTCTTTCTTTCTTACTAATATATCTTTCTTTCCTTTTTTCTTTCTAACTAATCTATCTTTCTTTCTTTCTTACTAATCTTTTTTTCTTTTTTTCTAACTAATCTATCTATCTTTCATTCTTTCTTTCTAACTAATCTTTTTTTCTTTCTTTCTAACTAATCTATCTTTCTTTCTTTCTAACTTATCTATATTTCTTTCTTTCTTTCTTTCTTTCTAACTAACTAATCTATCTTTCTTTCTTACTAATCTTTTTTTCTTTCTTTCTTTCTTTCTAACTAATCTATCCTTCTAACTAATCTTTCTTTCTTTCTTTTTAATTAACTTTCTTTCTTTCTTTCTAACTAATCTATCTATCTTTCTTTCTACCTAATCTATATTTCTTTTTTTCTTTTTAATTAACTTTCTTTCTTTCTTTCTTTCTTTCTAACTAATCTATCTTTCTTTCTTTCTAACTAATCTATCTTTCTTTTTCTTTCTAACTAATCTCTTTCTTTCTAACTAATCTATCTTTCTTTCTCACTAATCTTTTTTCTTTCTTTCTTTCTAACTAATCTATCTATCTCACTAATCTATCTTTCTTCCTTTCTTTCTTACTAATCTATCTTTCTTTCCTTTTTTCTTTCTAACTAATCTATCTTTCTTTCTTACTAATCTTTTTTTTTTCTTTCTAACTAATCCATCTTTCTTTCTCTCTAACTAATCTATCTTTCTTTCTCACTAATCTTTTTTCTTTCTTTCTTTCTAACTAATCTATCTATCTCACTAATCTATCTTTCTTCCTTTCTTTCTTACTAATCTATCTTTCTTTCCTTTTTTCTTTCTAACTAATCTATCTTTCTTTCTTTCTAACTAATCTTTTTTCTTTCTTTCTAACTAATCCATCTTTCTTTCTTTCTAACTAATCTATCTTTCTTTCTTTCTAACTTATCTATATTTCTTTCTTTCTTTCTCTTTCTTTCTTTCTTTCTTTCTTTCTTTCTTTCTTTCTTTCTTTCTTTCTTTCTTTCTAACTAATCTATCTTTCTTTCTTACTAATCTTTTTTTCTTTCTTTCTTTCTAACTAATCTATCTTTCTAACTAATCTTTCTTTCTTTCTTTTTAATTAACTTTCTTTCTTTCTTTCTAACTAATCTATCTATCTTTCTATCTTTCTTTCTACCTAATCTATCTTTCTTTCTTTCTTTTTAATTAACTTTCTTTCTTTCTTTCTTTCTTTCTTTCTTTCTAACTAATTTATCTTTCTTTCTTTCTAACTAATCTATCTTTCTTTTTCTTACTAACTAATCTTTCTTTCTTTCTTTCTAACTAATCTATCTTTCTTTCTCACTAATCTTTTTTTCTTTCTTTCTTTCTTACTAATCTATCTTTCTTTCCTTTTTTCTTTCTAACTAATCTATCTTTCTTTCTTACTAATCTTTTTTTCTTTCTTTTTTCTAACTAATCTATGTTTCTTTCTTTCTAACTAATCTTTTTTTCTTTCTTTCTAACTAATCTATCTTTCTTTCTTTCTTTCTTTCTTACTAATCTTTTTTTCTTTCTTTCTTTCTAACTAATCTATCTTTCTAACTAATCTTTCTTTCTTTCTTTTTAATTAACTTTCTTTCTTTCTTTCTTTCTTTCTAACTGATCTATCTTTCTTTCTTTCTAACTAATCTATCTTTCTTTTTCTTTCTAACTAATCTCTTTCTTTCTTTCTTTCTAACTAATCTATCTTTCTTTCTTTCTTTCTAACTAATCTTTTTTCTTTCTTTCTAACTAATCCATCTTTCTTTCTTTCTAACTAATCTATCTTTCTTTCTTTCTAACTTATCTATATTTCTTTCTTTCTCTTTCTTTCTTTCTTTCTTTCTTTCTAACTAATCTATCTTTCTTTCTTACTAATCTTTTTTTCTTTCTTTCTTTCTAACTAATCTATCTTTCTAACTAATCTTTCTTTCTTTCTCTTTAATTAATTTTCTTTCTTTCTTTCTAACTAATCTATCTATCTTTCTATCTTTCTTTCTACCTAATCTATCTTTCTTTCTTTCTTTTTAATTAACTTTCTTTCTTTCTTTCTTTCTTTCTTTCTAACTAATCTATCTTTCTTTCTTTCTAAATAAAAACTATCTTTCTTTTTCTTTCTAACTAATCTATCTATCTTTCTATCTTTCTTTCTACCTAATCTATCTTTCTTTCTTTCTTTTTAATTAACTTTCTTTCTTTCTTTCTTTCTTTCTAACTAATCTATCTTTCTTTCTCACTAATCTCTTTTTCTTTCTTTCTTTCTAACTAATCTATCTATCTTTCTATCTTTCTTACTAATCAATCTTTCTTTCTTTCTTACTAATTTATCTTTCTTTCTTTCTTTCTTACTAATCTATCTTTCTTTCCTTTTTTCTTTCTAACTAATCTTTCTTTCTTTCTTTCTAACTAATCTATCTTTCTTTCTTTCTTTCTTTCTTTCTCACTAATCTTTTTTTCTTTCTTTCTAACTAATCTATCTATCTTTCTATCTTTCTTACTAATCAATCTTTCTTTCTTACTAATTTATCTTTCTTTCTTTCTTTCTTACTAATCTTTTTTTCTTTCTTTCTTTCTAACTAATCTATCTTTCTTTCTTTCTAACTTATCTATATTTCTTTCTTTCTTTCTTTCTTACTAATCTATCTTTCTTTCTAACTAATCTCTTTCTTTCTTTCTTTCTAACTAATCTATCTTTCTTTCTTTCTTTCTTACTAATCTTTTTTTCTTTCTTTTTTCTAACTAATCTATCTTTCTTTCTTTCTTTCTAACTAATCTTTTTTTCTTTCTTTCTTTCTAACTTATCTATATTTCTTTCTTTCTTTCTTACTAATCTATCTTTCTTTCTAACTAATCTATCTTTCTTTCTTTCTTTCTTACTAATCTATCTTTCTTTCTAACTAATCTCTTTCTTTCTTTCTTTCTAACTAATCTATCTTTCTTTCTTTCTTTCTTACTAATCTTTTTTTCTTTCTTTTTTCTAACTAATCTATCTTTCTTTCTTTCTTTCTAACTAATCTTTTTTTCTTTCTTTCTTTCTAACTTATCTATATTTCTTTCTTTCTTTCTTACTAATCTATCTTTCTTTCTAACTAATCTATCTTTCTTTCTTTCTTTCTTTCTAACTAATCTATCTTTCTTTCTTTCTTACTAATCTTTTTTTCTTTCTTTCTAACTAATCTATCTTTCTTTCTTTCTTACTAAACTATAAACTAATTAAACTTTAAACTTCTTTAAACTTCTTCAAACTTATTGGTCCAAACTTTCACAAGCCAACTTAAAGTTTGTCTCGACGAACTTTTTCTAGTTGTAAAGTGTTATCATAGATTGTTCCTAAAACATGTATTTTCGATTTTGCATTAGGTGTATATTTACTTTTTGACAGTTTTTTTTTTTTTTTTTCATATTATTTGCTCCATTAATCCTGTAAAGAAGGTTCTTGATGGAAGGATATATCCAGGATTGAATGTAGAAACCATTTCACGAAAGCCTTCTCCATCCACCAGGGAAAGAGGTCTCATGTCTTTAACAATCATGTTTAGAATTGACTCTGTAAGAGCAGTGGCTTGCTGAGGAGTACAATTATTCCTCATCAGAAAAAAAGTCATCAATAGGCCCACTGCTTTTCTTAGAACTAAAACAGAAAAAGGGACATTTAGTTCAGGAAACAATTCACAAAGAATGGTAAAATATGAATCTGCAAACAATTATTATAATTGTTACATCATTTTTTTTTTTTTTTTTTTTTTTTTACATGACATTTGAGCTGACAGACATTTTCATTCACCATTTAATTAAAGGGGTCATGACATGAGAAACCAAATTTGCCTTGATCTTTTGGTATTTAATAGGTCTTTGTACCATTAAAGGTGCCCTAGAATGTTTTTTTATTTTTATTGTATAATGTTTTCTGGATTGCCCTTATAATGTTAGTATGTGTTTTAGATCAAAAATAGTCATAATTTAGAAATAAAAGGCATTTTTCCTAGCCTGATTTTAGCCCTGAGTTTTTCCCGGCCTCTGCTGTGATTGGCTGACATGCTTGCATATGAAATAGCTACGCATTACATGTGAAACTCTCTTGAATACTTTTACTACAGATATTATACGTTTTTACTATTACAGCTATCGAGATTAACGAATTGTGAGATGTTTTTAAAGTATTTCGATCTATTCCCATCACATAAAATGTTGCCGTGATGAGCATTGAGCAAACAGATGACAGTGTGTTGATCGCGAGAATAAAGATCTTATCATTGCAACGCAGTTTCTGCACTCTCTCTAATGCTTTCACCAATGCAAACACGGTGATGTAAATATAGTATTGAACGATTTTGAGAGAAAGATTACCTGTCTGAACTTGAACAATTACACATTCAGAAAGTGTTGCTTGGTAGCTCGATCGATCGAGGCCAGCTCTGTATTGGCCCAAGTTGAGGAAACAGTCTCGTCCGTCGGTGAAATGTTTGGAAATGTCCAGAGAAAATAAAATTAACCCATTGTTTCTTCAGAGGCTCGGATGAAGGAACTAAATACTATTGTGTTCATTTGTACATCCAAACACTGATCAACTGCCATGCTTCGGCTCCGCAGTTCCGCCTGTCATTGAACATGGGCTGGCATATGCAAATTTTTGGAGGCGTACATGTTAATGATCCCGACTGTTGCGTCACAGTCGGTATTATGTGGAGATTCGCCTGTTTTTCAGGGGTGTTTTTCAAAAACGAGATTTAAGTAAGAAGGAGAAAACAATGGTGTTTGAGACTCACTGTATGTCATGTCCATGTACTGACCTCTTGTTATTTAACTATGCCAAAATAAATTCAATTTCACATTCTAGGGCACCTTTAAAACCTCCTGCAAGTTTCATAGCTTAAGACGTCCTCCCCATTATAAACGAACAATTTATTGAATCAAGCTCTAAATACAGCTCGTTCTAGATCCTTTGAACTTAGTGACGTCACGGTACGAAGTGACGTACCACCAGTCGTATGACTGCCTCCAGCGCAAGACAACTACGCCTCATTTCGCATCGTTGTCGCGCGGCTCGCGCCCACATGTGTTCAGTTGACGTGCAGCGTGTGGGTCTGTTTACAAGATGACTGTGATGCCACGCAGATGTGCTGTTCCTGGCTGTGGACAAACAACATGTTTGAATACGCTGTCGAACGGTCCAGACGTCAGGGAAAGCAGTTGGATGCAGTTTATTTGCAGCATATGCAGCCCGCCAAAGCTTTATTTGATCGGTGAGTGATGTAGATGAGTGTGACAGGGCGCATGTTACTGAAAGAACGAGCAGAGAGAGAGAGAGAGAGAGAGAGAGAGAGAGAGAGAGCGAGAGCGCGCCTTCAAACTGTCTTGCTCTCTCTCTCTCTCCCTCCCTCGCGCATATGAATCAAAATCAATTGAGAATTGACACGATGGTAAAAGATCGGAAGACCAAAGTTTTACGTGGTGGAGTATTGTGTAGCCTACATGTGATAAAAAAATTATTAACGTTAATAATTTATGCATAAGCAGCACTGACGTTAGCCAATCATAACAGTGGGCATTAACACTGAACTCTTAAAGGGGAAACACCTCCAAAACAGACTGTTTGAATTATTTGTACAAAAAACTATAGTAATACTATAATTGCACCTAAGGGAACATAATAAAAAATAAATAAAAAAAAAAAAAAAAAACATGTCATGACCCCTTTACCAGTATGAAAAAGTAACTGACATGATATTCTTCCTAACATCTTCTTTTCTAAGTCTTCATGATTATGGAACAAAATACAGGCAAGTGATAAGACCGTAATACCTAATAGTGTTACAATAATAAAAACAGCCCTGACTCCTAAGCTCGATCAAGCTTTATTCTATGTAAAATAAATCATCACATTACTGTAATTATATTATTATTGTTAATATTATTACTAGTAGTATTGCATTCTCTAATAAAGCGATATTGCAGGCCCTTACATTAGATCAAACGACTACTCGACAACAAAGTTACGCTCTCTACGTTTTTGACAATGTCGACTAATAGTTTCAGCCCTAACACCCATAATGCACTGTGCATGTTGCCATCCAAAGCCACTCCCACCCGTCTGCTATGAATACACTTACCAGAGTCAAATACCGCCTTGCTTTAGTAGGAAATACTTTTCAGCAAACTTTTAGTCATAATGGTGACGACTTGTATTGTTCTCAGGTGCAATAATTCAAAGAGTAAATGTTCAGCAGGACTGACTTACTAACTTTCGGTTCTGTCAGCTCCACCCAACCCCCCGAAGCAAAACGGTGACATACAGGTATGAATGCTGTTGCCTTAGCGTTCCATTTTTACCATAATGCTGTTTAAAGAGTAGACATAGTACGATACAATTTTCAGCGATAAACCCTTACAATAACTGTCCTGTTAATAACCCTCTGTCCGTGGGCAGGGATACAAAAATGTGGAAGTAGAATTTGATTTCGTCCTGAATTCGTCAAATGTACATTTTGAGTCATCCGGCAGACTTTTGCTGACAAATAAACGTGAATTTCTCGGCCCAGGTGACACGGAGAATGAGTAAACATTGTTAATCTACATATACTACCGACAAAATCGGTGAAGTTACACTTTTTTAGAAGTGTATGAACTATCCTGAACTATATGTCCAAAAGCATCAGATGTCAGTAGTATTAGGGCATTGGGGGTCTCTCAGTTTTGAGAGACACTGAAGAGGTCTGCAGGTTTAGTTGTGTTTGAGAGGTTGTATTATGATATATAGACAGAGCCAACCCTGCTCAGCCTGTCACCCAGGAAGCCACTGGAGCCCCTTGGCAACCTGGCAGCATGTCAAGCTTTTGGTTTGATTTAATAAACAGGAAAAATATACACATTCCTCTAGGCCTAGGGAAATGATGTACCGGTAAAAATACTGATAAGGATTAGGATCCGATGGGACTTGCTGCCCTTTTTATGCGAGTACTGTAAGCCAGGTGGTGTCCATTCACAACAGACAAGTGATAACGTACTAAAGTAATTTATTTATTATTATGAAAAAAGTTTTGAATTTAAGTTGCTCATAATCAATTTACAAAAATAAAGAAATATAACAATACAAAATGTATACCAGGGCTCAAAAGAATGAAATAATTTAGTAATGATTAGTAATTTAGATTTTATTAATGATTTCACATGCCTTTATTTCACATGCCTTTTATAGTAAAAACAGTAATGGTGAACTATTGTTACAATAAAAAAAATACTTTTGTGGAAACTGGTATTACACTACCATTTTAACTTTGAGGTAAGATATTTTTTTAATAGAAATTAATACTTGTATTCAACGAGAGCACATTAAATTGATTCAATTGACAGTAAATATGTATAATTTTACAAAAGTTGTTTCAAATGTTGTTCTTTTGAACTTTCTGATCATCAAATCATCACAGTTTTCACAAGAATATATAGCAGCAAAAAGTGTTTTCAATATTAATAAGATAGTAAGACCCAATAATAATAATTGAGCACCAATAATAAATTATAATAATTGAGTACCAAATAAGCATTACAATTCTTTCTGAAGGATCATGTGACACTGAAGACTGGAATAATGATGCTGAAAATTTTGCTTCGACATCACATAAATAAATTGCATCTGACCAATTTTAAATATAAAACAGCTATTTTAAAATGTAATATTTCACAATATTAAATATGCAGCCTGAAGCCTTTAAACTTCTTTCAAAAACATTAAAAATCTTAATTATTCCAAACTTTTCATCCCCAGTATTACAAAAATGGCTAAATACTTAATATATAATATTGTAATATATTTCTGCATTGTGATTATCCAACCCGATCTCACGGGTTGGATAATTCGTATGAATTCATACGACCTCACTCGTACGAATTGGTAAGATTTTTGATAAATCGTACATATTTTACGAGTTGCCCAATTCGTATGAATTCGTACAAATGACAACTAAACCATCATTGGGGTTTAGACAAATTGTATGAATTCATACGAGTGAGGTCATACGAATTAGCCACCTTTTACTCACTCGTACGGATTGGTCATGAGAATATCGTTGGAATATCCGGATTCTGGGATTCTACTGGATTTTTGAATTTCAATGACATTGTGAAAAATGTCTAGAATGGATATTGTGAGACATTACTGACATTAAAAGCAGTCTTACTTAAATTTGGCAGCAGTGACATTTTTAATGCTGCACAAATGCAATGCTATCACATCACATCACATCATTATACAACACTGACTGAACCGATTTATGAATTTGGGTGTATTGAAGGACAGAACACCTGGATGATGGTGATCTTATGCAGATAGTAAAAGTTTCTCTCTTTAAGTAGTGCAGACTTTGAGAGTCTTAAGGTTCTGCTGGCTCTGATCCAGCTCAATGTGCAAGGACTTTCCAGGTCTGCTAGAGCTTTCATCCATTACCAAAGCAAGACATAAAATGGCAGAGAGTTCATCCAATTACATCCACGTCTGAGAATAAACAAGCCCCACACATTTAAATTTAAAAGATCACTTAGGAGGAATATTTCAGGTCACTTTTACTTTTCTTGATGTATGGACCATTTGATTCAGCCAAATGCATTATGTATTTAGCTGAATCACTGAATCATATAAGCTTTTCCCCCTTTTTCCCTGCTTCATATAATAATAATAATATACGTGAATATAAATATGCGAAGCATAGATTTGCCATGTATTTCTGCATAAATTGGCAAAAAATACAAAATTCCCAGTGCAAGAGAAAATGATGTTGACTTTGTAAGACTTGACCATCCTTTGGCGGCAATAACCTCCTCAAAATGTTTCCTAATGTAAGTGCTGCACTAGAGTCAGGAAGAGTTTTCCACCATTCCTTTTTTTATTACAAAACTGTTTCACTTCAGCAATATTATTATTGTGAATCGCTTACCTGAGAAAACAGCAAAACATCTTTATCGAGTTGAAAGCAGAACTCTGACTGGGCAACATCAGAAGACATATTTATTCTGTTGTTGATTTACTGCTTTTCCTGTTCTCCAGCCTGTTTCATGACGCAACTTACACATACACTGATCTGAGGCCCTGTTTACACCTGGAATTGAGATGCGTTTTAGTCGATCAGAACACAAGTAGAAGAGGGAGACACATTCCCGTTTACACCTGGTGTTTTAATCCGGCTCTTTTGTCCACTTTCGACCATTTCTGTCCTGATTTCTTCGAAAGGAGGGTCCATGAATGAGTGAGTGTATGGGCGTTTTCAGATTTGTCGATCTAATGGACGAAATAATCTTGCGCAAATTACATATGGATGTGACTGGAAACGACAGAAAAACATACAGAGAGCTGCAGCTTTGTTTCCACTCTGACAGTTGCAATACCACGCCGAAACGGTGCGTGTCAGAAATCAGGAATGGTGAGAGAACTTCGAGAAGTTTAGAACCAGTGATCGGAGCAGGTATACAACTGCCACGTGATGTCAGTAAACGAGGCTTCGTTACAAGTAATAACTGTTTCGTAATGACTTGAAATTTAAATGTTTCGCTACTCGGGGTGATCTAATGAACCAGTGTTTATATATTATGTGTATAAATTTATATATTATGTGTTTAAATTTCTATATGATTTTTTACCTGACCGTGGTTCAATTTTATACATTTGTACATGTTTAATGATACATTTGTATAAAAAAAAAAGAAAGAGTTGCAGTCTCTTATTGGTCTGTTAGCTCTCCATAAAACAAACAAAACATGCCCTACAATTTTATAAAATATCACATATTATAAAGACACTTGCATTAATCTCATTTAATAGATTACACCTTTATTAAAACATTTGTAATTGGTTTGGCACATGTCAAACGTGTTATACATGTTTGGCATGAGTTTTCGATGGAAGCTTGTTTCCGCCATAGAATAACACATCTTAAAAGATAATTGCAACTTTTTATCTCACAATTGCGAGTTGTGAGTAAAGTCAGAATTGCGAGAGATAAACTCACAATTGCGAGAAATAAATTTTGACTATATCTCTTTGACATCTTTTCACAGAATTGTGAGATATAAACTCCCAATTGAGAGTTATAAAGTCCAATACTAAGGAAGAAAAGACTTCCAATTGCATGTTATAAAATCAGAATGGCTAGATCTAAACATACAATTCTGACTTAGGAATTAATTTAGATATTCTGAGATGTGTAAATTCAATAGATGGTTTCTTGTGAATAGCGAACTCATTGTTTTTATAAGGCAGAGAGGATCAGCTGATGGAGAAGTCATAAGCCTAGAGGTTCACATACTATTCCACCCTGAGAAATGCATGTATACACAGGCAGTAAACTGAACAATAGCTATGTTTCCATTAAAAGTCGTTTGAGAGTTGTGAGAGTTCTGGGAGGGACTACTATTTTTATATAGTTACCCAAAATAGTTACCCAACTATTTTGATGACAGACATTGGCTCAGGCATTTTGGAATGACCAAACCAACATTTGAGATGATGCGCGATAAAATCGCTAGTAATTATTAAAAAGCAAAAACTACTTGGGAGCCATTTGGATGTGTGCTTAATATGCAGATGAATATGCATGGAGGATATGATGTAGCATTCTGGAAAGGTCCTGCATCTTACACTTGTATTATATTCTGTTCTGCTTCCTCTCACATGTTCGTATTAAAGGATTGTGCAGAGATAACAGTCACAAGTTAAGGTTACACTCTTCCATAGCCTATCTATGTTGACCATGCGTGACCTTTCAAAGAGAGACATGTGGAATGCAGATAGTTTGTCCATGAAATGTAAAATTATGGTAGTGTTTTTCTGGATGAAACCCCCTCCCCTCCCCCCCCTCCCTTTATGATGCAGTTTCGTACCCCCTTCAGCGCTCTCCAAACTTCTCATTTCAGAAATATGATCATTTCGTTGCAGCCGACTTTTTCAATTTGCACCTTTTTTTGGGCTATTTCTGAGTTAAGGAAATAATTTGCACAAGCAGTTAACAAAATGGCACCATTTGATACACTGCCCTGCATCTGTGCCAGACAGTGTACTATTCCGTTGTTTCCCCCCCAGCATAAAATATTGCACTTAAAATCAATTAAAGTATTTTCTGTTCCAAGATAATATTATTCTAACTTTTTGTGTTATAAGTAATATTTCAGTGGTAAAACCACTCTGCAACATTCTAGTGAATATCTGTAGTTAATTATTAATACTTATAACATAATCTCGTCCCTTAGATTTTTCTTGCTAATTGCTTAATTCGTAAACATTAGCATTCATGAATCACATATGCATCTCAACCCCTGACCCCTTTTTCTTTCTAAACAATGAGCGCTCAATAAATAAGCAGCAGTCTATTGTTTATTGTTTACAGATTGTATTGTTTGCTGTTTATTGTCATGTCTGTAAGTTGCACTGAGGACCTAGTGAAATACCATTTTGTTTCCTCTATACTGTATATGAATATGTAGAATGACCATGAACCAGACTTTACTTTTGGCCTGTCGTTTTATCTCTAAAAATAATTACATACATACTAAAATGAATCAAATAGGTGACACTTAAGAGAACTGAGGGGGACAGTGCCAGTTGTACTGTACAGTATGTGAACATCATGGGCATGTGTTTGGATATGTGTGCAAGAAATCACACATTTGAATAGCTTAAGTGTACATTTCAGCACTAAAAACAGTGTTCATTTCGTTGACGAAGACTATGACGAAAAATATTCGTAAACAAACCTTTTTCACGGATGAAAACTAAATAAAAACTAAATAAAAAGTCAGATATGATTACGAAGAATGTGACGAAATATAACTGACATTTTAGTCAACGAATAAAAATGAGACGAAACGAATGGAGAAGAGATCCAATCATGACTACTCTTTTTGTGGGACAAGTTGGGAAGAAATCCAATCAGAGCGAACCATTTTAAAAAGCCGCGGCAAATGCAGCTGCAACAGCTAAACAAACGCAGCAGTAGTTACACAGGAGAAGAGCAAAGAAGAGTTTGCAGAACTTCGCACAGTTTCAAGGACGTTTTCACAACAGTTAGTATATTTACATTAGTTGCAGAGTCTTAGTTACACAGCTTTGGCTGATTAGTTGATTTTTGCTCGTTAGCAACACGCTAATGTTTTGCAGTGCACCCGGTCCGAGGGCAATGACATATCAGGTCTAGGACGAAAATAAAAAGTAAGTAAAAAAAACTACCAGCTTGTAGTTAACACGCTAATGTTATTTTAGCACATAAACCACACATTTCCGCTAAACTTGGAATAAAATAGAAGCTAAAGGAAACCACCTCTGAACTGTATTGATTATTAGATTGTCTCGCTGAATTAATATGAGTATAAATATTCAATGTCCTCAAATTGAATCAAATGTGTACTTCTATAGTAGATGTTGTTGTGTTGTATATGACTGTACAAAGGGTGTGTGTGTGTGTGAGAGAGAGAGAGAGAGAGAGAGAGAGAGAGAGAGAGAGAGAGAGAGAGAGAGAGAGAGAGAGAGAGAGAGAGAGAGAGAGAGAGAGAGAGAGAGAGAGAGAAAGACAGAGATCTGAGGAGAGGGCAAGAAAGAAAAAAAATCACAACTTGATTCCCCCTTTTTTCACCCTCACAGATACAGAAGAAGTCTGATGACAAAGATGACCATGGGTCAAGTGGAAATAAAGCCAGTGCTGCTATTGCAACCCAGCAGCAGGCCATCTCTACAGCTTTCCTAAGTTCTTCAAAGTACAAAACTGAATCGAAGGAACAACAGACCAAGGAGCAGGCCACAGCTAGATGGATTGGACACACAGGTTTGCCACTCACAACAATTGAAGACGAGGACTTTGTGCTAATGATGGAGATAGTAGATAGGAGACTAACAGTTCCAAAGAAAACTAAAATGAGCAATTTAATTGAAACACAGTATGTGACACGAGCTAGGACGAATGACAGGAAGCAAGTGCAAGTAAACAGTTTAATGGAATAATCAGAGTTGGCAGTGCAAACAGATGGTACGGTGACGCAGGGACAAGATGGTCAGGATCCGTGAAGTGGTGCAGTGCAGAGACGATGGTGAGACGAACGAAGAACTCGAATCCAGACGAAGAAACAGGAACACAAGGCAGGAACTGGACACCGGAACACCAACACGAACCACATGAAACAACGATCTGACAATGATGAGAGAACAACGGTGAGTATAAATAGTGTGAGATGATCAACTGCAGCTGGTGGTGTGATGATGAGCAGCTGGAGCGGATCAAGTGATGTCATACAGACACACCCCTCACACACGTGCATTCATACAACAACATAAACACGAGACTAGAAGGAGACAGAGAGAACGTCTACCGTGACAGTACCCCTCCTCTTAAGAACGCCTCCTGGCGTTCCCAGACTCCCTTACCTGTTGATTGTAATCATCGATAAGAGAGTGATCCAGAATGTCTCTAGCAGGAACCCAACTTCTCTCCTCCGGACCGTAACCTTCCCAATCCACCAAGTACTGAAATCCGCGTCCCCTCCGTCTAGAATCCAGAATACGATTGACCGAATAGGATGGTTCCCCATCTACGAGTCGCGGCGGTGGGGGAACCGGAACTGGCGGATTAATGCGAGCATAAAACACAGGCTTGACTTTGGATACATGGAACACGGGATGAATTCTCCTGTACGCAGGAGGAAGTTTGAGGCGGACTGCCACCGGACTAACGATCCTGGTGACAGCAAACGGGCCAATAAATTTGGGAGCAAGTTTATTCGAGACGGATCGGAGAGGAATGTTCTTGGTAGAAAGCCACACTTTAGAACCGACGACGTATACGGGAGGTCTCCGCCGGTGGCGATCGGCTTTGACCTTGGTGCGTGCTCCCACTTGGAGTAGAGTCTCACGGGCTCTAGTCCAAGTGCGATGACACCTCTGGATGAAGGCGTGGGCGGAGGGGACCGCGACTTCGGACTCCAGACTAGGAAAAATAGGTGGCTGGTAACCTACACTACACTCAAACGGAGATAGGCCCGTAGATGACACTGGTAACGTATTGTGGGCGTACTCCACCATTGAAAGTTGCTGACTCCATGAGGAAGGATTCTTGGAAACCAAACATCGCAACGTTCTTTCCAAATCCTGGTTGGCTCTCTCAGTTTGACCATTGCTCTGGGGATGAAACCCAGAGGACAGACTAACAGTCGCCCCCAGTAATCTACAAAATTCTCGCCAAAATTTGGACACAAATTGGGGACCCCTGTCGGAAACCACGTCTATCGGGAGGCCATGTAACCGAAAGACATGATCTACGATCGTTGCCGCTGTCTCCTTAGCTGAGGGCAATTTGGGTAAGGGAATGAAATGTGCTGCCTTCGAGAATCGGTCCACCACAGTTAAAACCACTGTGTTACCCTGAGAGGGTGGGAGGGCGGTAATGAAATCTAGAGCGATATGGGACCAGGGTCTCGAAGGCACCGGCAGCGGCTGAAGTAACCCATCTGGAGGTTGATTGGAAGACTTACCAATGGCACAAACTGAGCAAGCCAAAACAAAATCATGAATGTCGCGAGCCATACGTGGCCACCAAAATCGTTGCTTGACTGAAAAACCAGTGCGATTAACTCCTGGATGAGAAGCTACGTTGGAACTGTGACCCCACTGGATAACGTCAGACCGTAATAAATCCCTCCGGCACAAACAAACGGTTCGGTGGGCATCCGGGCGGAGGCGTTACCCCTTCTAAGGCTCTCTTGACCTTCGCTTCGATCTCCCATGTGAGTGTTGAAACAAATATGGTTTCGGGTAAAATACACTCGGGAGTGGACGGGCGTTCGGAAAAATCAAATATGCGAGATAATGAGTCGGGTTTGATGTTCTTGGAACCCGGACGGTAAGAGAGAGTAAAATCAAAACGACAGAAAAAAAGTGCCCACCGAGCCTGCCTGGAGTTCAATCTTTTAGCAGTTCTGATGTATTCGAGATTCTTATGATCAGTCCAGACGATAAAAGGTACCCCCGACCCTTCTAACCAGTGACGCCACTCCTCCAACGCCAACTTGACTGCCAACAACTCTCTGTTACCAATGTCATAATTACGTTCGGCTGGAGATAATCGATGTGAAAAAAACGCGCAAGGGTGCACCTTGTCGTCCACAGGTGAACGCTGGGATAACACTGCTCCTACTCCCACCTCTGACGCGTCGACCTCCACCACGAACTGGCGTGATGAATCAGGGGCTATGAGGATAGGAGCTGAAACAAAGCGGCTCTTCAGTTTAGAGAACACAGCCTCGGCTGAGTCAGACCACCTGAACGCAGTTCGGGGGGAGGTCAAGGCAGTCAGAGGTGCGACTAGCTGGCTGAAATTGCGAATGAAACGCCGGTAAAAATTGGCGAACCCCAGAAACCTCAACAGGGCCTTGCGTGAATCTGGACTTGGCCAATCAACCACAGCCTTGATCTTCTCAGGGTCCATCCGCATTCCCTCGGACGACACGATGTACCCTAGAAAAGGAACAGACTGTGCATGAAAATCGCATTTCTCCGCCTTGACAAAAAGCCCATTCTCTAGCAACCTCTGAAGCACTCGTCGGACGTGTTGCACATGTTCCTGGAGAGACGAAGAAAAAATCAATATGTCATCCAGGTAAACATATATGAACTGATCGATCATATCTCGCAACACGTCATTGATCAGTGCCTGGAAAACTGCTGGGGAGTTGGACAGCCCGAACGGCATAACCAAATATTCAAAGTGCCCCCTAGGGGTGTTAAAAGCAGTTTTCCATTCATCCCCCTCCCTAATGCGAACCAAATGATAAGCGTTACGTAAGTCCAATTTTGTGAAGATGGATGCTCCCTGCAACCTCTCGAAGGCTGAAGACATCAACGGCAAAGGATAAGTATTCTTTACCGTGATGTTATTCAACCCTCGGTAATCAATGCAAGGTCGCAATGATCCATCCTTCTTCCCCACAAAAAAGAACCCCGCCCCCGCTGGAGAAGAGGAAGGGCGAATGAACTTGGTTGCCAGAGAATCAGAAATATATTTCTCCATGGCCTCTCTTTCAGGAATCGAAAGTGAATATAACTTGCCTTTAGGCGGAGACTTACCTGGCAGTAAATCTATAGCACAGTCATAGGGACGATGCGGAGGGAGAGAAGCAGCACGAGACTTACTGAACACTTCCTTCAGGTCCAGATACTCCGCGGGCACGTTAGACAAATCCCCTGCCTCCTCCTGCAACACAGAAACAGGTACAGACGAACAAGCAGACACAAGACAAGACTTATGACATTCCTTGTTCCACTCCAGCACAGCTTTATTAATCCAGTCCACACGAGGGTTGTGTTTGATCAGCCAGGGATGTCCGAGAACAACGGGTGCCAGGGGTGAGTCCAAAATAAGAAAAGAAATAGTCTCGGAGTGGTTGCCAGAGGTAATAAGTGTGATGTCTTCAGTGGTGTGGGAAATGGTGGGAAGCACTTGACCATTTAATGCGTGAACTGAAATCCGGTGAGTGAGGGGTTGGAGGGGAATCTGGAACGTCAGTGCGAAATTATAGTCCATAAAATTACCTTCCGCCCCGGAGTCCAACAGTGCAAGACAATCGTGCTGGTGGACTGACCATCTTAGTCTAACCGGGAGGAGCGTAGAGGTAGATGTAGTCGATGAGGTCTTCCTGGCGGAGATCCCACCCGATAGTAGCCTCAAGTTTACTATCGGGCTTGGCCTTTTACCGGGCAGTTGTAAGCATAATGTCCCGCTCCTCCACAATACAGGCAAAGGCCCTGGGACCTCCGCCTTTCCCTCTCCTCCCGGGAAAGCCGAGCTCGACCCACCTGCATGGGCTCGGGATCGAAGACGGGGCTGACCACGTCCCTGCCGCTGGATCTGGGAACGTCGACTCCTCCGAGGGTACGGGTGGACGGAACTCGTCGCCCGATCCTAGAAAGCCGAGCGTCCACCCGCAGAGCAAGATCGATAAGTCCGTTCAGTGTGGTAGGAAGATCCAGGGCGTAGATCTCACTCTGGACGTGGTCAGCCAGCCCATGCAGGAACATATCCCACTGCGCCTCCTCGTTCCAGCCGCACTCCGCCGCCAAGGTCCGGAACTCTATTGAAAAGTCTGACACCGATCTTTCTCCTTGACGTAGTTCCGTCAATGTTCTGGCCGCTTCCCTTCCCGAGACAGCCCGGTCAAAAACTTTCTTCATCTCGGCGGCGAGGGTCTGGAACGAGGCGCAGCATGGATTCTGATTCTCCCACACCGCCGTTCCCCAGAGCGCTGCTTTTCCTGTAAGCAAAGTTAGTACAAAGGCCACTTTAGCCTGTTCTGTCTCGAACGTGCGTGGTTGCAGAGCGAAATGCATCGTGCAACGGGTCAGGAAGGCTCTACAAAAGGCTGGTTCCCCGGAATAATGCTCAGGTACCGGCAGGCGGGGCTCCGACATCGCGGGTCTCTCTGGAAGTGGTGGGGGAACGGTCGGTGTGGGCGGCGCAGTGGGAATCTGAAGCCGTTGGATATGCTGGGTGAGCTCGGACACCTGCGTCACCAAGGCTTGCACTGCGCGACCTGTATCGCTGATCTCTTTCTGCTGGGCATCCATTCTCCTGGAGCTGTGATGAATAAATTCGTCCACGGATATCTGCGGTGAACTCGCTGCTTCCATCCTGGGTCAGATCGTTCTGACACGAGCTAGGACGAATGACAGGAAGCAAGTGCAAGTAAACAGTTTAATGGAATAATCAGAGTTGGCAGTGCAAACAGATGGTACGGTAACGCAGGGACAAGATGGTCAGGATCCGTGAAGTGGTGCAGTGCAGAGACGATGGTGAGACGAACGGAGAACTCGAATCCAGACGAAGAAACAGGAACACAAGGCAGGAACTGGACACCGGAACACCAACACGAACCACATGAAACAACGATCTGACAATGATGAGAGAACAACGGTGAGTATAAATAGTGTGAGATGATCAACTGCAGCTGGTGGTGTGATGATGAGCAGCTGGAGCGGATCAAGTGATGTCATACAGACACACCCCTCACACACGTGCATTCATACAACAACATAAACACGAGACTAGAAGGAGACAGAGAGAACGTCTACCGTGACAGTATGAACATGAAAGACAAAAATTCAAAGAGAGACTGGCTGCTGCCCGAAGAGTATCCATAGGCCTTGACTTGTGGACAAAAAAAATTACTGACAGCCTCATTCCTTGCTATAAGTGCATGCTACTTTTGTGTTGAACAAAGTAAACCTGTACACATATTGTTAGCCCTTGAACAAGTAGCTCAGCCACACACTGCACTGTCTTTTAAGGCATGTGTGGACAAATGTATGCAAGAGTGGGCCATACCAAAGGAGAAGATCCTGACGGTAATAACGGACAATGGGAGTAACATGGTGGCAGAAACCAGCACTGAGGACGACTTCCCTGGGTCCACGATGGAAAGTGACTCTGAAATTGATGACCAGCGGTGACCCATATTTAGTTTTTTCTTTTACATGGCAGTCAATTATCACATGAATGATTTCCCTCCTGCCACACACTACATATATACAGTATATACATACACACACCAGCCACTATATTAGGTTTTTAGACTTATTTGGTTGTTATATATATATATATGGTACCATCATGTCAACATGGAAATGGACCGGACACCGTGTGTAGTGCATACCATACAACTTGTGGTACGCGTTGCAGAAAGAGACAACTGTCAAAAGAGTCCTCGATAAAGCAAGGTATGTGGTGAAGCTCTTTCACAAGTCCTCAGTTGCAACACAGAGGTTATTAGACCAGTGTGGTGTTATTGTTGTAAATGACTGCCCCACACGCTGGTCAAGCACATTCAACATGGTCACATGACTCCTCACAGTCAAAGATGCAGTCTGTCAAATCACAAATGACATTGGATGGGACAGTTTTCTTACTAGTGAGTGGCAAAAGCTTTCATCATTGCTTTTAGCCACAGGACTGTTTTTATAAAATATCTTCTTATTAAACTGTCTGTACACTTACAAAGTTCTCAATGCTTCAGTTTGTAGGTAGCACGTTATGCTAACGTGTTCGTGTTGGGCTATTTTACATTTACATTACATTTACATTTATTCATTTAGCAGACGCTTTTATCCAAAGCGACTTACAAATGAGAACCATAGAAGCAGTTAAACTAACAGCAGGACAACAAAATGTAAGTGCTATAACCTTTCACAGTTTAATCCAACGTAGAACCCTTAAAATTATTATTATTATTATTTTTATTTTTTTTTAAATAGAAAGGAAGAGAAAGTGTTAGTATTACTGGAACAAGTGCTGCCGAAAGAGATGCGTCTTCAACCGTTTCTTGAAAATGGCTACGGACTCAGCAGCTCTGGATGAGTTGGGAAGGTCATTCCACCAGCAGGGAACAGTCATGGTAAAGGTCTGAGAAAGAGATCTTGTGCCTCTTTCACGTGGCACCACAAGACGCTGTTCGCTTGCAGAGCGCAAATTTCTGGATGGGACATAAGTCTGAAGTAATGAGTTTAGGTAAAAGGGAGCAGAGCCAGTGGTTGTTCTATAAGCAAGCGTCAGTGACTTGAATTTGACGCGAGCTGCAACTGGAAGCCAGTGTAGTTGTTGTGAGGAGAGGAGTGACGTGTGCTCTCTTCTGCTCGTTAAAAACCACTCTAGCTGCAGCATTTTGGATTAGCTGCAGAGGTTTGATCGTGCAAGCTGGAAGACCAGCCAGGAGAGCATTGCAATAGTCCAGTCTGGATAGAACAAGCGCTTGAACAAGGAGTTGTGTAGCATGCTCTGACAGGAAGCGCCTGATCTTCCTAATGTTGTACAAAGCAAATCTGCAGGACCGGGCAGTTCTGGTAATGTGGTCTGTGAAGTTCAATTGATCATCAATAACAACTCCAAGGTTCCTGGCTGACCGTGATGGAGATATGGATGATGGGCCTAGCTGAATAGTGAAGTTGTGACAAAGTGTTAGATTGGCCGGGATCACAAGTAGCTCTGTCTTCGCAAGGTTAAGTTGAAGGTGGTGGTCTTTCATCCAGCCAGAGATGTCTGTCAGGCATGCTGAGATGCGAGCAGCTACCGTCGGATCATCAGGGATGAGAGGTAGATTTGTGTGTCATCAGCGTAGCAGTGATAGGAAAAGCCATGTTTCTGAATCACAGTTCCTAGTGATGTCATGTAGATGGAGAAGAGAAGTGGTCCAAGCACTGAGCCCTTAGGCACTCCAGTAGGTAGATGTTGTGACTTCGACACCTCACTCCTCCACGACACCCTGAAGGACCTACCTGAGAGGTAAGACTTGAACCATTGGAGTGCGGTTCCCGAGATTCCCATCGTCTTTAGGATTGACAGGAGGATCTGGTGGTTAACTGTGTCAAAGGCAGCAGACAGATCTAGCAGGATGAGAACTGAGGATTTGGAAGCTGCTCTTGCCAGTATCAGAGCTTCGATTACTGAGAGCAGCGCAGTCTCAGTTGAGTGTCCACTTTTGAAACCAGACTGATTGTTGTCCAAGAGGTTGTTCTGTGTGAGAAAGGAAGAGATCTGGTTGAAAACAACTCGTTCAAGTGTCTTCGCGACGAATGGAAGAAGGGATACTGGTCTGTAATTATCCAGATGTGCTGGATTAAGACTAGGTTTCTTAAGCAGTGGGGTTACTCGAGCCTGCTTAAATGCTGTGGGAAAGGTACCAGTGTGAAGAGAGGTGTTGATGATGTGCGTGAGTGCGGGGATAACTGAGGAAGAAATGGCTTGAAGTAGGTTAGTAGGAATAGGATCAAGCGGACAGGTAGTAGGGCGGTTGGAAAGGAGTAGTTTGGAAACTTCTGCCTCTGAAAGCAGAGAGAATGAGGGTAGAATGTGTGTGTTAGCTGGTAAAATGTGTGTGTCAGTTTGTGGATTGTTAAATTGGCCGCTGATGGTGGTTGTTTTATTTATGAAGAATGTGGCAAAGTCATCAGCTGTTAGGGTTGATGAAGGAGGAGGAGGAGGAGGAGGAGGGTTGAGAAGAGAGGAGAAGGTTTTAAAAAGCATGCGAGAGTCAGAAGAATTGTTAATTTTGTTGTGATAGTAAGTCATTTTAGCAGTAGAGACATTAGCAGAGAAGGAAGAGAGGAGGGATTGATAAAGACCAAGGTCAGTAGGATCTTTCGATTTGCGCCACTTCCTCTCTGCACCCCTGAGTTTAGAACGATGTTCACGGAGAACCTTTTTGAGCCTTGTCAGTGGTATTAACTAGCGATTTTTATTTTCATTACTCTATGCCCAATATACTAGCGTTATAAGCTAAACAGTTTTTTAGAGATAAAACTCTTTACATTCGACAATCATGAAAACAAATCTCAGAGAACGGTTGACTATGTACCAATGTGTAATTAGACCAAAGGTTCATTTTGCGCCGGAGTTGTCCTTTAACTTAACCGTAGGTAAGGGCTCAAAAAGGGGCCTCTGGAGTGCTCTGAGCACTAGAGTTAAGTCCCAAGAGGGTACGGAGTGCGGATTACGAGGCAGATTTAGCCTTATGGCACCCTTAAGGAATCTGATGACCAGGTCGTGCTTTCCCAATGACTTACCTTCTACTGCATCATGATGAGCGGCTATTGCGGCAACATACACTTTGAAGGTGGAGGGAGACAGCCTTCATCCCAACCCATCTTGCAGGAAGGAAAACACGACTCTGATTGGGGAAGTTCGGGGGTCTTTCCGGCGGGAAGAACACCAATCGATGAACAGGTTTCACTTCAACGCAGGTTTCACTTCGGAGCTCTAGCGGAAGTGATGGTGTCTACCATAGCCTGTGGTAGGCTACCTAGAACCTTTGCGTCCCGTCCAGGGACCAGACATGGAGTTTCCAGCAGTCTGGACGCGGGTGCCACAGGGTGCCCCGTCTCTGGGACAGACGTTCCTTCCTCAGAGGAATCGGCCAAGGAGGGGCTGTCGAGAGGAGCATGAGTTCCGCGAACCAAGTCCGGTTGGGCCAATACGGCGCAACGAGCAGGACCTGCTCCATGTCCTCCCTGACCTTGCACAAAGTCTGCGCAAGAAGGCTCACTGGGGAAAACGCATATTTGCGAAGGCCCTGTGGCCAGCTGTGCGCCAGTGCATCTGTACAGAGTGACCCTTTGGTAAAGGAATAAAAAAACTGGCAATGGGCCATGTCCTGAGAGGCAAACAGATCTATCTGAGCGGCTCCAAAGATTCCCCATATCAGCTGGACCGCCTGGGGATGGAGTCACCATTCTCCCGGAAGAGGCAGCAGCCGTGAGAGCTCGTAGGCTGCACGGTAGAGCACACCAGGGATGTGAATGGCCTGAAGCGACCTCAGATGCTTCTGACTCCATAGGGGGAGATGGCGGGCGGGTCGCAACATACGACGGGAGCATAGACCACCTTGGTGGTTGATGTATGCAACGGTCGCAGTGCTGTCCATACGGGCCAGTACGTGCTTGTGCAGAAGCGGACCCTTGAGGCGGTGCAAGGCTAAGCGTACAGCTTGAAACACTAGGCAGTTGATGTGCCAATGCAGTTGGGGCACTATCCACAGACCTGAAACTGCATGCCCGTTGTACGTGGCCCCCCATCCGTTGGCAGAGGCATCTGTGAAAACCACAGCATTCTTGGACACCTGGACTAAGGGCACTCCGGCCCGTAGAAACGCAGGGTCTGACCAAGGACTGAAGGTTTGGCGACAGTGCGGGGTAATGTTGTCCCGGAACGTGCCGCTCTGTCACGCCCATCTCGGGACTCGATCGTGAAGCTAGCGCTGAAGCGGTTTTATAGAGAAGACCTATATATCTTATAGAGATACAGTGAAGAAAATAAGTATTTGAACACCCTGCTATTTTGCAAGTTCTCCCACTTAGAAATCATGGAGGGGTCTGAAATTGTCATTGTAGGTGCATGTCCACTGTGAGAGACATAATCTAAAAAAAAAAAAAATCCAGAATTCACAATGTATGATTTTTTAACTATTTATTTGTAAGATACAGCTGCAAATAAGTATTTGAACACCTGAGAAAATCAATGTTAATATTTGGTACAGTAGCATTTGTTTGCAATTACAGAGGTCAAACGTTTCCTGTAGTTTTTCACTAGGTTTGCACACACTGCAGGAGGGATTTTGGCCCACTCCTCCACACAGATCTTCTCTAGATCAGTCAGGTTTCTGGGCTGTTGCTGAGAAACACGGAGTTTGAGCTCCCTCCAAAGATTCTCTATTGGGTTTAGGTCTGGAGATTGGCTAGGCCACGCCAGAACCTTGATATGCTTCTTACAGAGCTTGGTTATCCTGGTTGTGTGCTTCGGGTCATTGTCATGTTGGAAGACCCAGCCTCGACCCATCTTCAATGCTCTAACTGAGGGAAGGAGGTTGTTCCCCAAAATCTCGCAATACATGGCCCCGGTCATCCTCTCCTTAATACAGTGCAGTCGCCCTGTCCCATGTGCAGGAAAACACCCCCAAAGCATGATGCTACCCCTCCCATGATTCACAGTAGGGATGGTGTTCTTGGGATGGTACTCATCATTCTTCTTCCTCCAAACACGGTTAGTGGAATTATGACCAAAAAGTTCTATTTTGGTCTCATTTGACCACATGACTTTCTCCCATGACTCCTCTGGATCATCCAAATGGTCATTGGCAAACTTAAGACGGGCCTTGACATGTGCTGATTTAAGCAGGGGAACCTTCCGTGCCATGCATTATTTCAAACCATGACGTCTTAGTGTATTACCAACAGTAACCTTGGAAACGGTGCTGATATCAGGAGAAACTATTTTAGATTTTTCTGGTTAAAATTATGAAATTTACTAAATACATACATACACTATTTAAATGAACTCCCAAGTGTGTTGTGCCTTGTAGGCATATGTAGGACTGCATAAAATAATAACAATAGCCTATAGCAGGCAGCCTATAAATCGTTAAAAAGTTAAGTGACACTACACTAGAGAAAACTATATGGATTATCATGTTACTTCAAACGTTTCCATTCGTTACGACGTTATGAAATGTTGGAGTAAAAACATGAAGCCTATAATGTTTGGTTTGTTCTGCTTTTTAAACCCACAGCGCGTGACTCAAACTCAGCACGTGCAAACATTTACTGAATGCGATCGAGCCGGTCCAAACTATGAAACATTATTCTTATTTAATTATACACATATCTACGTGTGAGCAGATATCCACAAACACAGTATTTAACAATAAACACCGGTCTAAACATTATAATATTCACAATCACAGGCCTTCTGTTATATTGTGCTGTGTTTAATTATCGAACATAAAAACATTTGTGTCATAGGCTACATGTATATACATTTAGCATTAGACTTCATGTTTTTAACTCCAATCACATTTTATAACGTACATTTTAATCTGGCACCAGTTTAACTAGCTACAATGTAAAGTTTATGCAACAATAACATGCTGCTGCTAACATGCTACTAACAATATAACATGTCTTACCTTATCTCATAAATCTCATAATCAAATCGTGTTCTTCTAACTCTTCTGAGGTAAATCCAAGGGCACAGCACAGCACAAACACAATATTCCCCACTGCCTGAAGTCGCTGAATCTGATTCTTTGTGTTGAGGGAGTTTCGCGTTCCTCCACGTGGCTCATTAGTATGCGAACAGCTGTTTCGCGTGGGCGTGGTCACATTAGTGCTAATGAAGCCCGTTTGAGAAACTGTATATGTCGCTGCTTTCATACGGATTACTTAAACATAGAATATTTGCCGACCCCAGGGGTTAACCCCTCGTGAGAAAGGCAAGACGAACAACGTGCCGACGTGGTCATGCTCTCGTAAGAAAGCATAAACCACCCACGAACACAGTCTCAGCATGTTTGCGATACGCCTAGAGGAGTGAGGGGCTCTGGGAGGTGGTCTCATCGGGGAACACTCACTGTAATCCTCAGATCACCAGTGCTATTAGCCAAAATAGCCCTTTTCTGGTGGCCACCAGAAGAGGAACTAGATCAGGGAATCTTCTCTCATGAGAGAACATGAATCACCCACGAGCAGTCTCAACATACTTAATCCCAGGAGCATGTGAAACAGTGATCGTGGCCGTCAAATGAGGACAGGAAACGGCCACATCCAGAAACACAAGGGTGAAACATCATATTATATGAACGAAAGGGAAATTGTCTTTTTTGCTTATTATAGTAATGAACAGTTTGGCCAAAAATCACAAAACTCTTTAGATTCGGTGTAGCATGCTGAGTCAAACGATACCCAATTTTCCCATATCTGCAATTTTAGGCATCGGCCATTCTGAATTTTGTCATAAAATGCTATATTTTATGAACACATTTGACATATCGTTACGAAAGTTGCTCTGATGCTCCTAGCCATGCTGTATTATTGTGCCTTCTTTGTGCTTGGCCCCTTAATGACTACTTGCAGCTATATTTATTATTATTATTATTAAAAAATAAAATAATAATCTAAGCAAACAATTATGCTTTTCTTATTTTTTTGTCACGGATGGAACAGGAGTCAGACAGGTGGTAAGATTAACAGTGTTTATTCACAGAATTGCAAAAGCAAGGCAGAGATATGGTGAGTAAGGAGAAGATAATCAGAATGGAACTTAGCAAATGGGTAATCAGAGTCTCTGTTGTAGATGCGGAAGGAGATCACTTAGGCCCCATTTACACTGCATGGTTCAAGTGACCCAAATCCGATTTTTTCCTCTCATGTGGTACAGATCGGATATGACCGGTGAACGTGTAAGCAGGAAAAAAACGCATGGATTCCGATTTTCTCAGATCGGATTCAGGCCTCACTCATATGTGGTAATAAATCGGATATGAATCGGATACGTGCATTTGCGTGTGCCATGTAAGCAGACAAATCGGATATTCCCCAGTAAATGCGAGTCGTACGTCATTAAAAAAGTGAGATCACATGACTTATTATATGCGCGATGGAGGATCCTTTTAACAAGGATACACACAGTGGAGCAATGCGGAGGTTTCATGTCTTTTAATTGTTTGGGGCGAAGAGACTTTGCAAGCAAAAATGCAGAGTTGTTACCTCTGTGGTTGTTACAGAAATAAATACACTAAATTCGCCCAGGCTGCAACAAGGGCTCTCCTCTTTTTTCTTCACTACGGAGACCAATGTTTTGCTGATTTTTTTGCTGATTTCTCAAAATATTGTGCTAAGCAAAACACTGGATAATTTTATTCGCATCTGCATACATTGTATTTCGTGCTGTTTTACTTCCTTTTCCAGGTCAGAACGTCTACATTTGGTAGTTTCAGCAGTGTATAGTGTAAATGCAAAAATCAGATACGGGTCACTTTTAAAAGATGATGTAAGCGGTTCGTCAAAAAAATCTGATATAGTCAGAAAATCGGATTTGGGCATCATGACCTGCAGTGTTAATGCAGCCTTGGAAGGTGCAGATGACTGAAGACTGGATATGATGCTCTAAGGATTTGGATGAAGATGATCGGCGGATGAAGGTCAGGTAAGTAGCTGGTAAGTATCTTGGGTGAGTATGTGTGTGTCATGTAGAGACAAGACCAGACAATGAGTGAGTGATGAGGAGTTGAATATAAAGGGTGGTGGAATGATGAGGTGCAGGTGAAGATGATTTAATACTCTGGAGATGGTGAACGAGTGGGAGGAGTGAGAGAGTCTTGTGGAATCCTGACATTTTTGTTAAGTTATACAATTATTTATCTCTCAAAATTAAATGTATTGCCTTTAATGCCCTACATGGTGCTTTAGATGTGTCAAATAAGTGCATGTACTCTATAACTTAAAGAGCTCTGCCAACATTTTAAAATGAGGCATTTATGTTTTTTTTTTGTTAAATTATATGTAAAATTATCCTTCAAATTTAGACAGAAGCTGTGTATGAGGAGAAACTTATCTCCCATCCTCTTCACACAACAGTGGAGTGTACACCAATTAAAATGAAAATCTATACTGCTGTCATCTAATCATTTCACTGCTCACTGGATATAAGCTATGATTTCTCTAAGGAGAGATGACTGGAATTAAACGAAAAAATCTGCACGTAGAGGCTGCATGCACAGAAAAAAAGCCAATCATTTTTGATTGACTCCCTGTATTTACAGAAAAATGCTGCTGACAGCTGAGGCAATTATGAGAGCTTGAGGGATGACAGGGATGGTTCAAGGGAACGGACTGACAAGTGACAGAGCTATGTTTTCTCATCCCTGGCATGAGTGCATTCCGGTTATAATAATTCCATGATAATGTACCAGATGTTTCCTCTTTTAGAACACGTCTTTGGTCTGTTTGAAAATTTAAAAACTCCATCCATGTGTGCGTGTATTCTCTGCATATCTAGTAATTCATTTGTTGTAATATAACCTCAGTTCACCGTCACTGGCAATCTGGTCACAAGCTAAAATCCAATTGCCGTGCTCCAACATGGCACCCAATCAGAGTGTGCAGGTCCACCATAAAACAAAATTGTTGTATGAAATAGTTAGGCATAACATTTCAGTGTTGTTTTTTTACAGAAATTATCAGTGAAACAGTTTTGTTTAAATACTATAAATAATATCAATCCTGTGCATGTTCTAAAATATCAGACAAATGTGATATTTATGAATAAATAATCATACAAAATGTAATAACATTTTAAAAATAACTTTCAACTTAAAATGAAAAATATATAATTAAAAAATGTTTATGTAATATTTAAGATAAGTGTAGTGTTACACAACTAAGCACAAACCTTTGCACAATAGTGTACACCTTGAAGACATGTTCAAGTTTTTTTTAATGTTTTTTAACTGTCTCTTTTGTTCACCAGGGCGGCATTTATTTGATAATAAAATACAGTAAAAACAGTTATATTGTGACATATTACAATTTAAAATAACTGTTTTCTATTTGAAAATTTTTTCAAATGTAATTTATTCCTGTGATGCAAAGCTCAGTTTTCAGCATGATTACTCCAGTCTTCAGTGTCATATGATCCTTCAGAAATACAATGTGTTGCTTAATTTTTTTTTTATATATTTTTCTATTTTTATTTTCTATTTCTATTTTTCAGAGACGCCACTCTTGCATGTACTTTATTAGACAGGTGAGCAAATATACATAAAACTAATCAATGCTATATAGCTCAACATGATGAAATGTTATACAGACAAACTGACACATAGAATAACATGATCACTTTCAACACACTCAAATGCAGTTTAGTGTGATAGTGTAGACCAAGTGAAACAGCGTTGCATTACCTCACAAATTTCATTCGTCGAATAAACTGACCTGTGTGAGTAGTAATTCAACACTTGCGGGTAGTTCGGTAGAATGAAATGTTCTTATTCCTTTATATCCGCGGGACTAGCATGTGGCGCTGATCTCTGTCTCACATTAGCAATCGTGACCAGCTTCATCCCACAGTCATGTTAAAAATATCAATGTATTCACTCATCCATAAACATTATTAGATCCATCAGCATGAAGACAAGTTCCATAATTCCGCTTATGCGTCATCATCCTACGCCTTTGTTATTGTAAGAGGTTAGTGACCCCTAGTGGTGAAAAAAAATTACATTGTCGTTTTAAACTAAATCTTAAAGGGGCTATATGTAATTTTTAGCGGCCTCTAGCGGTGATGTTTCAGATTGCAACCAATTTTTACAAGAGCGCTCGTGCTTGTGTGCGTGCTCGAACTCATGAGCGTGCTCAAACTCATGAGCGAGCACTCATGGTATTGGCCAACACTGAGACTTTCAACACACCGGAGAAAGCATCACACAGCATGCTGGAAACTCAAGTAAACTCCCACTGCAACAATAACAGGCTGCTTTTATCAGCTTGACGTTGAACTAATGCTCCATGCTTGTACCATGATAACATTACATTGACTGAGCATTTAGCCGACATGTGGTATTATCTAGCATAAGGCATTTCACTAACTATTCGTGTATCTTTCACAATCAGCAATTAGGCTAGTGACAATGCCCCCAAATT
Source organism: Semotilus atromaculatus (assembly GCA_031834385.1). Lineage (NCBI taxonomy): Eukaryota > Metazoa > Chordata > Actinopteri > Cypriniformes > Leuciscidae > Semotilus > Semotilus atromaculatus. The sequence continues at coordinate 23,285,402 of JAULUF010000052.1, forward strand.
TTTTAGATACCCCTACCGGAGGTAGAACTAAACCCAACAAGGTTTTTCCTCATCTCTAAGGTCTCCCATATATGAAATGGATTCTTGGCTCAAAATATTTTACTGTTAAGATTGTTAAATTAACAGATATTGTTATACACCCCAAAACCAAAAAAGGACTAAAATATAGCCTGTCCGTATGGGAGTTAAGGCATATAAACTAGTGCAGATCAGTCACACAAGCTCTGAGAGCTTTGAAACTTGACATGTTTGTGGTCAGGAAGCTGCTTTAACTACTAGAAAAGACTGGATGTGAATATCTTGATGTATGGAATAAATAGAGACATATAAACACATACCTAAAAAAAGTCCACTTGAATTTTGTTTTGGTCAAGTCATTACTGAATAATGAAAAATAATATTGTTAGCTTTTGTCTGTCCAGACCAGCAGTGGGCAGTAGAGCCTACACTGCTTACTTCACCCCATTGGTGTGATCTTTGATTAGATAAGAATAAGATAGTAGATATTTTTCATTTGATAAGCGTATTGTGGTCTAGTGAGTTGACTACTGTTAGGCTAATGGTTGGATCCAGCCGTAGCTACAGACCTGCCAACCTGTACGTATTTTGCTTAGCGGGCAAGCATTTTGCCCTCAAATTTTACTGGTACGATTTGTCACTCTAAACTACGCAAAAACCTGGTGACGCCTAGTGCACGCGCAGTCCTCAAATCAAACAACAGCAAAAAATAAAATAGTTCGACCAATCATAGTGCTGGGTTTGGGGATGATTGACAGATGCGTAAGGCCTGAAAATCGACACCAAAATTAAGAATCCCGCTCAATCCCGCTTCCACTCCCGCCGTATGACTGATTTCATAAGCGAGGACAGTTAAAGTTACAGTCACGGTACTTCTGACTCCTGAATGTAAACGGCCCTGAGTGGATGTGGAAAGTTGAAATATTGTATTGCGTTAACTTAATCCTCTGGATTCTAGGATTTTTTTTATTTTTTATTTAATGTTTATTTGACAGGGACAAATTCATAGAACATTGCTTTATAAAGAATACATAAATGCCATGCATACAGGTTTAAAGGCATCATTCCTGATCACACGGGAGTGATCGCATGGATTATTTTAAAATACGCCGTCATTCATGGTCACTCACTCAGATAAGAGGAAGACATCATTAAGCCATGCAAATTATAAAATGCTCAAGTAATGCTGAACAATAAATTTTAAATCGCTATGGCTTAGTGATTATGAAAGTGCTGTGATTTGTGGATGACCGATAAGCGGTCTGGAGAAATCTGGAGCGTTTATTTATTCAGTTGAGAAACGTATAGTCTGCATGTTACATTATTGTGCTAATAATAACTAAAGTACCTAATTATGTTTGAGTTCATAAAAAGCCCAGGTGAGTAAGAATCAGTCAACAAACACGGTGAGTAATGTCTTGTCCTGTTATTGTCACCTGCACTTCATGTCACATGTTTAGTATAGCCTTCTCCGTTGGCAATATAGGATTTATATGTGATAAATGCAAGGAGACAGTCAGACTGACGGAGAAGATTTCAGAACTGGAGACACGCATCCAAACTCTTGTTGATTGAGGATAGAAAGAGTTCTAGAGCTTTAGACACTATTTTGGATGCGCCTAGCATAGTGAACTCTTTACATGATTCGGCTCCGGCTGAAGTAGAGCCCGTGCAGCAGGGCAGATGGGTGACAGTGAGGGATCGCTCTAGTCGCGGATAAAAAAAAAACACTCTTGCGTTCCGATTACCATCACAAATCGATTTGCCCCACTCAATGAAACACCCACTGAGAATTCTGTTGATTGTGCCCTAGTAATTGGTGATTCGATCACACGGAACGTGAAAATAGAGACACAACCACCATAGTCACATGTTTGCTGGGAGTCAGAGCGCCTTACATCAAAGCAAATTTAAAAGTGCTGGCTAATGCTAATCGTAAATTCTCTAAGATCATTATTCATGTCGGCAGTAATGATGTTCGACTCCGCCAGTCGGAGATCACCAAAATTAATATTAAAGAGGTGTGTGAACTTGCAAGTACGATGTCAGGCACTGTAATTTGCTCTGGCCCCCTTCCTGTTCACCTGAGTGATGAGATAGTAGATTGTGTTCACTCAATCGCTGGTTGTCTGAGTGGTGTCCGCATAATAATGTATAATTCATAGACAATTAGAAAAGTTTTTGGGGCAAGCCTGACCTGTTGAAAAGAGATGGTATTCATCCCTCCTGGGCTGGTGCTGCTCTTCTCTCTAGAAATTTGGCTCATAGTCTTACTGTGCGTTCACACCGGACGCGAATAGCGCGTCAAGTTCGCGTCTACCGCGTCTAGTTTGACGCTTGACCACTTTGTGTTAATTCGCGTGTCAAGAGTGAAACTGACGCGCGTAAAAACTAAAGTTTGAAGCGAAATTTACGCGCGTCAGATTCAAAATCTGTTGGCGGCCATCTTTTTTTATGTTGATCGAGCATTTATCGAGAGAGTCACCGCTCTGTATTTGCTCTGAAAAGCAGAACAGCGGCGTACGGATCATCATCGCTGTATTTGGGTCCACCAGACCATTCGGAGGCGAACTCAGTTTGGCGAGTTTCACCATTTCCTCGCTCCAGGAGCAGCGCCTGGATGACGGCCGCTTTCAGCGTTACTTCCGCCTGTCCCGCGCCCAGTTTGATGACCTGTTGTCCCGCATCGGAGCGAGGATCACCCTCGCCCTCACCAACCTAATCTGTCAAATATATACACTCACCGGCCACTTTATTAGGTACCCCATGCTAGTAACGGGTTGGACCCCCTTTTGCCTTCAGAACTGCCTCAATTCTTCATGGCATAGATTCAACAAGGTGCTGGAAGCATTCCTCAGGGAGTTTGGTCCATATTGACATGATGGCATCACACAGTTGCCGCAGATTTGTTAATCTCCCGTTCCACCACATCCCAAAGATGCTCTATTGGATTGAGATCTGGTGACTGTGGAGGCCATTTGAGTACAGCGAACTCATTGTCATGTTCAAGAAACCAGTCTGAGATGATTCCAGCTTTATGACATGGCGCATTATCCTGCTGAAAGTAGCCATCAGAAGTTGGGTACATTGTGGTCATAAAGGGATGGACATGGTCAGCAACAATACTCAGGTAGGCTGTGGCGTTGCAACGATGCTCAATTGGTACCAAGGGGCCCAAAGAGTGCCAAGAAAATATTCCCCACACCATGACACCACCACCACCAGCCTGAACCGTTGATACAAGGCAGGATGGATCCATGCTTTCATGTTGTAGACGCCAAATTCTGACCCTACCATCCGAATGTCGCAGCAGAAATCGAGACTCATCAGACCAGGCAACGTTTTTCCAATCTTCTATTGTCCAATTTCGATGAGCTTGTGCAAATTGTAGCCTCAGTTTCCTGTTCTTAGCTGAAAGGAGTGGCACCCGGTGTGGTCTTCTGCTGCTGTAGCCCATCTGCCTCAAAGTTCGACGTACTGTGCGTTCAGAGATGCTCTTCTGCCCACCTTGGTTGTAACGGGTGGTTATTTGAGTCACTGTTGCCCTTCTATCAGCTCGAACCAGTCTGGCCATTCTCCTCTGACCTCTGGCATCAACAAGGCATTTCCGCCCACAGAACTGCCGCTCACTGGATGTTTTTTTCTTTTTCGGACCATTCTCTGTAAACCCTAGAGATGGTTGTGCGTGAAAATCCCAGTAGATTAGCAGTTTCTGAAATACTCAGACCAGCCCTTCTGGCACCAACAATCATGCCACGTTCAAAGTCACTCAAATCACCTTTCTTCCCCATACTGATGCTCGGTTTGAACTGCAGGAGATTGTCTTGACCATGTCTACATGCCTAAATGCACTGAGTTGCCGCCATGTGATTGGCTGCTTAGAAATTAAGTGTTAACGAGCAGTTGGACAGGTGTACCTAATAAAGTGGCCGGTGAGTGTATATAACAGACCGGACACCGTCGGGTCTAGAATAATGATGTACTATGTTGGTTGTCTTTACATTAGAATAATAATGTTTCATATAATCTAGAAATGGAATAAAAAGCATTCAATACAAAATGAATGTCTCATATATTTAAATCAAGTTTTTATGTGATAAAATATTTGCTTTGTTGCTGCATTAGAACAGAATATAATAAAATAGTCATTTTATTCCATTTTGTCATATTACAAAATAATGTATTGAGACATCCAGCATCCAGATACTTCACCACGTGACAGAAAGCAGGCTCCTGATTGGTGAACTTGACGCGCGAATGAGGTGTATTTGCATCTATTTTTTGCGCGCGTAACGGGCATTCCTGCGCGCGTTGCAGGAATTTTTTTGCACGCGTAACGCATCTTTGCATTGACTTAACATTGAAATCATTCGCGCCTGACGCGCTATTCGCGTCCGGTGTGAACGCACCATTAGAGCTAGTCAGGAAGCAGACAGACTGGCTAAATTTTCAACTTATTTTTCAACCCTATTAGAATAAATTAAACATAATATTTATTATAACATAATTATATTATATTATATTATATTATAAATTAAACAAACATATTTATTTGAAACAGTGGCTAAACTAACGAAAAAGAAAGCATCAAGCACAGAAGTTTCCAAGCAGCACAGCAGTAATGACTTTATGAACTTCTTCACTTATAAGATTGATAATATCAGGGACACAATTATAAATATGCAACCGTCTACTACAGTATCACATCAGGGAGTCCATTGTAGTCTCCCTGAGGAAAAATGTGATTAATTTGTTGCGAGGAAGAATTTTGTTAATTCGCAATACGCAAATTCGTTAATTGCTTTTATCATCCAATCGTGGTTGTATCTCTCTATTAGTGTTACTGAATCTTAATGCTGCATTTGACACCATTGACCACAACATTGTAAGGAATGCTCAAAGGTTCATAAGCTTTTAGTCAATTTTAATTTCGGGGAAGAATATTCAACAGTTATTAATCTATGATCAACAAATTATCGAATATAGTCTGAACCGAGTCCTTACGTACATAAGTAACCCACGAGGGGTTATACAGCACACGTCTGATTCGGTTATGTATATAACAATTAAACACAACGAATTTATGATTAATTAGGAATATACATCCTACACAGACCGATGGCTGTTGATCTTTAAAATTACCAAAGCAATTAAAACCCCTTTCTCAGTCAGCACGTCCGCCGTGCTGTTCGGTTGAAAGTTATCAATAGCTTGTGGCCTATTTTAGCTTAACTTTACTGACACTGTTTAGTGCACTTAACAATATCAGATTGTAGCGTTTAGGATCTTTTATATTAAAGCGGCTTTGTTATGTGGTCAACAACAACAGAGGCAATAAGGTATAACTGAGGTTTTTAATAACAAAACTACACTACTGGTAAAACAAAGATATAGATAAACAAAGTAAACTAAAACAAATAATAAAAGAAATGTAGAAACATAAGGAAAAACACAATTGCTAGCACAATTAGACCCTCAGAGACAGCCACAGGATACACACTTTAACGCGTCTAAATTTGAGATGGAACACTTGCATTCAGACCTGTTTTTGTGTAGGAGAGAGCGTGCGGCGTCCTGGAGATGGAAGGCGGACTTCTTTGATACTTCCGAGCGTGGATGTTTCGCGGGAAATTCAAACGTCCTAAAACAGTTCTGTATGCGCAAAGGCAGTCTTATCACCGGGATGCTGGAAGACTGACGAAACACACGTGGGTAACTCGGTCGGAGGACGAGAACCACACGGAGAACAGATTAGCTATACGCAAAATGAAACAAAGACAAACTAAAAACATGAACAAAAGAAAACACACGAAGGTTACATCTGGGAGCAGGATACACAGCGCAAGACTGAGGGAATGAACTGCTGCACGGCTTTTTACCGGGAAGAGTCCACGCCCACTTTGGAGAGAACTCTCCAATGATCCTTTCTCGCTTTGGCGGGGTTCCGTGGCCTTTGTCTTGTCGGAACGCCCAACTTTTTCGGATTTATGGCCGTTATGAATATGGTCAAAAACATTACAGAGATGGAAAAACATAGCAGAGTACATTTTAACGGAACCTCGTTTGTATGGTTAGTTAGACCACGTTGGGAGCTTTCATTTGCTATCATGAAAGACGTGTTTGACGCACATACAAGTGAATATATGCTCTTAGGCTCTTTATACAGGCCCTTAGAGTTTTAACTACACAACTAACAATCTTAACTGGCATGATACACAAAAAGGGATATACCAGAATACAGGAATATATCATATTTCTCTTAGAATCACCCATTTCTCTGGGTTTTCCCTAAGGAATGCATCGGCGCGTGTCCATAGGTGTGTGTGTGTGCGTGTATCCGTGGTTGCGAGCGTGGATATGTGTGTGCGTTTTCATTTCACACATCTGGCTTCGTTCTCTCCGCAGAGATGGGTGTTAAGTGATAGCAATCTGTTTGATCAACCTAGGTCCGAATTTTTATGGCCATTTGTGTAAACCATCTCTTATCCTAAAGGTGTCAATAGGCGAGCTCTTATCCAGACCCAGTGTCGCCAGAGGGTGATTTGCCTCGAATGACCAAGGAGAAGATTAAGCTTATTTCAAAAAGGAAAACATATACTTGTGATTATACATTTCACGGTATTGATATACAGCTTAATAGATGGATCAGATTGGGAGGATTGTAACGATATCAAACATCACACGTCACAGACATAATACTGCAGAGTTACCTCTTAACGCATACGTACAGGCATTTTATAATTCTCTTACACGCATGATGACATTCTTAGGACACGTTTACACATTACAGCTCTCCTACATGTATTTCGACACATCGGATATGTTTTAGTAACAATTTAATATATGAAAAGTCATGTTTCCTGCATGTGTGTTTGGGTGGATGTGTATCGAGCACATGTGGTGATAGGAGATAATGGAAACATCTGTTTTTCGCTTCCCCCGCCCGATTTCCGCCAGGGGGGAGTAAATCAAGGCCGGTTTGTTGTCTTAGGAGTGAGAATTCGCTGTTTGTAACGATATTCAAGACATTCATCAACATAAATGACCAAGAAGGGCAATCTCGTCGCAGACTTTGAGACGCCTGGTTTGGTTAAGAGAAGTCCGTATCAGTTGACCACATGGTCGTTGGAATGTGGTTAGTTAAGGCTCTTTGTTCTTGCGAGTTAATGATTTAATAAAAGAGAATTAATGATTGTCCGTCCAATCTCTACAGTCCCCCCTTTTCGGGAGATGACGTCTCTGGGGAGACATCGTCTGCCGACAATCATTGCATGGGAAGATGGAAGGTGAATCATGAATTCAGGTAGCAGGTGATTATCAGGGCTGAGGGCTTAACTCAATGAGGTCGCTGGCAGCCTCTAGCGTGTTACTCTCTTTCCGGGGGTTTCGCCGGAAGCCTCCGGACACGGCTTTTGTAAGCCTGACGTTAGATTCTCGCATTTCATTGAGTCGCCGGTACAGGAGGAAAGCCACGCCCAGTGTTAGGATGTGGCCGACTACCATAGAGAGGCACAGCGCCGTGTCGGCGGCGGTCCAGGCTCGGACAACAGGTGAGGCAGTCAGGGTGGGCTGCCGAGACAAAGCTTGTAGTGCGGAGTCGAGAGGAGCGATGTCAATGAGTTGTGACCCCCCTGTCTCAATTTCCAGTTCCAGTTCTGGACCCAGGGTGAAGTTGTGGTCCTTGAAGAAGGAGGGGATTTCTAGTTCTGTTTCGTACTCGTGGCTCGGGAGATGATACAATGCCAGATCATCTACGTGGAGGATGGCCCCTTTAGGTACTTGAATCCACATGCTTTGGTTGAGCAGGCTGACACGGGTGGCGGTGTCATGCTGGTCGTACGTCAGAGTAGCGGTGAGTACTGGAGTATTAACAAGCCACCGGTCACCAATGATCTCTGCTCGTGTTTCTTCCACTTGCATGCGAGGCTTGGCTTCAGCAGGGCATCGGTTGTCGCTGGACATGGCCTGCAACCCACAGATTCCATCAGTGTTATCTCTGAGGAAGGGTTTGCTAGGGCAGAGATAATGAATGTCTTTAGTCAGTGTACACATGTGCAGGTTTGGGGCCAGGTACAGCTGTGGATCGCTGTCGTGGTAGGCTACCACATCTGGGGTTCGGATCTTGACGTGCGTGTTACCTTTCCAAAACCCGACATTGACAATGTCCTTTAGTCTGTAAATTCGGTTTGACTCGATGATGGGTAGATTCAGGAGGAATCCCATTTCTCTCTGCTCTGAGTCGACATAGAGTGGGATGGCGCTGCCCAAAGAGTAGGCCAGGTGTACTTGGAGCGGATCAGCTGGCGTGGTGATGGCGGAAGCCAGCACAGTTTGGACAAGGCTCAAAGGTATGAGGTAGGGTGGGATCCTACCCATGGCCAGGCTGTCAATGGAGGAACTCACTTCTCTCAACATATCCGACATCAGGGCGGTGACCAGCTGTGTTTGGGCAAAGTCATTCTGAAAAACAGTGAACAGCTGTTTCATGGAGTTCACAGTCTGATTCAGCAGGACGCTGTGGGTGTTGAGAACGACTATAGTTCCCCTCAAGGTCCTTCCGACGGTCTGCAGGGAGGCACTCTGCAAGGTGAGCTGCTCTTTTAACTGGGGAATCTCGGTTTGAATTTCAGCCACATGTCGTCTCACGGTGGCTAGGTTAACTGCGTTAACGCTTGACATACCGATGTTGAACAGGGTTCCCACCGCTGCTGCGGCTCCGAGTAGAGCTCCCAGGAACCGTTTGGGGCGGCGGTTGTGTCCGCCTAGTTCCGCTTGGGTGACGGTCATCTTTTCAAGTTGGTTTAGCATGTGCCTGACATCGGCCTCCGCATGGGCAAGGGAATCCTCTGTCCATCGGGCACCGGCCCAGCTGTACTGGGCTACTGCGCTGGGGTAGTGTGCTCTGTAGACGTTGCGGGGATCGAGTCGGACATACACCTTCTGGGTGTGGGTCCGACAGTTGGTTATCAAGAGACCTGGTTGCTCCCTCAACACGATGCCTGCCGCCGGGCCTGTTGCGATGACGTCAGGTGGCGGTTGCCCTCTGGTCGACTGAAGGCACAGGATGGCGAACCACAGCAGCATCCTAGTAGAGGTAAAAGGGAGACGTGGAGAGAAAGGGGAGAGAGAGAGAGAGGCAGTGTGTCAGCGAGAGTTGTCCTTGGTTTGGCAGGACAGTCTTTTCGCTCCTAGGATGGTAATCAGGTTAGTTTGCATTGGCCCCTCCCCGCCTTTCTCTGCCAGCAGCCGAATGTCTTTTAATTTGGTTGCGGTGGACCCATTTGAGCACTGGGTCTTTCTGTCCCCGACTCAATTGGATTCGGTACGCCACCGGGGAAAGTTTATCAACAATTTCGTGCGGTCCTGTCCAATGGGGCAGGAATTTCTTGGACAGCCGATGGGAGGCTGTGTGTGATGGCTGTGCGAAGCTGTAATACCAGACTCTGTCACCCACGGCTAATTCCTGGTGTGACGCTTTCCGGTCATAGTATGCTTTCTGGCCCTCGGCACTTTTTTGAAGCTGTTGTTGGGCGAAAGCAAAGGTTGCTTTCAGATGCCGGTGCAGCTCATCGAGGTACTGGTGAGTGGTGCAGGCTGTGATGAGACTGGAGTCTCCTGGCTGATACAACAGGTGCAGCGGCAGTGTCATCTGTCGTCCCGTCATTAGTTCAAAGGGAGACACCTGAGTTGAGTCTTGTGGAGTGGCCCTGAGGGCCATTAGCACCAGCGGGAGTTTCACATCCCAGTCTTTCTGGTTGGCGGCCACATACTTTTTCAGCATACTGACCACAGTCCTATTCGTCCGTTCAACTTGGCCTGATGAGATCGGATGATGGCTCACGTGTAGTTGAACTTGGACCCCCAGGAGTTTCCAGATCTGCTGCATAATCTCAGCTGTAAAGTGGGTACCTCTGTCTGAGTTGACACTCATTGGCAATCCGAATCTGGAGAAGATGTGGTTCATCAGGAGGTATGCCGTGGTCTGAGAGGTGTCGTTGGGTGCTGGAAGACACTCGACCCATTTTGTAAACTGGCACACGACTGTGAGGAAGTACTTGTTGCCCCTTGTTGACCTGGGCAGAGGCCCTACCCAGTCGATTTGGAGGTCTGACCACGGGAATGTGACTCTCCTGCGTTGTAGCGGAGCTCTGTGGTTTGGATTTGCAGGTTGGAACTGGCAGCAAATTAGGCATTCTTTGACATATTCCGCCACATGTTCTTGCATGCGGGGCCAATATGCCACTTGCTTCAGTGTCTTATAAGTGGCTCTGGTGCCGTGGTGGCCAGCACATGGCGCGTCGTGGGCGTATATTAACATGACCCCCCTTAGGCACTGTGGCACCACAAGCCTTGGTGCTGTGTTGTCATCAGGTGCATACCACAGAATGTTGTCTATCACACGCAACATGTGCTTGATGTCATGCAGGCGTTTGAGACATGAGTCGTCAGCGAGGTCAGACGGTGTGAGTGGGTGGTTGGAGGGGTCAGAGAGGTGGTTTAGAAAAGTCTTTATGGACGTGTCAGAGGCTTGCATGTCCGCTATGTCGTTGTTTGAAATCTGCGGAGTCAGAGTGAGAGGCTGAGAGGTGGGCAGAGCGGCAGGAAGAGTTCGTTTGCTGCGGGTTAGCACTGCCACATCAAAGGCTGGTGGTTGGGCTGGAGGAGACCATAGATTACCGTGCAGTGCGCCAGTCTTGGCAAGGGCATCGGTTTGGTCATTCAGGTCCTTGTCGAGGCCCGGTTGTTTGGAGTGTCCTTTCACCTTCTTCCAGTAGACAATCATGTCGTGTTGTGTAGTCAGGTCATCACATGCTTGAAACAAGTGTTGGTGTTTGACAGGCTTGCCGTTTGAAGTCTTAAAGCCATTTTGTTTCCAACCTGGAAGGTGGCATGTGAAACTTAGTCTGGCATAGTTCGAGTCTGTGCAGATAAGGAGTTCTTTGATGTTATGGGTCGCTGCGATTTGCATAGTTATTAGAATGGCTGCCACCTCAGCATATTGTGACGACTGAGGTCCCAGCTTGAAGTGTTGTGGTTGGCAAGGCAGATCATTTACCCATAACACACCCGCACCTGCTTGGCGGATGCCCTCTTGGTTGAAGGAGCATCCATCGACGTAGGCTGTGGGCATACCTTGGCACGTATTGTCGTCGAAGTATCTGTGACATGTCTGTTGTGGTGGTTCTTCCACAGTAGCTGTTGCAGGTGGTGCGTTATCAGAGCAGTTCTGGCAGGCAGCCAGGCCGTTGCCTAGTGCTGACTTGTGGTTCTGAGCATATCTGGCTTCAACGTTGCGTCCCTGGAGGGCCATCAACCACGTGGCGATGCGGGAATTGGTGACCACGCCATCACGTATGCGTTGGCTGTTGAGGAACATGACAGGCTGGTGACAAGTCTCTATGATAACTTTCTGAGCTCCAATATAGTTGGAGAATCTTTGAATGGCCCATACAGTGCAAAACAGTGCTTTTTCACAGTCTGAGAATTTAGTCTCTGGTGGGAGGAGTGTCTTGCTGGCATACGCAACTACTCTTTTGTCTTGATCGTGTCGTTGGTACAGGCCAGCGCTGAGACAGTGGTTGGAGAATCCAGCTTCTAAGTAGAATTCTCTTTGTGGGTCGGGGTATGTCAGACATGGAGCTGTGCACAGGTGACGTTTCAGCTCAGACATGGCATCGTCCTGGACGGTTGTCCAGACGAATGGGCAGTCTTTTTTCAGCAGGGCAGTCAGAGGCTTTGCAATGTCTGAATAGCTTTCGATGAACTGCCGTGAGTAGTTGCACACTCCCAGAAAACTTCTCAGTTCTGAGACGTTGGTGGGTGGTTTGATGTTTTGAACAGCTTGAATGCGGCTGGACTGTGGTTTGATGCCCTGTGACCCGATCAGTAGTCCCACGTAGTTGACCTTGGTTCGACACCATTGTCCTTTGTGGAGGGCAATCTTAGCGCCTGCAGCGGCTAACTGGTTCAAAACATAGTCTATTTCTTTCAGGTGATCGGTTACTGTTGTGCTCTTCATCAGCACGTCGTCTACATAGATGATATTTCCTCTCATTCTTGCATCGGGGCATGCTTTGTTTAGGAAGATGTTAAACTCAGCGGGTGAGTTAGCATAGCCGAATGGACACCTGGTGAAAGTGAATTGTCTGTTACCGAACGTGAAAGCTAGCTTATGCTGGTCTTCTGGATGCACTGGTATGGTCCAGAATCCCGAGGCCACATCAAGTGTAGAGAAGATGGTGGCCCCCCTGATTCTGGGTATTTCCTGCTCCAGCTGGGTCATGGGCCATCGTGACAGTGGCACCTGTTGATTCAGTTTCCTGTAGTCGATGGTGGGTCGCCACTTGCCGTTTGGTTTGATTACCGGCCAGATAGGAGCAGAATAGGTGCTGTTGCATGGGCGAATTACACCTTTTTCAAGCATAGAGTCAATGATTTCTTGCACTGGTTCGTGTGAGGCGATGGGGATCTTGTACTGCCTGACGAAGGTGGGAGGAGCCTTAGGGTGCGTTGGGATGCGCACGGTGTGCAGGTGGGTGAGACCACAATCTAAAGAGTCTTTGGCAAATGACGCTTTGAATTTGTAAAGGACTTGTCTGAGTCTTTGTAGATCTGCGTCCTCTTTAATTGCATCGGCGTCTTTTAAAATTTTCTGAACTTGGGACTCAAATCCAGGATATGGCTCCTCTGTGGGTGAGTCGCCTGTTGTGTTTGCAGGCGTAGGTGCAGCTGTTTCATCAGTCTCGTATGCAGGTTCTTTGGAAACTGTGTATACGGCAAGGTGTTGGTCCTCCGTCAGTTCCGTTCTGCATACTTGATCTTTGTCCATCGGCATGACTGAGGCGATGGAGATGGTTTTGAAGGGCGCTGTGCGAAGTGTGTCGTCTGTGTACCCTTCGGGTGTCATTGAAGCTGGAATGGGCCCAATGACTGGCAAAGTCAGTTCAAAATCAGGAAAGTCATGGCTCACTAGCCATCCTAGCCGATAGGCTTTTGGAATTGTGATGTCCACTGCTATGCAGTTGTTGAAAAGGATGTAGACTGCCCGAGATGATACTTCAGTGAGGGGTGTGGCCTCAAGTGTGAGGCCAAGTTCAACACATTCGGGTGAAGGTTGAAAGAAACCCAGTGTGTTGTTAAAATTTTGGCCTCGTCGTATGTTGAGCCTTACAGTGACCCCTTTGGTGTAAGCAGGTACCACAGTTTCCTGTTCGCTGATTAGGGTGCAAACCTCTGGAATGGTTTGGCCTGACAGAAGATTGTCAGTGTGTGTATGAACAACAGCTGGCTGTAAAGTCAGTGGGGCCCACAGTACCTCATTAATAAAATCCACATGAGCCTGGAGGCGAATCAGAACGTCTGCTCCAATGTAGACATCGTGGGGCAGGTCCGGAAGGACCAAGAAGTAATGCGTCAGGCACCGCTGGTTCCAGTTCAAGTTCAAAGCGCAGATACCTTTTGCCGTCACCAGGTTTGGTGGGCATGAGTTCAGAAGGAAACGTGTGCGCTTGCTTGCATAAGGAAGGTCTGGTGTGACTTTAATTAGCTCGTTGAAAAGTGATAGGCTTATGGCAGAGTTGTCTGCACATATTGCGAGTACAATGTCTGTAGTGGTGATACCATTCAGCTGCAAGTTGTCGTTGACCTTGGGGCAGAAAGGCTCAGAATCTTTGGTAAGTTGAAACGTGCAGAGTAACGAACTTGAATCTCGCTCAGGTGCTGAGTCTGTATCCCCGTGGCTGGTGGCGAAAGTTCCCGTGACCTTGGTGGCCTGACAGCCTGGCTCCGTTGACCTGGGTGGCTGACAGGGGAGAGGTTCTCGCACTTGAGCCCAAATTTTCAGCTGTCTGAAGTCCAGCAGGGGCTCGAAGCGGTCTAGCAGATCTTTGCCGATAAGGAGGGGATACGTGTCCACCGGTGAGATGTATATCGGGTGGATCAAAGTCATGGGGCCAATTGTTAGTTGAATGGGAGCTATTTGTTCAAGCCGGATGTCAGTTTGGCTGTATGATTGCACATTCAACCCACAAGTCTGAGATTTTAGAGTTCTGTTCTGCCTGTTAGCTTCAAATCTGAGTCTTTCAAAGAGTTCGGCTGATATCAAAGTGAGGTCCGATCCGGTGTCCACCAGAGCCTCGAGTTTCACTTCACTTTCCAGTGTGATAGAAAGATAAAGCTTGCGTGCTAGCCCTTTTTCGACCAGGTTCCCCAGGAGTTTTAGTGTCGGGGCTTGTGTGGTGACCGATAAACAGTCAGGGTCAGTGTCTTGGGATTCGTTGCAGAGACACACAACCAAAACAGCACTTTCTGGTATCTCAGGGGTTTGCTCGCTGGTGTGATGGGTTGGGTTGTCCGCTTCTGGATGTGCGGTTGTCAACAGCACTGAGTGGGTGTCATTATTACTTTGTGTTGTGACAGCTGGTTCTGTGGTCTGTGTCAGGAGAACAGTGTTCGGGGTGCTTGGTTCAGTAGGAGGGCTGTCAGGAAGGGTCTTAGTCCTTACCCTTAGTCATGAGGAACCAGGCTTGTCCTCTTTGTCAGTTTTCTTGTGAAGAAGCTCTTTCAGGATTTTCAGGATCTCTGCGGTCTCTGCCGTGGACTCACTGTTTTCTTTGGCGGCAGGCTCGGATTTGGACTTGAACTTGCTTGGGGCCTGCCGAGAGGGGTTTCGCTGCGGGCTGCCTGGACTAGGCGTTCTCGTCGCTGGAGTTCGGCTCCGTCTGGGCCGTCGGCTGGCTTCCCACGTGGCTCCCCCCTTTTGGTTGTGGGGGGGCCGTGGGTTGCCGTATGGTCTTTCAGAGCGCCCGCTCTGGTGCTTAGGACGAGCGCCGTCGCGGTTGCGTTGCCCTCTGCTGGCTTGAAACGGTCTCGACTCGTTATTAGAAAGTCTGTTAGTGTGGTGTTGTTGGACGCCCTCTAGGGCCAGCTCTGGGTGCTGATTGGTGATAGGGCAGATAGAGGGAGTTTTTACAGTCTTTTCAGAAACAATTTTCTGTTTGATGAACGCCTTGTGGGCTAAGTCTCTCAGTTGTTGGGTAGTCATGGTGCGAGGACAGGCCAGGACCCCTAAGTGATGGCTCACAGTGGGATGCAGGTTTCGGAGGAACAAAGTTCGGAAGTTAAAGTCTTCCTCCATCCCCGGATCATTCCGGGCACCGAAGTAGGCTTGTCGGATGCGATTATAAAAGGCCTGGGGAGTTTCCAGTCGTGCCTGCTTGAGGTTCATCGCGGTGATGAGTCCTTGATCTGTTTCCGGATCAGAAAATTCCCTGATGAACGCCTGTCGCAGTTGCTGGTAGTCCGACTTGACAGTATCTGGTTGGCGATCCAGAAAACTGCGTACGTCCCGGCTAGACGTAATTCGAAGCAGGTATAATCTGTCCCAAGGGGTCACATGGGGAACAGTGTACAAGTGGAAGTCAATGTCTTTCAGGTAGGCATGCACATCGTGGCCTCCTGCAGGGTTTGGGGTGAAGGTAGGAATATTCCTGGCCAGCTTGTCAAGTTCTTTAAGCGCCATGCCGTAGTAAGTGGCAGGGGTTTGCTGGGAAGCCCCTCCTTTTCCTGAGGGCGAGGGCTCTTGTAGGCTGTCCGTTGATGTCTGGGACGGTGGACGTTCGTTTCCCTTCACAGTTCTTTGTTCTTGGCTGAAGTGTGCGGACTGACCGGTCAGGGGAAACTTTGTAGTGTGCGTCTCCCTTTCCCGGTCACTCTGCAGTTTATAGGAGTGTTTTAACTCACGGTGGACCAAGTCAAGCTCATTTTTATAAAGGTCTCTTTGCTGTATAAGTTCATTGATTTCAGCTCTGGCCGCTTTTAAATGTTTCTCACAGGCTTTGGTCTTTGCGTCTCTTTCTTTTAGTTCAGCCTCTGCTCTTGCAAGCAGAGCGTCACCTTGATGCAGTTTTTCGGTGAGTGTCTCTCTGGCTTTTCTTTCTTTCAGTTCCTTTTGGTTGGTGTCTAGACGAAGGCTTTCCAGAGCATTTTGAAGTTTTTCTACTTCCTTCTGTAGCTCTGGGTCCGTTTCCTCGTCGTCGTCCTCCTCGTTCTCGAGTAGTAGCTGATCAAGCCGACTCTGGGTTTCTGCTTGGTCGCGCCGGGCCTCCTCCGCTTGGAGTCGCAGAGTTGCCGTCTCCTGTTCCAGGTCGATGGCATTTCTTTCGTGAAGGCGGGCTTGTGCGACGAGCATGTGGGCCAGGTTTCCCACGATTCGGGCCCATTCTTTGTGGTTGTAGCTCTGAGTTGGGTCATGCCTCATCAGCAGGTCCAGGTCTGCGTCCAGCTGCGCCTGGTTCCGGGGCTCGGAGTCGCCGGTATCCTTGGGCAGGAAGGTGGCTGTCATGGCACTCAACCATGTCTCGAGGCTGTCCCAGTGGGCTGCTGGGCTGGGAGACCGGGACATGCTGGCTTACTGTAGGGCGAAACGGAGCACAACACACACAAACACAAACAGACCAAATGCAGGTTCGATCTATAATTTATGCGCTATACCTTTAATACGGCGATGCCGTTTACAGGAATTTCGACTAACTGATGCAGGCAGTTAGGCAGTTTAGGCAGGGACAAATTGTTTAGGTCAGCGCAGGGCCGAAATAAAGATTTTGACAGGGCCGGAGCCTAGTAGGTCACGGTTAACGCTAATGGCTCGGTTGTCAATCTGTTATTTAGCTTTCCGGGGGTGTCTCTGTGGGCTTTGTCTCTGGGTGATCTGAAAGGCACAGTTCACACAGAATAGAGAGAATTAACAGAAGAATAGCAGGATAAACTTAAAGTAAGGTTAGACAATAGAAATGAATGGGTCTGCAGAGCCAGAGTGAAATAATAGCACAGAAAGTGTTAATCTGTTACTAAAAGGGCTGGACACGACTATGTGTGGTTTTCTGAGAAAAGGATGGCCACAGTTAAATGTCACGGGAGAATCTAATATTCTTGTGGCTTATACTAAGTGGATGACTTTTCTTTCTTTACCTTATCTCAGCTTGCCTATGGTGACCTGAAATCACACCGGCCGGAGCCAGCGTCGAGGTCAGTCTTTTCGTTGCCCCAAACACGTAACCGAGGTGTCCGCGGGCCTTTCCTGTGCATCAACCACGGTGCGCCCACTCAAACAATTTCGACTTTAAACACAACCGGCACTACCGAGGAGATAACCTGCTTACGACACTGCAAAGAGGACTGTTCCCCAGAACCCTCGTTACGAGTGGTCCCGATTTAGACCCTGGTTTGAGTAATAGGTCCGAAATTGCCTTGTGTCGCTTTAGCGTGGTTAACTTCCCCTTTATGGAAGTGCCAAATTGCTGATGTCTTATTGCGTGCCGCACCGATGGAAAGAGACAGGAGGGTCCGAGACTCACCCACAGCAGGTGCTGGTAACGCCGGCCAGACGACCCCGCCCGCTGGAAACAAACCAGGGATGACGGTCAAATCACCACAGCGCAAGAGAGTTCTACCTGTAAATACCAAATGAGATAGAGAAAAGTGACTTTACAATTACTTAAAGCTTACTTTGTCTGAACCCAATTGAGTATCTGTGTGTGTAGAACATACAAAGCTTTGCTAACTAATGGGAGAGAAGAAAAACAGAAAGGGAATTATGACAATTTGGTAATTATCAGAATAACCTGAGGACAGGGGTCAGTGAGTAAGGCAGGATAAACACAGGAGTACGTAAGCTGTAGTGGCGGGTTTGGGCCAAAAAGGGCGTACTTTCCAGTGGTTAGCCTGTAGAAAAGACAACTTAATTGAAATTGCAAGTCAACTGGTTTAAATTCAATTCGGGTAAGCGTATACAGAGAGGTTGAATAACACCTAAGATAGTGCGGGTGTATTTGTGATTAAAAAAACAAAATCACTAAGAGACAGAAGGAAAGAAAGAGGGAGAAAAAAAAAGTATATATTTTTTTTTTTTTTTTTTTGAGAAAAAAAAAAATTATATATAAAAAAAAAATTTTAATAAAAGTTATCAATTTATTAAAAACAAATTAACAAACTTATTAATTTATTGAAAAGGGGAAAATTAAAAGATTAATAAGACTTATTGATTTATCTAAGGGAAAATCAATTAACTTATCTGGAGAGAAAATGAGATTAAGTAGAATTATTCATAACCCAATTCATAAAATTGAGTGGGAATTTAATTCAAATTTTTTTTTTTCAAAGTTGTTCTTCAAATCAAATCTGGATGAGATTACGAAAATTAACGGATGGGATTACTTCTAATGCTAATCACGATCGCTGTAAGGTATCAGTGACAGCCTAGAACAAACCCAACTGAAAAACAGACTGAAATCTCAAACAGAATGCAAAAACCACCAGAAACTGACTCAGCGTTGGAGGCCGCGAAGAGGGCGTCACTTCAACTGTGAAGAATTAGAAATGACTGGAAAAGAAAATTCAGGAAAGCATGACCTATCTGTCGGCGTCCACACAGTGGCGCTTTCGCGCTCAAGTCGATGAAGAGGGTGTGGCGGTAATTTGAGACTGAGGCGCTAGGCTGCGCTCTAGTGTTCAGCAACAGAATCACAACCAACCTGCTTCAATTGTACCTTAGGTGGGACGCGCAGAATCTGAACTGTACACAATTTAAA
Source organism: Semotilus atromaculatus (assembly GCA_031834385.1). Classification (NCBI taxonomy): domain Eukaryota; kingdom Metazoa; phylum Chordata; class Actinopteri; order Cypriniformes; family Leuciscidae; genus Semotilus; species Semotilus atromaculatus. The sequence goes on from JAULUF010000052.1 coordinate 23,304,007, forward strand.
TCCAGGCGGATTTTTACGGTGCTATGTTTCACGGGTTCGTGAGGCAGAATTATTGCACTACACTTACACGTAAACTGTACCAACAGGAATTGACGTCTGTGGTTTTACTCCAAACACATTTATCATTTAGCACTTAATGATTTACATGTTCTGTTTTAACATTTGGTTAGCTAAATCAAAGTTGAAAAACAGGAGTTTTCGTTAATCTAACGACTATCATATGATATCAGGCCTTGTTAGGTTGAATAACAGGAGCTTCGCTGTATTCAAATCCTCTATCGCTTCTGCTCAGAAGATTCTCGTTCTGAAAGCAGGCTGGTTAAAAGCAAATATCTTAACATGTAAACGTCTTTACAGAGGTAATACTTCTTTTTCTTACGAACTACAGTTTACTTTCAACACTTAACAGTGAATATCAGTATTATGAACTGCAATTTATTTTAGCAATTACCACGACTAAAACGTTTAGACGAATTTAGCAGTTTGTAATGTGCTCGGCTGAAGCTCAGCTTTCAACGTGCGTCGGCGCGCTTGTATCTTACTCAAACACAACAAAATACACAAAATTGACACTGCATTAATTGCTCACACAACAAAGCTTAAAATATTCCCAATAATTCTCCACCACTTAATATGTAAGGAATGCTCAAAGGTTCATAAGCTTTTAGTCAATTTTAATTTCGGGGAAGAATATTCAACAGTTATTAATCTATGATCAACAAATTATCGAATATAGTCTGAACCGAGTCCTTACGTACATAAGTAACCCACGAGGGGTTATACAGCACACGTCTGATTCGGTTATGTATATAACAATTAAACACAACGAATTTATGATTAATTAGGAATATACATCCTACACAGACCGATGGCTGTTGATCTTTAAAATTACCAAAGCAATTAAAACCCCCTTTCTCAGTCAGCACGTCCGCCGTGCTGTTCGGTTGAAAGTTATCAATAGCTTGTGGCCTATTTTAGCTTAACTTTACTGACACTGTTTAGTGCACTTAACAATATCAGATTGTAGCGTTTAGGATCTTTTATATTAAAGCGGCTTTGTTATGTGGTCAACAACAACAGAGGCAATAAGGTATAACTGAGGTTTTTAATAACAAAACTACACTACTGGTAAAACAAAGATATAGATAAACAAAGTAAACTAAAACAAATAATAAAAGAAATGTAGAAACATAAGGAAAAACACAATTGCTAGCACAATTAGACCCTCAGAGACAGCCACAGGATACACACTTTAACGCGTCTAAATTTGAGATGGAACACTTGCATTCAGACCTGTTTTTGTGTAGGAGAGAGCGTGCGGCGTCCTGGAGATGGAAGGCGGACTTCTTTGATACTTCCGAGCGTGGATGTTTCGCGGGAAATTCAAACGTCCTAAAACAGTTCTGTATGCGCAAAGGCAGTCTTATCACCGGGATGCTGGAAGACTGACGAAACACACGTGGGTAACTCGGTCGGAGGACGAGAACCACACGGAGAACAGATTAGCTATACGCAAAATGAAACAAAGACAAACTAAAAACATGAACAAAAGAAAACACACGAAGGTTACATCTGGGAGCAGGATACACAGCGCAAGACTGAGGGAATGAACTGCTGCACGGCTTTTTACCGGGAAGAGTCCACGCCCACTTTGGAGAGAACTCTCCAATGATCCTTTCTCGCTTTGGCGGGGTTCCGTGGCCTTTGTCTTGTCGGAACGCCCAACTTTTTCGGATTTATGGCCGTTATGAATATGGTCAAAAACATTACAGAGATGGAAAAACATAGCAGAGTACATTTTAACGGAACCTCGTTTGTATGGTTAGTTAGACCACGTTGGGAGCTTTCATTTGCTATCATGAAAGACGTGTTTGACGCACATACAAGTGAATATATGCTCTTAGGCTCTTTATACAGGCCCTTAGAGTTTTAACTACACAACTAACAATCTTAACTGGCATGATACACAAAAAGGGATATACCAGAATACAGGAATATATCATATTTCTCTTAGAATCACCCATTTCTCTGGGTTTTCCCTAAGGAATGCATCGGCGCGTGTCCATAGGTGTGTGTGTGTGCGTGTATCCGTGGTTGCGAGCGTGGATATGTGTGTGCGTTTTCATTTCACACATCTGGCTTCGTTCTCTCCGCAGAGATGGGTGTTAAGTGATAGCAATCTGTTTGATCAACCTAGGTCCGAATTTTTATGGCCATTTGTGTAAACCATCTCTTATCCTAAAGGTGTCAATAGGCGAGCTCTTATCCAGACCCAGTGTCGCCAGAGGGTGATTTGCCTCGAATGACCAAGGAGAAGATTAAGCTTATTTCAAAAAGGAAAACATATACTTGTGATTATACATTTCACGGTATTGATATACAGCTTAATAGATGGATCAGATTGGGAGGATTGTAACGATATCAAACATCACACGTCACAGACATAATACTGCAGAGTTACCTCTTAACGCATACGTACAGGCATTTTATAATTCTCTTACACGCATGATGACATTCTTAGGACACGTTTACACATTACAGCTCTCCTACATGTATTTCGACACATCGGATATGTTTTAGTAACAATTTAATATATGAAAAGTCATGTTTCCTGCATGTGTGTTTGGGTGGATGTGTATCGAGCACATGTGGTGATAGGAGATAATGGAAACATCTGTTTTTCGCTTCCCCCGCCCGATTTCCGCCAGGGGGGAGTAAATCAAGGCCGGTTTGTTGTCTTAGGAGTGAGAATTCGCTGTTTGTAACGATATTCAAGACATTCATCAACATAAATGACCAAGAAGGGCAATCTCGTCGCAGACTTTGAGACGCCTGGTTTGGTTAAGAGAAGTCCGTATCAGTTGACCACATGGTCGTTGGAATGTGGTTAGTTAAGGCTCTTTGTTCTTGCGAGTTAATGATTTAATAAAAGAGAATTAATGATTGTCCGTCCAATCTCTACAACATTCTTTTAAATAGACTAGAAAACTATGTTGGCATTAGTGGAATTGCTTTAAATTTGCACTAAAGTTGCAGTAAATGGAGATGTCTTATCGATCACAAGTTCAGTATGGCGTACCACAAGGCTCAGTACTAGGATGCAGTACATGCTACCATTAGGAGATATCATTAGGAAACACGGAATTAGCTTTCACTGTTATGCCGAAGATACTCAGCTCTATATTTCTTCACGCCCTGACGAAACTTACCAATTCACAAAATTAACGAAATGTATAGCTGATATAAAAAATTGGATGACTAGTAATTTCCTACTACTTAATTCTGAAAAAACAGAAATTCCAATTACTGGACAAAAAACTTCCACATGTAATAACCTAGAATACTGTCTAACACTTGATGGCTGCTCTGTCAAGTCCTCATTGTCCATTAGGAACCTGGGTGTGCTCTTTGGGGATATTCAAATTAATTAACCAATCATTAATACCATTGATCAGCTCTACCAAACGTGGATGTTTTTCCACTAAGAAACGAACATTGTTATGTTGTTTTGATTGATACTGTGAAGCTGCTTTGATGCAATCTATATTGTGAAAAGCGCTATATAAATATACTTGACTTGACTTTGATACCAATCTTTCATTTGAAAGTCACATGTCTAGTATCTGTAAAACCAAATTTTTCCATCTTAAAAATATATCTAAATTACGCCATATGCTCTCATTGACAAATGCGGAACAATTAGTTAATATGTTCATGACATCAAGACTAGATTTTTGTAATGCTGTACTGGGTGGTTGCCCTGCACGCTTAATAAACATATTACAGCTACTTCAAAACGCAGCAGCTCGAGTTCTTACCAGAACCAGAAAGTATAACCATATTAGTGCAGTTCTGTCAAAACTGCATTGGCTCCCTATTAAACATCATATAAATTTTAAAATATTGCTGATTACTTACAAAGCACTAAATGGTTTAGCTCAGTACTTGAGCGAGCTCTTAACGTATTATATTCCTTCACATCTATTACGATCTCAAAATTCCGGCCAGTTAATAATACCTAGAATATCAAAAGTGACTGCTGGCGGTAGATCCTTTTCCTATTTAGCACAAAAACTTTGGAAAAGTCTTCCTACCATTGTCCGGGAAGCAGACACACTCTGTCAGTTCAAAGCTAGATTAGGGGCTCATTCCCCCTCAGAGTGTTTGTTTTGTTTGATTGCCATTTGTTTGATTTAAGATAGTAATTGAATTTGTATTTTGTGAAGTTATAGTTTTATTAAAGGGCTCATTAACGTCAAACTGCAATCCTGACTCCTGGTCTCCTGTTTGTGCTATGGTAAGGAGTTATCTTTCGATTTCAATCTTTGTTTCAATATAGTACAAGGTGTCATATGAAATGTTTCATAATTAAATCTATCTTATATTTGGATTTCTCAACATTCTTCTCACCACTGATAATGGGCTTTGGACTAAATTATGTCAGTGTTCCATTTTCTTTCATTTTAGACACCTCATACATTGAGTGACAGAACACCCTGCTTTGTCATGCTATATTTGCATATTTGGTATTTCTGGATTCAGGACAGCCCCACCTTTCCAACAAGTCATCATTTGTGTTTCTATGATAATCCCTGGCAAAGTCACCATAAAGTAAATGAAAACATTCTGCAAAGATATTAAATTTGTGCATGTCCGCTTTTTTGTGTGTGTTTATATGTCTCTATTTATTCCATACATCAAGATATCCACATCCAGTCTTTTCTAGTAGTTAAAGCAACTTACTGACTATAAACATTTCAAGTTTCAAAGCTCTCAGAGCTTGTGTGACTGATCTGCACGAAACGAAAACGGTTAGTGAACTAGACTGAACAATTTCAGTGTAACATTAAGAGCGTAGGAAGTAACATTACTGTACTGAACATGTTTGGAAATGTGTATTATAAACAATATGATAGTAGTGAGATGAGTAACGTTAGACAGTAGATCTAGTACATAAAATAAAAGTTACATCCTAAAGCACCTACTTTGTTATCCTGTAACAGTCTTTTGTATTTATTTCATGTCTCATGTAGGCTATGTTGTAGTTTACCTTGCTATTACATTACAGTTTACCATTATTTATTTCAGCTTATCTGAAAGCCTGTAATTTATCACAATAAAAATAGCCATTGTTTCATTGTTTTCATTTCAGGATTCCGATTCAGACAATTATGAACCTCTACTAACTGAAAGCAGTGACAGTGGTAGTGTAGTTGATCCGTGTTTTCGTCCGAAGTTGATCTGAATCACGTTTGGCTGACGAGCTTCAGCAGGTAAAACTTTTTTTTGTTTTTTATATTTATGTGGAATTTGTGTTGAAGTCTGTGTTGTGCTGGAGGCAGGTCATTTCTCAGTGTTATCAGACTCCATGTCGTTAGCTGCAGCCGTCGCATAGACTGTATATAAAAAGGAGAGAGGCTCGGGAATGCGCATGCACGTCACATCCAATAGATTTCGCGGTAAATCCGACCCGGAGCCTTCACATAGAAATAGGAATTCGCCTTCAGAGGTAATAGCAAAACCCAACAAGTGGATCATTGTAATGTGTGATTACAACCCCTTCATACACAGGCAATAAAAAAAGGATTCATTTTAGTAGAAAACCTACATATAGTTTATATAATATTTTATAATTTCGTTTATAAAATATAATACTTTCTTTATCGAAGACATTTTTTTCACTGACCCACGATCTAACATCATATTCATTAATTAAGTTTCTCTTCGCTTCTCATGCAATCCCAGTAATGTCTTATACATCCTGGAATTCCTAACCTCCACCAGTAACTGGAACAGTAATACACTGCATTACACATTAGACGGATACAGAACACACAGCTTCCCATAACGGTGTCCTTTAACAGGCAGATTTCAGGTCAAACTTCTGAAGAATTCCACCTTGAATATAAATTGCTCTTGATATGTAAAATCACCTAGACTCAGAGCCAATAAAACAGGTCCTCTGTGATAATAATCTAGTATGTCATCCAAAATTATAGCCTGGTAATATCAAATGCATTTGAAATCGAATAAGATAGTAAGAGAAGTATTCTTTGTTGGATCCACTATGAGATTTGCAACTGACACTTTAATGTTCTCAGGCTCAGACTGAGAGCTACAATCAAATTCCAGTGCATTCTGGGCAAAACAAGAGCTGTAAGACATACCAGACATCATTATGGATTGTGAGACAGCTGGAGACGAGAATACACCTACACAGACCAGCTAGTACATTCAGAGAAACAATGTACAGCGATCTGGCATCAGCCAGGCCTCTCTCGCTGTCGTTTTGGTCTAGAAACATAAGGCCAGGGCTTCACCCACCATTGAGGTCCCCGAGGTCCAGGCCTCAGTATTTTACAGAGTTTTATATAATAAAGGTTGCAAAATAAAATTGCCTAATAAAAAGTTGCTCTTAATAAGTTTTTTCTGAATATTAAGGAGGTAGAATGAAATGTGGGTGTTTATTTTGACACCAATCTTAGCTTTGAATATCATGTTAAGAAGTTGGTTCAGTCTTGTTTTTATCAGTTAAGAAATATTTCCAAGGTGAGGTGGTTTTTGAGTTTAAATGATATAGAGAAGCTTAATCATGCTTTTATTTAATCCCGTCTTGATACTTGTAATGCTTGTACTCTATCAAGGTTACAATTAGTACAGAATGCTGTGCTAGACTATTGACATGAAAAAATATCATATTACAGCTGTTTTACCTTCTTGACATTGGTTACTTGTTCCTTTTAGGATTGATTTTAAGATTTCAAATGGTTAAATGGTTTGGAGCCTGAGTATTTAGCTATTTAACACCCCTACTCTTTTTCGAAGGACATCCTGGGATTTTTAATGACCTCGGTTTAACGTCTCATCCGAAGGACAGTGCTCTTTGACAGCTTAGTGTCCCCGTCACTACACTGGGGCGTTAGAACCCACACAGACCACATGGTGAGCACCTCCTCCTGGCATCACTAACACCTCTTCCAGCAGCAACCTGTTTTTCTCAGAAGGTCTCCCATCCAGGTACTAACCAGGCTCAGCCCTGCTTAGCTTCAGTGGGCAACCAGTCTTGGGCTACAGGGTGATATGGCTGTTGGCAATAACATTAAATACTAGATAACTCTGAACAAATGTTCTATTAATATTACTGGAAGAGCACTTGTTCACATCTGTAAGACTGTAAAAACTGGAAGAACATCCCGGGTTACTTGACTGTAACCTTGTTCCCTGAAAAAACGGGAACGAGATGCTGCGCTTGATTTAAGCGCTATGGGAACAATTTTGTGATTGATCAGCTGTGAATATATGTGTGCAACACATCAATGCAATTGACTTTGAGCTTTTATAGCCTCGGCATGTCAGAGGCTATAATTAGATGTGCCACAGGTGCATCAGTAGGCATCATTTTGTCTGAAGAGCAGTCCTGGGACATCCATAGAGCAGCAATAAAGCACAGCATCTCGTTCCCTCTTTTTTAGGGAACAGGGTTACAGTCAAGTAACCCGAGACGTTCCCTTTCAAAAGCTACACTCAATGCTGTGCTTGATTTAAGCGATATAGGAAGGTGAATACCCACGCTGCTGCACTGTGGGTGTCTGGACCCCTTAAGGTTGTGTAGTGTAGCTCACAAGAATGCAAAGGTCTCAGACATGAGCTTGTGATGTCGACTCAAGGACGTGAGAGCTCAGAGTTGCATGAACATCCAAACTATAAATCTTATTAATGTGTGCGGAGAGGACCATCCTGCCACAAACATGCTACAGGGGGGCACCCCCCGCCAAAGCTTGGGAAGAAGTGACCCCCTAGTAGAATGAACCCTGATGCCTACTGGCGAAGCTGGCTGAAGAGCACGGACTGAGTCTCTCCTGATCCGGCATTGTGAACAGCGGAGGGCAGAAGGCCTCAAGAGTGACAGCATGTACGGTCGAGAAGGGGACCTTAGGCAGGTAGTCAGGAGGAGGATGCAAGATTATTTTTAAAGAAGTGATAGCCATAAGAAAACTATCTTAAAAGTCAGAAGTTTATCAGACGCTGACCATAGAGGTTCCAAGGGGGTCTCAACAAGACCCTCCAGGACTATAGCTAAGTCCCATTAAGGGATCTTGGTTTTAACGGGAGGCCTCAGGCTCCAAGAACAAAGTTGGCGAGCAGAGGATGTTTCTCAAGTGGCACCCCGTCAATCAAGGCGTGGCAAGCCAATAAAGTGGCCACATAAACCGTGAGAGTGGCAGGGCATGTGCCTGCTGATAATTTTTTTCAGCAGGAAGTCCAGAACTGAAGCAATCTGGCAGTTAACTGGATCTGCATTACGTGCAGTGCACCACCTTTCAAAGACACCCCATTTATTGGCATAACTTCCTCTAGTGGAGGGAGCCCTAGCACTGAGCCGCAGCGCGTAACCCTTAGCATAAACATGGATTTTAGAAAGAGCACGAAGCGTTCAGCGCATGACTTACACTAAACATGGATTTTTAGAAAGGACACGAAGCACTCAGCACGTCCCCTTGCCCTTATTTGCCTTTAGGGATTGTATAGATGAAATCCCCCGGTTTTGAGCCACAACTTAAGTGGTCTCATGTGCAAAAGGCCCAGAGGGATGACTGTGGATGCAGCTGCCATGAGACCTATATGAGGCAATAACAGGAAACAACAGAACATTCAACATTTCGTTGGAATCAGCTGCCCCCCGAATAACCAGAGATGCCGGATGTTACAGTGGTTTCGGGAGGGTGTCAGGTAGGAGCTGATTGATGTGTTTTACATGCGCCGTCCCGAAGAGGCACACCTCCACATACCTGGGACAAAAAAAACCTCAGGATTTTTGTCTCAGGTCTATTATGAGGCTGCTGAGTGCGACAAGCTGGTCCCCAATCTTTATGAAGGGGAGCGCAACTCGCCACACACTGCTTTTGAGCCCCCCTTTTGATCTTTTTTTTTAAGCAGATCAGTCTGGTATACCTGCAACACTGCCATAGTGTGCAGAGCAGCACCAGTCTGACCCCCACCAGCATGGATGTTATTATACACGGCTTGGGGGGTGCTGCTTCAGTGCAACTTGTGGCTCTGCTCTGGAAAAATCAGGCTTGGTTCCCAGTTCTGATGCAGCTGACGAGCACTGCCCCATGACCAATCCCGATGAGGAAAGACCTCCTCTCTCAACACACCGTTCAGGGCCCAGGTTATTTCCCTGTCCGCCCTGCCGGTTCACAATGAGGAAAAGGACGAGAGCTTCCTTTGCCCAGTCAGGGCGTTAAAAGCTTATGTGTCTCGCACGTCTGTTTTCAGACTGAGCAGCTCTTCGTTTCGTTCAGCGTACGTCCTAAGGGACTAGCCGCATCGAAACAGTCTATCCAGGTGGATAGTTGATGCCATAGCGCTGGCCTACACTTCTAAAGGCTTTCAGTGTCCTTTGGGTGTCAGAGCGCACTCCACGAGAGGCGTGGCCTCGTCGTGGGCTTGGTCTAGTGGGATTTCCTTACAAGATGTCTGTATGGCGGCAGGCTGGGCCTCCCTGTCCACATTTATAAGGTTTTATAACCTAGAGGTTCCCGCCTTGCAGGCTAAGCTACTTTCGGTCTAAAACAGTACTGTCTGTTTCGGCTCAGAATACTGAAACTGCTTGAGCACCGCTTGCTGATCGATAGAATAACTCCATGGGCTATAGTAAGACCCATACTGTTACCCAGTTCAGGCTGAACTTTTCACCCTGGCTGTGTGGAGCACTGTTTATGTGATTAGCTCCCTTGGGATCCTACTTATTAGGGAATGACGCTTCTAGCCTCTCTTCCTTGGACTCTCCGTGAGTCCATGGTGATTATGCACTATATGAGCCCTGGGCACCTGCCCTTGGGACTTTGGTGTTGGATCCCAGCACGCACATCGTTTTACACTGTGTTCCCCTAGCGTAAGATATTACGCAGTATGAGAGAACCTCTCGTAAGAGAACGTACTCTGTTACTAATGTAACCTCGCGTATCGCCCCCATTGGATCTGACGTCACGAAAGGGCCTCTCTCAATAGGCTGCTCCAGTTGCCGCAGGACAGCCAATAGGCACACGAGCCATCTTGCCTATGTCTGCATGCTGCCGCTACACGTTTTACATTAATTCAAAATTAAGGATAATTTTTGGCTTCAATATCTCGTGGAAAAGAGGTTTTCCCCTAGCGTAAGATATTACGCAGTACTCGTTCCCTCTTCTAGAGAGAACCAAGGTTACGTTAGTAACCGAGTACGATTTTTCTGTGCACTGCCTAGCAAAAACTAACTCCTATCAGAGGAAACAAAGTTTTTGAGAGCTTGAGAAGAACACACACATCACAGTATGGTCTGAAGACAAAATACCTGCCGATGCACCTGTGGCACATCTAATTATAGCCTCTGACGTGCACGCATTCAAATGACATCACTGTTCGAGGCTATAAAAGCTCAAAGTCAAGTGTTTCCCTGTTCCTTCTCTCCCTCATGCTGAGAACACCAAAATTCACCCAAAAATCTATCTGGATTAATGTGAACAATTATCATACAACACTATACATGTCTGCTATCATTTGAAATGTCTCAGTGCAACTGGTACAAAGGTCTCATCCCCAAAGAAGTAAACCAAACGGTAATTAAGTTTTTAAGAGTTTAGAGATATCTTGTTAACAGAGGTGGGTCTTTCATGCAAATAGCATCCTGCCCTCTAAAGGTGTAAACTCTGGAGACAGTGATTAATGCAAATTCCCATTGTTAGCATACGTTTAGGTTTCTGTCTTGGTCTGAGTATATAAAGAAATGTCTCAAGAGGCTGGGCACGATTTGTAATGAGATCCGCCCATAATGCTGAGTGCCTTTCAGACACTCAGCATTATGCATTTCCTGAGTCAGGTACATGATTTACTCTATCTCTGAGCATTTTATGTTATTGTACTGATTATCTTTGAACTTATTATTATGTAATTGGCATGATATATTTACCTGACATAATAAATTGTTTACATTTGGATTTATTCTGACTAGATTACGTTGTATCCATTACCTCAAATCTGCATCAGATTAGTGACGGACTAGAATCCAGTTTTGAGTGGTGCATAGGGTACACCAAATGCGATTTTAGAGTTCCGGCTAATATTTGGCACTAATTCAAGTGTACTTGGGTTTGTAAAGGCTAAAAGGGAATTTCCGTTTAGGACAGCAAAATGTTGCTCGACCAACCTAAATAGGGTGAGTGTCGTGATAAAAGAATGGAGTCAGATAAAAGCTTAATTGGAATCAAAGTACTTTACCACACAGAAAAGACAGTAACACGCAATAAACTTTCACCTGCTTGTCGGAAACTGTCATTGGACTGATTGGGCAGGCAACTTTGAGAGAATGTTCCCTGTTTGCTGGGATGGAACCTTCAATTCATGTGATGTGACACGTCCACTAACGGGAGGCAAACACATTTTGATGATTTAATGGAACATAATTGTGGTTTCTGGGTTCACATCTTTATCCTTGATCCAGACATGCTCTGTTCTTTGTAGGATTTGTCTTGCTGTAATGTTAGATTGATTGGCACTCGTTTCAAAGAGACGGTGCTCTTTGTTCATTGAGGTGATTCACTTCTCTCATCCTTCTTTTTGTACCTGTGGATTCCTGCCAGAGGTTGACACTCTCTCTGTCCTTTTCTGTCTGTTCCACTGAGATGAGACACAGAACTGGATTTTGTAGATCAAGGTTTGCTCACATATATTAGGACCAGGGTGGGCTGAATCACTTGTTGGAAAGAGCAGAAGCGTCCTCAGGGCCGTAGCTGGGATTTTTGGGCACCGGATTGCTTTGGGCCCCTGACTTTAAGTTAAGACTAAGACCTATTCCATGGCCTATCGAAAAATCGAAAAGCGCAATATGGCTTAGTGCAATTACAAAAAGGCTGTAATTTTATTAACCAAACATATGTGCTTTGTGTTTCAGAATGAAGTGCAGTACTGTGTGTATTTACACACGAACAGCTCATAATTCACTGTTTTCAGCGTCTCCGAGTATCTTGGTTAGCAGTAAAAGCCGCAAACTCCACCTGTGCATGCCAGTTTGGGTCGCTTATAATGTGCATTTTGAAATGCAACTTGAGTCACAAATTTCACCAGATTTGTAATAAGAATTGTTTAGATCTGTTCCCCAAAAAAAAGAAAACAGACTTTCATATAAAAAATCATACTTGAGTAATTAACATTTTAAACAAACTAAAACCCATTTCCCCTAAAATTTGGATTAACTTGATTAAAAACCTTTTCAAGTTTGTAAAATTGGAATGGTTTAACATTTAAAATAAAGAAATAAATGAAATTTATCATTATGAACATGACTGTTAGTATCGATACTGGTAAAGTGTAAAATATATTGAGTTTGATTCGGTAACGAGTTAGCTAGCTAACTATGGAATTGTGACTGCTCTTTCTCTGCCATAATTGTGAGACTTCGTAGCTTGCGGTCGATACATGCAGAAGACCTGCCTATCACGGACGAGGAGCCCACACTGGCTCGAGTTCAGGCGGACTGGTCGTGTCGTTCTACCCGCTTGTGTCTGCAATCTGACTCTTCACTATATTGCGGCTCGTAAAGATAGCCATGATCATCGGATTCAAGCAGCAGATTTTCAAAATCCTCTTCTTCCATATCATGTTTATTTCTTCGCTATATTGCGGCTCGTAAAGATAGCTCGGCAATCCGACTGAAATATCCAGCTCCAGATAGCCAGTACTGCGGGCGCCAATAAGTTGAGGAAGCTCAGGAGGAACTATTGTTGTTACTATTGTACTGTTGAACTTGTATTGTTAACAATTTTATTTGTTGATATAATTATTTAAATAAATGGTTCACATTTACATTGATGTTTTCCTTATATAAGTGTAAGCTATGTTAGATACATTTGGACGACCAACATTTCATCAGTGGCACTACTAACCTACTGTTATCTTATGATAATAGATATTAAAATAATGGTCATGCCTAAAAAAAAATTATTCTTATTTTGCAAGTCTAAATTGCATTATAATGTTTGGACTGAACATTCAAAATAAATAGAAACGAGGAGTAATTCATTAATGATTTCGGCAACAAACTAGATTTTTTTCTGTGAAATTAATTTCAAACTCTGGCGGTGTGACGATGCAGGCAGGAATGAAGCAGAGAGTGAATCCAGTCGCAAGCACTTTATTTAACAAACAGGTAATCCAGGGGGAACTCAGAACAGGAAGACGAAGACAGGGATAGCAAACATAACAACATCACACTAAACAATAACTCACAAAGACAAGGCTGAAACACAGGGCTTAAATGAAGAGGAACAGATAAGTGAAACAAGACACAGCTGGGCAAATTAACTAAGAACACAGGAGAGAGACTATATGGGGCGGCATCCATCAAACTGACAGTTTTATTGCCCCCCTATGATTGGTTCCCGCCCTAAGCCCCGCCCCTTTTACCCCTCCCACCCACTTCCGGTCTGACCATCTGGAGCGTGGGAATTTTCCCACGCTAGCCCCGCCCCTTCCCACCCCCACAACCCCCACTTCCGGTCTGACCATCCGGAGCGTGGGAATTCTCCCACGCTAGCTCCGCCCCTTCCCACCCCCACCACCCCCACTTCCGGAGAGATCATGTGACCGCGGGAATTCTCCAACGGTACGGAACCCCTGCCATCCGACCCGGTAAGGAACCCCTCCCATCCGACCGGTACCGGACTATGCATCTGTTACGGGCACCTGTCTTGTTCAATGTAAAACTGTTCAAAAAAATGGAAAAAACATTCAAAACAATACATTTGAATCTTTTTAAGAAGGATGACAGAAAACAGATAGGTTTAGTGTTTTTTATTAAAGAAAGGGTTTTCACGTTTACATTTGAAATCTTTTTACTTTCACACATTTGTAAAAACGGTTAAATAGGATTTTCTCAAATTGCATCAAGCAAATAGTTCTATTTTCCATCATACATTTAAAAAAGTTGTACTTTTCACATAACACAGTGCTTAAAACCATTAAGACCGTTTATATCATTAAGAACAGTACATGTATTTACCTTCACACATTATTTTGTAAAATGTTAAAACATTAATGAGAAAGTTTAAATTGCGTTTTTCTTAAAGTTATCAAAATGTTCTAGAATTAAAAATGTTCTAGAATTAAAACATCTAAAACACCATATATTTGAAGAAAACTTGTACTTTCACAATTACATAGTGTTTAAAGCCATTAAGACCAGTACAGGTATTTACCTTCACACATTATTTTGTAAAATGTTCCATTTTATATAAACCAGCTGTTTTAAAAGGTGTTTTCTTAAAGTTATCAAAATGTTTTAGTATGAAAACATGTATTTTTTTCACAATTACCTAGTGTTTAAAGTCATTAAGGCCAGTACAGGTATTTACCTACACACATTATTTTGTAAAATGTTCCATTTTATATAAACCAATTGTTTTAAAAGGTGTTTTCTTAAAGTTATCTTAATGTTTTAGTATGAAAGCATCTAAAACAACATGTATTAAAATTATATCAAACAAATAGGTCTATTTTCTATCATACATTTCACATAACACGTATAGTGCTTAAAACTATTAAGCCCATTTATATAATATCATTAGTGTTCATACACTTAAAACATTAATGAAAAAGTTTAAACAGCATTTCTTAAAGTTATCAAAATGTTTTAGTTCTTAAAACATCTAAAATGTTAAAACGTTAAAAGATCAACATCCAGTTATTTACAGAAAAGTAAAACGAGTTAAGAGCTTTTTTTTCATTACAAAAAGATACATTTACACATTATTTGCAAAATGTTACATTTTACATAAAACATCTAAAACACCATATATTTGAAGAAAGGCTGTACTTTCACAATGACAGTGTTTAAAGGAGTATAAAAATGGTGTATAAAGTTTAAATACACGTCTTTAGCGTTCATACATTGTAAAATGTTAAAACATTAATGTGAAAAAAGTTTAAACTGCATTTTCTTAAACTTATCAAAATGTTTTAGTATTAAAACATCTAAAACACCATTTTAAAAATGTTAAAAGGTCAATGTTCAGTCATTTACAGAAAAGTATACAAGTTAAGTGTTTTTTCATTACAAAAAGATACATTTACACATTATTTAAAAGTATTAAAATGTTGTATAAAGTTAAAATACACACATCTTTAGCGTTTTTACACATTTTGTAAAATGTTAAAATGCATTTTCTAAAATGAAAACATCAAACAAATATTAAAGCGTATCAAAACTTTGTGTTAAAAATCACAATATTAAAAATACATACATTTAAAAACTGACTTACGTTTTTTTACATCCACGTTTTGTTGAAAGAGAACCAAAACTCTTATTATCCGTCTCCAAAGATTTATCCGGCGATAAATATATATTCAACAGCAGCAGTTTATCCTGAGGTATTAATCCATCGCCAAAGGTAGCCTATATCAAACTCCGAAACTTAGAGATTTTTATCCCAAAAGTCCTCGTGAGGAGCTCCGCGAAACACGTCCGCACTCTTACATCCCAAAAGTTAGAATGGGATACCTGATGTCCTGACATCAGACAGACCTAGACTCCACCCCTAGACCCACCCACAACACGTGGTCAGATGACGTGCTCGTGGGAAAATAGAATACAAAGCTCCCACGATCCGTGCACGCGCGCATGCGCACACACGCACACTTGGAGCGTGGGAGAATTTCACATGGCTTCCATCCAGCCCCACCCACGCCAAACCCCTCCCATAGTGTGACAGGATACGCGAACCTGCCACAAACTCAACGTGCATTCTCTTGGAATTTACACTGCAGACCCAAAGACTCCGGAGAGATGCCTTTGATTAAGCTATGATGGATTTAACTCTAGCTCCGCGAAAATTACATGGATCGTGATTAACAGAATTAACCAGCGGAACATATTTTTCATTTGTGAAGTCAGATTGACCGGTGTGGATATAGATAGAAGATTTACATGGAATATACAACAGAGCACTCTCGATTTGGTTTTCACAGAGCGAGATATTGGATTTTATTTTTTACCACGTTATGGATTTGCTTGAAAAGACGATTTGATTGAGCAGTGTGGATATATAACGATAGAAGATTTACATGGAATATACAACAGAGCACTCTCGATTTGGTTTTCACAGAGCGAGATATTGGATTTTATTTTTTACCGCGTTATGGATTGGGTTGAAAAGACGGAGGAGACGGATTAACAAATGGGTATATACAGACTGCTCGCGAACCACGTTAATAAATACCCTCGTATTAAATAAATGTATTTAATGTAATAAATAATAAATATACTTCCTTTGCATATCATTTGCATCCTTCCTATATTGTTTTAACAGGACATCCTGTAACTTTTCAATTACTCCGAAGCAGAAAAGTTAAAATCATGCGACATTTGGGTAATTTTATAAAGTGCAAACATTACAATGTAAACATTTAGACGGAATGCATCGATCGCGATCTAAATTCTCTCTAATGAACGTATTATAAAATAAAATATGCAAATGTGTTTACAATTAGCTGCACGCACACACATAATCCTTAGTTGACAACACTTGAGTTTAACTATAATTTACAATATTTACATTGAACAAGCGCATCTGCGCATTCTCTCTCCATTAAATCGTTTTCAAACTTCCCGGAAAGTTTTTGAACAGTCCAAATCACGAGCAGAGGTGGGGGTGTTTGGAAGAGTCCATTTCCAAAGTTTTTTTTTTACGGTTTTAAAGCAAATAACATTATGTCGCAGGAGAAGTTCTCGCACACACAAACACACCCCTACAATGTATTGGGTGGATGTGGTAAGATCAGGGAGATGTTTTTAATCAAAGAAAGTTTAGTTTTTCACATATATTAGAAAATTTCACATTTAAAACTTTTTTTTTTAAAAGCTGTAAAAAGTTAAAATACAAAGGTTAGTATTCCTACATTTTACTACGTTATCAGAAAATGTTAGAGAAAGTTTTTTTCTTTTTTAATTCTGTATATTTACAGACCTAAAACCATGATGCTTCAAAGTATGGAATATAAGTTTTTGAACATTTATAAGATTTTGAACATTAATACATTTGTGTGTTGTTGCAATAGCATCTATTTTCTTTAAATAAAGATTTACCTTTTTATTTTCTTTAAATAACGATTTACCTTTATTTATGCTTTAATTTCTTTAAAACAGTCTGATGACATGCATTATTTCTGTGATTAATTGATTAGTAATGTTGTTAGGGGTTTCCTCACACGAGTAAAAGCGCTTTAGGCGTGTTTGTGACAAACACGTTGTATTTACAGACATTTTAAATGTATTTAACATCTTAAATGTTTTTTCTGACCAACTTACATTTAATATGAATTACCTGAGGCGTTTAACAACCACATATAGGGAATGCATGTTGATTATTAAGTTTCAGGCATAGTACAAACATGCTATGTTCGAGAAAAGGTTATATTGTTGTAATCTTTGTGAGATCACACCCCCCACAAACGTAAAACTTTGTGTTGGGATGACCCAGGCATGGCTTTACTAAAATAAACTTTACGGAAGTCATTTTCAAGGTGTGAGTATGCTTCGACATGTAATTATACCATATTTTATATATTATGTTTACGGTTCCATTTGCTTTAAAGTCTTTGTTTGTTTGTTTGTTATTAACTAATACTTTTTATTTTTTAACTAACACTTCAACGTCCTACACAAATTAAAGAAACATATGAGCTAAGAATGTTCTCTAACCCCAAATAACAGATAATGGGATGTTTGCAATCTACAATATGTTAGATATTACTCAGTATGTGTGTAAATAGCTGTGCTTAAATCTTTGGGCGTATTTTACACAGCAACATATTTTGTCACCGCAGTGATGCAAAGTACCACACTCTTGTAAAGCCTATGGACTAGCTTTAAAACATAGCCTTTATACAGGAATCACACGTGTCCAAAACACCAGTGTAAGATTCAAAAGACCAAATCACTAAGAAAAGAGGGCTGAAAAGCACTGATTATATTAAATACACAAAAGTTTGCAAATTATGGTTTCATTCGTTTTTAGTCATCTTGCTCAGATAGCAGATGATACCGTTCACATCTTGTTTCTCGGATTGTACGTGTTTTAGGTGAAGACTTTTCTTTGAGAGCCGTCAACATTCAATGTTTATAGGAATAAATGATAATTAAGAATTTAAGTGATAGTCTTTCTGTTTGAGAATGCTTGACAATCTATGACTATCCCTCTATCTATGATGCTGAATCACACAAAGTATTAACACGAAAAGTGCATGCTGTTTTACACTTAAACTATTACCACAGAATCACTTGAGTTAAATTAAAGCCTGAGTTAAGTTAAAACCAAACGTATCTTCATACCTGTTGTGCCAGACACAAATTGTTCTAAGAAATCTTTTTTGTTTTATAAATACACTTTTCTTATTTCTACAAATATCGAGGCTATATGAAGTTAATACACAATGAAACGAGAATAATGCTACCAAATATGTCTGACACAATGTTTTTAAGAAAAGGCAGTGTTTTAAAATACAGATGTTTTTCTTTTGACAAACCTACAATTCCAATGATCTCACCCCGGTGGTGTTTAACATCCAAGAGCTGAAGAAGCAGTTCTTTATGCAAAAAAGCAAATTAATTTAAAAACAACAACAATACAAATAGTTTAAGTTGACATAAACAAAACACCCCCCTGATCATCCCATAAGTTATAGTAAACATTTACAATGTGTAATTCTGTCAGTTTGACATGACGTACCTGCACCATATTATTGTAAAAGCAAACACATTTGAGGGTTAACGTTACCTGTTCTTGTAAAGGATATGGATAAAATTCAAAATTATGTTTTGTGTATGTCACTAAACAACAGTTAATGAATTACAAATGATAAGTGGTATTAAGTGAAAGATGGGTGTGATTCGTTTTTATTCTGTCCACATCAATACTTTGACAACAGAGTTTTAGACATCTGTCTTTTAGGTCTAATCATCTCTAGACGTTGTGTTTTATGTCTTCATATTTTGTTTTTCTTTTCATGAAAACATGCCAAAGCAGTATCAGATTACCAAAATGTTTTAACATATCGTAAATTTCAATTGTTAGATAAATGATCTAACTATTATATCTAACTATAAACATCTATATGTGAAATATAGCTCAGTCGCATTTGGCTGGATTCTTGTTTATATTGTACAATGTTATTGAATCGCATGTTTAACAGCGCTAGTGTTCTTGGTCTCAAAGTTTTCATCGGAGCATACCAACTCTGGAACAAGACCCATATTAGCATGTAACATTTTGAATATTTTGTGTTTTATGCATATTTGATTTTGTTTGCATTTCTTCTGAAACACAAGGTTTTGAAATTGTTATAAATTTTTTACATTTATGTAAAAACCATCCCCTATCATAGAACTGATTGATTTTAATATTTTTATAGAATGCCTAGGCAGTGGAAAAGAGAGACAAACAGAGGTGTGAGTACCAGTGAGTACTGGTTTTACTGGTGGTACTGGAGTACAAAATTCAGTGAGTTATAGTTACTGAAGCAAAAAGTGTTACAACCATACCCGGTCTCCCCTACGCAAGACATTTCTACCGGCTGAAGACATTCTAAGAACACATAGTTGTTTTCAAAGTTTGTTTTTCAAATTGTAAGGAAAATAGACACGCCGCACTAGATTGAGAAGAATGGTGATGTAAAAAATTTATAACAATTTCAAAACCTTGTGTTTCAGAAGAAATGCAAACAAAATCAAATATGCATAAAACACAAAATATTCAAAATGTTACATGCTAATATGGGTCTTGTTCCAGAGTTGGTATGCTCCGATGAAAACTTTGAGACCAAGAACACTAGCGCTGTTAAACATGCGATTCAATAACATTGTACAATATAAACAAGAATCCAGCCAAATGCGACTGAGCTATATTTCACATATAGATGTTTATAGTTAGATATAATAGTTAGATCATTTATCTAACAATTGAAATTTACGATATGTTAAAACATTTTGGTAATCTGATACTGCTTTGGCATGTTTTCATGAAAAGAAAAACAAAATATGAAGACATTAAACACAACGTCTAGAGATGATTAGACCTAAAAGACAGATGTCTAAAACTCTGTTGTCAAAGTATTGATGTGGACAGAATAAAAACGAATCACACCCATCTTTCACTTAATACCACTTATCATTTGTAATTCATTAACTGTTGTTTAGTGACATACACAAAACATAATTTTGAATTTTATCCATATCCTTTACAAGAACAGGTAACGTTAACCCTCAAATGTGTTTGCTTTTACAATAATATGGTGCAGGTACGTCATGTCAAACTGACAGAATTACACATTGTAAATGTTTACTATAACTTATGGGATGATCAGGGGGGGTGTTTTGTTTATGTCAACTTAAACTATTTGTATTGTTGTTGTTTTTAAATTAATTTGCTTTTTTGCATAAAGAACTGCTTCTTCAGCTCTTGGATGTTAAACACCACCGGGGTGAGATCATTGGAATTGTAGGTTTGTCAAAAGAAAAACATCTGTATTTTAAAACACTGCCTTTTCTTAAAAACATTGTGTCAGACATATTTGGTAGCATTATTCTCGTTTCATTGTGTATTAACTTCATATAGCCTCGATATTTGTAGAAATAAGAAAAGTGTATTTATAAAACAAAAAAGATTTCTTAGAACAATTTGTGTCTGGCACAACAGGTATGAAGATACGTTTGGTTTTAACTTAACTCAGGCTTTAATTTAACTCAAGTGATTCTGTGGTAATAGTTTAAGTGTAAAACAGCATGCACTTTTCGTGTTAATACTTTGTGTGATTCAGCATCATAGATAGAGGGATAGTCATAGATTGTCAAGCATTCTCAAACAGAAAGACTATCACTTAAATTCTTAATTATCATTTATTCCTATAAACATTGAATGTTGACGGCTCTCAAAGAAAAGTCTTCACCTAAAACACGTACAATCCGAGAAACAAGATGTGAACGGTATCATCTGCTATCTGAGCAAGATGACTAAAAACGAATGAAACCATAATTTGCAAACTTTTGTGTATTTAATATAATCAGTGCTTTTCAGCCCTCTTTTCTTAGTGATTTGGTCTTTTGAATCTTACACTGGTGTTTTGGACACGTGTGATTCCTGTATAAAGGCTATGTTTTAAAGCTAGTCCATAGGCTTTACAAGAGTGTGGTACTTTGCATCACTGCGGTGACAAAATATGTTGCTGTGTAAAATACGCCCAAAGATTTAAGCACAGCTATTTACACACATACTGAGTAATATCTAACATATTGTAGATTGCAAACATCCCATTATCTGTTATTTGGGGTTAGAGAACATTCTTAGCTCATATGTTTCTTTAATTTGTGTAGGACGTTGAAGTGTTAGTTAAAAAATAAAAAGTATTAGTTAATAACAAACAAACAAACAAAGACTTTAAAGCAAATGGAACCGTAAACATAATATATAAAATATGGTATAATTACATGTCGAAGCATACTCACACCTTGAAAATGACTTCCGTAAAGTTTATTTTAGTAAAGCCATGCCTGGGTCATCCCAACACAAAGTTTTACGTTTGTGGGGGGTGTGATCTCACAAAGATTACAACAATATAACCTTTTCTCGAACATAGCATGTTTGTACTATGCCTGAAACTTAATAATCAACATGCATTCCCTATATGTGGTTGTTAAACGCCTCAGGTAATTCATATTAAATGTAAGTTGGTCAGAAAAAACATTTAAGATGTTAAATACATTTAAAATGTCTGTAAATACAACGTGTTTGTCACAAACACGCCTAAAGCGCTTTTACTCGTGTGAGGAAACCCCTAACAACATTACTAATCAATTAATCACAGAAATAATGCATGTCATCAGACTGTTTTAAAGAAATTAAAGCATAAATAAAGGTAAATCGTTATTTAAAGAAAATAAAAAGGTAAATCTTTATTTAAAGAAAATAGATGCTATTGCAACAACACACAAATGTATTAATGTTCAAAATCTTATAAATGTTCAAAAACTTATATTCCATACTTTGAAGCATCATGGTTTTAGGTCTGTAAATATACAGAATTAAAAAAGAAAAAAACTTTCTCTAACATTTTCTGATAACGTAGTAAAATGTAGGAATACTAACCTTTGTATTTTAACTTTTTACAGCTTTTAAAAAAAAAAGTTTTAAATGTGAAATTTTCTAATATATGTGAAAAACTAAACTTTCTTTGATTAAAAACATCTCCCTGATCTTACCACATCCACCCAATACATTGTAGGGGTGTGTTTGTGTGTGCGAGAACTTCTCCTGCGACATAATGTTATTTGCTTTAAAACCGTAAAAAAAAAACTTTGGAAATGGACTCTTCCAAACACCCCCACCTCTGCTCGTGATTTGGACTGTTCAAAAACTTTCCGGGAAGTTTGAAAACGATTTAATGGAGAGAGAATGCGCAGATGCGCTTGTTCAATGTAAATATTGTAAATTATAGTTAAACTCAAGTGTTGTCAACTAAGGATTATGTGTGTGCGTGCAGCTAATTGTAAACACATTTGCATATTTTATTTTATAATACGTTCATTAGAGAGAATTTAGATCGCGATCGATGCATTCCGTCTAAATGTTTACATTGTAATGTTTGCACTTTATAAAATTACCCAAATGTCGCATGATTTTAACTTTTCTGCTTCGGAGTAATTGAAAAGTTACAGGATGTCCTGTTAAAACAATATAGGAAGGATGCAAATGATATGCAAAGGAAGTATATTTATTATTTATTACATTAAATACATTTATTTAATACGAGGGTATTTATTAACGTGGTTCGCGAGCAGTCTGTATATACCCATTTGTTAATCCGTCTCCTCCGTCTTTTCAACCCAATCCATAACGCGGTAAAAAATAAAATCCAATATCTCGCTCTGTGAAAACCAAATCGAGAGTGCTCTGTTGTATATTCCATGTAAATCTTCTATCTATATCCACACCGGTCAATCTGACTTCACAAATGAAAAATATGTTCCGCTGGTTAATTCTGTTAATCACGATCCATGTAATTTTCGCGGAGCTAGAGTTAAATCCATCATAGCTTAATCAAAGGCATCTCTCCGGAGTCTTTGGGTCTGCAGTGTAAATTCCAAGAGAATGCACGTTGAGTTTGTGGCAGGTTCGCGTATCCTGTCACACTATGGGAGGGGTTTGGCGTGGGTGGGGCTGGATGGAAGCCATGTGAAATTCTCCCACGCTCCAAGTGTGCGTGTGTGCGCATGCGCGCGTGCACGGATCGTGGGAGCTTTGTATTCTATTTTCCCACGAGCACGTCATCTGACCACGTGTTGTGGGTGGGTCTAGGGGTGGAGTCTAGGTCTGTCTGATGTCAGGACATCAGGTATCCCATTCTAACTTTTGGGATGTAAGAGTGCGGACGTGTTTCGCGGAGCTCCTCACGAGGACTTTTGGGATAAAAATCTCTAAGTTTCGGAGTTTGATATAGGCTACCTTTGGCGATGGATTAATACCTCAGGATAAACTGCTGCTGTTGAATATATATTTATCGCCGGATAAATCTTTGGAGACGGATAATAAGAGTTTTGGTTCTCTTTCAACAAAACGTGGATGTAAAAAAACGTAAGTCAGTTTTTAAATGTATGTATTTTTAATATTGTGATTTTTAACACAAAGTTTTGATACGCTTTAATATTTGTTTGATGTTTTCATTTTAGAAAATGCATTTTAACATTTTACAAAATGTGTAAAAACGCTAAAGATGTGTGTATTTTAACTTTATACAACATTTTAATACTTTTAAATAATGTGTAAATGTATCTTTTTGTAATGAAAAAACACTTAACTTGTATACTTTTCTGTAAATGACTGAACATTGACCTTTTAACATTTTTAAAATGGTGTTTTAGATGTTTTAATACTAAAACATTTTGATAAGTTTAAGAAAATGCAGTTTAAACTTTTTTCACATTAATGTTTTAACATTTTACAATGTATGAACGCTAAAGACGTGTATTTAAACTTTATACACCATTTTTATACTCCTTTAAACACTGTCATTGTGAAAGTACAGCCTTTCTTCAAATATATGGTGTTTTAGATGTTTTATGTAAAATGTAACATTTTGCAAATAATGTGTAAATGTATCTTTTTGTAATGAAAAAAAAGCTCTTAACTCGTTTTACTTTTCTGTAAATAACTGGATGTTGATCTTTTAACGTTTTAACATTTTAGATGTTTTAAGAACTAAAACATTTTGATAACTTTAAGAAATGCTGTTTAAACTTTTTCATTAATGTTTTAAGTGTATGAACACTAATGATATTATATAAATGGGCTTAATAGTTTTAAGCACTATACGTGTTATGTGAAATGTATGATAGAAAATAGACCTATTTGTTTGATATAATTTTAATACATGTTGTTTTAGATGCTTTCATACTAAAACATTAAGATAACTTTAAGAAAACACCTTTTAAAACAATTGGTTTATATAAAATGGAACATTTTACAAAATAATGTGTGTAGGTAAATACCTGTACTGGCCTTAATGACTTTAAACACTAGGTAATTGTGAAAAAAATACATGTTTTCATACTAAAACATTTTGATAACTTTAAGAAAACACCTTTTAAAACAGCTGGTTTATATAAAATGGAACATTTTACAAAATAATGTGTGAAGGTAAATACCTGTACTGGTCTTAATGGCTTTAAACACTATGTAATTGTGAAAGTACAAGTTTTCTTCAAATATATGGTGTTTTAGATGTTTTAATTCTAGAACATTTTTAATTCTAGAACATTTTGATAACTTTAAGAAAAACGCAATTTAAACTTTCTCATTAATGTTTTAACATTTTACAAAATAATGTGTGAAGGTAAATACATGTACTGTTCTTAATGATATAAACGGTCTTAATGGTTTTAAGCACTGTGTTATGTGAAAAGTACAACTTTTTTAAATGTATGATGGAAAATAGAACTATTTGCTTGATGCAATTTGAGAAAATCCTATTTAACCGTTTTTACAAATGTGTGAAAGTAAAAAGATTTCAAATGTAAACGTGAAAACCCTTTCTTTAATAAAAAACACTAAACCTATCTGTTTTCTGTCATCCTTCTTAAAAAGATTCAAATGTATTGTTTTGAATGTTTTTTCCATTTTTTTGAACAGTTTTACATTGAACAAGACAGGTGCCCGTAACAGATGCATAGTCCGGTACCGGTCGGATGGGAGGGGTTCCGTACCGGGTCGGATGGCAGGGGTTCCGTACCGTTGGAGAATTCCCGCGGTCACATGATCTCTCCGGAAGTGGGGGTGGTGGGGGTGGGAAGGGGCGGAGCTAGCGTGGGAGAATTCCCACGCTCCGGATGGTCAGACCGGAAGTGGGGGTTGTGGGGGTGGGAAGGGGCGGGGCTAGCGTGGGAAAATTCCCACGCTCCAGATGGTCAGACCGGAAGTGGGTGGGAGGGGTAAAAGGGGCGGGGCTTAGGGCGGGAACCAATCATAGGGGGGCAATAAAACTGTCAGTTTGATGGATGCCGCCCCATATAGTCTCTCTCACAGGTGGTAAACATGAACACAAACGAGGAGCGGGAAACCTGGAACAAGACTGAACCAAATACACAATAACAGGGGGAACACAAGACAGACAAGAACAAGACATGAACCCACACCGTGACAGGCGGTACCTAGCCTTGTAGACGAAAGAGTGCTTTCTCTGAATCTGATAGACGGATACCTCATCAGCGTTGTTCTGGCTTAGTGGTAGTGGCTTGTGGAGCCGTGCAATGTGGTGCATTGTGGGAGTTGTGGTTTTCAGTACAAATGCGCCTTAAAGTTACTTTCTGTCTTTACTCGGTCAAGAAGGCACCAAATTCGAAATTTTTATTACATTTCGACTACATTTATGACCCACTTTCAATAAAGATGAATGTTCCCACGGGTGAAATGCTCCTTTAAGTTGCCATAATCAAAAATGTTCATTAAAGTTAGGGTAGGCAATTTTTGGAGAGGCTATAGCAAGCTAGCTTTGAAAGTGTAAGATCCCACCCTCTCTTTAGAGCGTCTCCAAAGTCAAACCTCCTTCAAAGCACATGAACACACACAGCAGAGAGCGAACAAAACCGTCATGAGAGATCCCAACAAACACAGAACGTTGGCACAAAGTAACCAACCTTCTAACAGCGTTTTAACAACGTGTCCAAAAGGTTGCTATAACTACGTTGTGTGGTGAAGGTTGTTACGGCGTTGTCACAATGTTGACATTGAACCACCGTTCAGGGCCGTTGCTTAAGGTTGTGCCTAGGGTGTCTGGACAACCACTGGACAACATATGTACTCGTCACCGCCCTAAAGCGCGAAAATCAGCCTTTTAAATTTCAACCAACCGCTGGGCTCATTGTGTTGTCTCATTCATCATCAAGCGAGGATACGTGAGAATTGCGTTTAATTTACCTCAGCTAAATAAGATATGGACTTATACAAACACAACCTACAACTTCCTTGTCTAATGTGATATTTATTTGAACATCTTCTGGTCAACTTTATGCCAAAAGTTAAAAGCCACAAGCTAAAATGACGTTAATGATGAGTAATTGATTTCAGCTCTCCTTGAACAGGCAGCGACTTAAGCATTGCACGTTTATGTTTGTTCCTTTTATTTTTTTTTTGGAAACTGTTTGTAAAAATGTTTGTAACCGCTCGCACACCTATTTATTTTTCATTTGATCTGTCGTCTCATTCGTTTGCTAGATTTGATCATGTCTGCTCATGCTAGTTAACGTTAGTCACTCCCATATAATATGTTTTTTTTCTCACAAATGTATGACTTTTATTCTTGGAAGTGCCATTTGATTACAATTTTGCTTAATAAAGTTGAATTAGCTAACCTTTGTCGTTTTTACTCTTTAAAGTGTACACTTGCAGGTGTTGATTATTATGAATTTGTTACTAATGATAAACACAATTTAAAAAGTAACGTTATATAATTATCTAACATATGACTAATTAAAAATTAACCACAAAACATAACATGGTAAATGAGGGATATCTATATCTAGCATATAAAAACATTTATTTGTCAGAACGTCGTCTCTCAGTTGCTGAATGTCGCGCAAAAACGTTGCTACAGCCCTTCCACATCTTACAATTCTACGTTGTTACAATGTTGCGAGCACGTAGACAACGTGCCACAGACGTTGCCACGACGTAAATGTGTTTACTGGGATGGCGCTAAATTACATCATCTCTCAAAACACACAACATTACAATAATAATGAACATAAACAACTTAAAGAGCGCTGTACCACCTGAAAGCTGCAGATCCATTTCGCTGTTGATGATGTTGCCATTGAAATGCATACATTCAAGTCATAAACCGGTCCGAGAATAAAGTCACGGGTTTCGATCTCTTCCAAATTACAATATTTATGGCGAGAATGCAGCATAAGCTTGTTGTTTTTGGTTCATGATGAACTGTGAAAGGTAGCTGCTGTTTAGGTAGTGGTGGTCGGTGACGTATGTCTGTTTAACTCTGCATAGCATGAAACACGCTGATGATGCGTGATATCTGCGCAAGCAGGGTGCGAGGAGGTATGAAAATACATACGCTGACAGGCAGCTAGGACATTGTATTCTGTCCAAATGCACTGATACAAGGATTGGACGCACATGATTGGAACCTTCCACAGACGATATATATAAATACATTTAGACCACTTAACTTAGAGATTGCTATCAGGATGTGAAGAGACTTTCAACCAGCATAAAAAAAAAATATGTTTCTGGAACAAATCACCTTCCCTGCTTTTAACTTTATCATTGAGTGATACTATTTCCATGAGCTTTCCATCATTTTGACAGATAACAAAACTGCTTTATAATGTAGCGAAACTCAAAGCTCAATAATGGGGAATAATATGATCTACACTTGATTAATATTTCATAATCAATAATCATACGGGTTATGAGTTATCACTTACAGAAATAAAATAAAAAAATATTTCTGTAAGAGAAATAAAATTGTTGCCACTATCAGGAAGAGAATACCAGAGAATTGTTGCCACTATCTCTATGGGCAACCAAACACAACGGATTGTATTCAGCTGCACATACAGGAGGGCAAAATTAGAGCAGTTGGGTATATTCACATTCAACCACAACGCATTATAATTAAATATCAATACACCAACCGTTTAGAATCGTTCGATTCTCATGATAATTCCCAAGGAGATTAATTTGTCATCTAATAGCCTGCTCGCCAGCGAACTGACCGTAAGATCTTTATTAATCCTTAAGAAATTATTCGTATAACTTAGAAAGGCAGATTATTCCTCTGGCCAAGAAAAACAGTTTCCCTGTTCTGTAAACAGATTCTATTTGAAGTATCTAAAATTTGTAAAGCTTGGTAGCTTTAGATCGAACATATCAGTGACTTGTAATCATGAGCAGATAGGCGGAGTCAATCAGTGAATACAGTGAAAGATTTAATACAGGCAAACTACTTATATATCGTGACTACAGTTACACGTAATAAATGTATTTACAACACGATAAAGAGCAAAACACGAAAATACATAGAGATGGGGAGAGAGAGAAAGGAAGGGAGAGAGAGAAATATGCAGAGAGAGAGAGTTATGGGAAGATCCGGAAGAATCTTCAGAATAGCAGAATCACCTGGACATTTAAGTTAACCTTTGAGAGACCACAAGAATCAACAAATCTTATACCTTAAAAGCGTGATCAAACACAGATACTTGCACATGTAACTCTTTGCATGGCTGGTATGAAGAAGCGTGTGTGTGTCTCTCTGTCACGTGGTCGCTTGGTGCGCGTGTCCTCTTTCAAAGCGAGCGCAGCGCGCTCGTGCAAATGTCGGTCGGTGAATTCGCTGAAGAGATAATTCAGGCTAAGTTCTTTTCACTCGTGGGTGAAGTGAATTATCTAAGACTTTATTTATCTAAGACTGAAAACAAAAACTAACTAGAACAAACAAAAGAAAAACGAGAGCTCGCCCGAAGGCGAGACATTACATGATGAAGCAGGAAGCGAAAACAAGAAGACAAGAGAGCGATAAACTGGTGTTCAGTGCTTTTGAAGACCTGACATTTCCACCTTCTTTTGGAAGAGGGTCCAATCCCCTTAGAGAGATTGGTGAGCGGGAGAATTGCATTGTCTGATCCGACAGCTAGAATTTACATGGTTTATGAGGGGTGTTAAATTCTCATTTTTCCTCAGGAGAAATGTTACACATGTAAACATAAATTTTATCATAAACGCATCTATATATTTAGCTAGTTCAGATCAATATGAATGCAACGGTACCACGAACGATATAGGAAGATTATAAGAATAGAGAGTTAAATTTAAAATGCATAATATAGTATTTACAATTCACTTGATGCTACAATAAAATCATAGTCATTCCAATGTGACATGGGCAAACAGACACACATTAAAACATATAGAAAATATATCTTAGTAAATGTCTTTTTATGGGGAAATTCCTTAACCGTTATTATGTGTGTCTGTGGTGAGGTGACTCTCCGTGTGTGGAGCACACAAAGGTGTGGGGGGGGGGGGGGTTTAGGATTCCTTTCTCTACAGAGAGAAGTGGTGATAACCCCTTCGAAGCTTGCGCTCAGAGTTGTCTGTTAAGGCTCTGTGGGCCCATAAAAGGTGTCGAAAACGGTCTCATGCAGACATGCTGGTGCCAGGCCAGCAATTTGGATGGTAATGTGTTCTGATTTATATTCAGGCTTTTAGCAAGAATGTGCATTTAGTTGTTCAGATGAACCAACCAAGATTGATGTTCAGAATCAAAGATTCCTGGATCCTGTCATCGCGCCCATACCCTACAATAAACATTGCAGTGAACACTGCTAATAGACATAGCCATCGATGATGTGACTTGTTTAACAAGATCAACCCAGTTATTTTTGTATGATCAGCTCAGAAATATTCCTTCATTCAAAAAACATAATTTGATATAAGACTGGAGATTGCATAGGAAAGTACATTGGGACATTGCTTAATTTGTATCATCTTTACTCTTAATTTGGCTACTGACCTAATTTAAATATTATGCAAAAACAGAAATCCGATCGGTTATCCAGATACAGAGGCTACTTAATATGAACAAATGTAAACACACCGTCTGCTTGATCTGCTTGATCGGATCACGGTGATCACATGTTAATGCCAAGTGTAAACGCAGCCAGAGTGTGTCTGCTTCCCGGACAATGGTAGGAAGACTGTTCCAAAGTTTTGGTGCTAAATAGGAAAGGGATCTACTGCCAGCAGTCGATTTTGATATTCTAGGTATTAATAACTGGCCGGAATTTTGAGATCGCAATAGACGTGAAGGACTATAATGCATTAATAGCTCGCTCAAGTACTGCGGAGCTAAACCATTTAGTGCTTTGTAAGTAATCAACAACATTTTAAAATGTATATGATGTTTAATAGGCAGCCAATGCAGTGTTGACGGAACCTGGCTAATATGGTCCTATTTTCTGGTTCTGGTAATTTGCTGCGTTTTGAACAAGCTGTGGTTTGTTTATTAAGTGTGCAGGGCAACCACCCAGTAGAGCATTACAATAATCTAGTCTTGATGTCATGAATGCATTAACTAATTTTTCCACATTTGTCAATGAGAGCATATGGCGTAATTTAGATTTTTAAGATGGAAAAATGCGTTTTACAGATACTAGACACGTGACTTTTCAAATGAAAGATTGGTATCAAAGAGCACAACCAGGTTCCTAACCGACGACGAAGACTTAACAGACCATCATTCAACTAGCAGCCATCATTCAAGTGTTAGACAGTATTCTAGGTTATTATGTGTGGAGGTTTTTGTCCAATAATTAGAATCTCTGTTTTTTTCAGAATTTAGTAGTAGGAAATTAGTAGACATCAAATTTTTTTATATCAGCTATGCATTCCGTTAATTTTGTGAATTGGTAAGTTTTGTTAGGTTTTGAAGAAATATATGCGAGTATCATCGGCATAACAGTGAAAGCTAATTCCATGTTTCCTAATGATATGTCCTAATGGTAGCATGTACAGAGTGAACAGCAGGGGTCCTAGTACTGAGCCTTGTGGTACGCCATACTGAACTTGTGATCGAAAAGACATCTCTTAATTTACTGCTACAAACTGATAATGGTAAGATAAGTATGATTTAAACCATGCTAGTGCAATTCCACTAATGGCAACAGAGTTTTCTAGTCTATTTAAAAGAATGTTGTGGTCAATTGTGTCAAATGCAGCACTAAGATCAAGTAACACTAATAGAGAGATACAACCATGATCGGATGATAAAAGCAAATAATTTGTGACTCTAACGAGAGCTGCCTCGGTACTATGTTACGGTCTAAATCCGGACTGAAAATCCTCGCAGATATCATTTCTTTCAAGAAAGGAACACAGTTGTGAGGATACTGCTTTTTCTAATATCACGACAGATGACAGATAAGGCAGATTCGAGATTGGCCTGTAATTGACTGAATTTGTATGATCAAGTTGCATTTTTTAACAAGCGGTTTTATCATAGCCAGCTTAAAGGTTTTTGGTACGTATCCTAGAGACAAAGACGAATTAATGATATTAAGAAGAGAATCAATGACATCTGGAAGCATCTCTTTCAGTAGCTTAGTCGGTATAGGGTCTAACATACAAGTACTAACATAACGAGTTTGCAAAATTCTTCCTCTCCTATAGCAACAAATTAATCAAAATGTTCCTCAGGGAGACTACAATGCACTCCCTGATGCGATACTGTAGTAGACGGTTGCATAGTTATTGTCCCTGATATTATCAATCTTATAAGTGAAGAAGTTCATAAAGTCATTACTGCTGTGTTGCTTGGACACTTCTGGGCTTAAAGATTTTTCTGGGCTTGAAATATTACTATAAATTACAGCAACACCTCCCCCTTTGCCTTTCAGACGAGGTTCATGTTTATAACTGTAATCTTGTGGGGTTGACTCATTCAAAGTAATGCAATCGTTTGGTTTTAGCCAGGTTTCTGTCAAACACAGCACATCTAGATTATAATCTGAAATCATATCATTAACTCTACAACCCGGTTCCTCAGAGACGTCGGATTCAGCGGCCAAGAGGTGCGTCGCACAGTAAAGAACTTATCTGAAGCAGCAGAAAGGAGCAGCAACTGGCTGTGGTTGAGACGGAAAGATTCTAGCTGGCAAGGTACAGGCCGCCACGCTACGGTTTCGTAGAATTCTTGAAAAACTTGAAGAGTCTGTTGGTTTATTTGTATAGGTTGTATAGTATAGGTTGTATAGTATACTATACAATTTGTATAGGTTGTATAGTATAGAATGACGGGTGGTTGGGCAGATATTGTGTTTTGCGGTAGGTGGTATGCCATACGGAACCGTTGCCACTGTAACTGCTTTAACGCACCAGTGGGGCTCGACAGCCTTAGTCAATCGGGTTGGCGCGTATGGTTGGGTTGCGGAGAGATTGTGAGATTGTGGTTAGGTCTCAGCAGCAGGAGGGATGTAGAGGTCAGTAAGCTGGGCTGAGTTGAGTGGGGGACGGAGGGGGGTGACTCTGGGACGCCAGAGTCACTGTCGAGCCCTCTTGAGGTGTCGTGGGCTAGTCGACGAAACACTGAGGATGGAAGGTGCCCACTTGAAGACCCTAGAGATGTCCCCTACTCGGCTCAATCCAGACGGTTGTCGTGCTGGTCCACTAGGGAGACCACACTGTAGTTGCAGCCGTCGTGTGTGCTGACGCGCCAAGTACACTGCAGCCGTTAACGCCGGACAGAAGGGGAGTCACACCCTCATATGGAAAGAAGCGTAAATGGATGGAGAAGCATAGTTTACTGTAAAGCTACGTCTTAGTGTTGCTTATCTTGGCGAAAGCCGAGTACAAATCAGCATGAAGTTTTAACATCTACTCTCGTGTAATGGAAATCACTATGAGCGATTTTTAATTAAGGGATCGTTTTTTGGATTTCCAAATTCGGGGAACAGACACAGTCTCTATATGATAATATGTAGGTGAAAGAGGCTCTATGTGATGGGAGTTATCTGACCTTGGTGACGCGAGGCCGCTAGCAGGCGGTCGGTTTAGCCAGTCTGTCTGCTTCCTGACCTGGTGCCCAATTTGTCATGTTTTATCTCTAAGACTATGAGCCAAATTACTAGAAAAAAGAGCAGCACCAGCCCAGGAGGGATGAATACCATCTCTTTTCAACAGGTCAGGCTTGCCCCACAAACTTTTTCAATTGTCTATGAATTCTACATTATTATGCGGACACCACTCAGACAACCAGCGATTGAGTGAACACAATCTACTAACTATCTCATCACTCCTGCGAACAGGAAGGGGGCCAGAGCAAATAACAGTGCCTGACATCATACTTGCGAGTTCACACACCTCTTTAATATTAATTTTGGTGATCTCCGACTGGCGGAGTCGAACATCATAAGTGCTGACGGTGGGCCGAACGCGTAGAGTATACGCTTCTTTTATGTACGATATTAAGTCATTATATGTAGTCAAATAAAATTTGTTGGCAATTCTGGTTTGATCATATATTTTCACAAACGTATGTTTTGATTGTCAATCATCTTAGGCAAATCGCGGGACAGCTCTAGTAGCTGAACCAATCGGATTGTAGTTTTTAACGTCATTAAAAATACTAACCAATCGCAGACGGCCAGACTAGGACCCCGAAATGGGCGGGCGTGACATAGCGGCAATGTTATATTGTAAGCCTATATTTATATATCTAACATAAATAAGACACTTTATCTTGGATATGGAGTGTTGTGTGCATGTTACTAGCTGTACATCAACAAACATCATACCCTTTTCACTAACAAGTTGGATCAAGTTTGTACAATGTTCTTTTAGAGTGTGTGAATTTAAATACAAAAAAAGCCAAATCGCCCAAAAAGCTGTGGAAAAATATGAAATCACAGAAGGCCACATTCCAGATGTGTCAATTCATGTTGACTACCATAGAGAATGCTACATGCAGTATGCTAACAAAAAGAAATATTGAGAGAGCCAGCAAGAAGAAAGAAAAGACAGTACAGGAAGTTGAAGGCTTGTAAGGCAGCTTTATTGTGGTTAGGTGTAGTTGTTTAACCTCATACGTTTGGATAAATCATGGTATAAATGCTTAGAATCCTTTTTAACCCCAAACATAAATTATTTAAAATATTAATATTTACATCTCAGAAATAGTGAAAAAAACATTAAGATATAATTATATAATGTAATAACATATATATTAAGTTAATTATTATATATATTCTTATAAAAGTTAAATATCTATTATCTTAGCATGACTACCTTTATAACTAAATGACAGTTCAACTTTTGGTCAAGCAGGCTTTAGTAGTATATGGCAGTAATATATATAATGGTAGAACATTTAACATCATATTAACAACAATAAATAGATCCCTCTGAAACTATGCACACAAAAAATAAACCCTGCCAGGCCAGACCATGGATGTATTAAGAGAAAGGCCAGACATAGCCCTGTGTCTTAATTGGCATTTTAGTCAAGGTAAACTATTTTTTTATTTTTATTTTTTATTTTTTATTAATGCTGAGAACAAGAACATACAAAAAAGAAAGCATACGTACATCACATAATATCATCCGGACCAAAACCATAATAAAGGAGACAACAACAAAAAAGTCAAGGTAAACTAATAAAAGGCTTCTATAGACACAGCGACATAGTTTCCATACTAGACATCTAGTGGACACATTTTTCAACATATAGCAACTGAAAATGTGCTCCACCAATCAGATGAGCAAAACAGTAAAACGGTTTTATGATGAACCGTGAAAAACAAAGGGTATTTTCATTGTGCCAGCAGAATAGATGTGTCAGGGCTTATGGCGCTTTTCCACTGCATGGTACGGTACGGCCCGGTTCGGTATGGCGCGCTTTGGCGCTTTTCCACTGCATGGTACGGTACAGCTCGGTACGGTACGGCTCGCTTTAAATGGTACCTGGTCTGTTGAGGTTCCAAGCGTACCATACCGATACTAAAATGTGACGTGAACACACTGCAGATCACTGATTGGTCAGACAGAATCGTCACTACCAGCGTCATTGTATTTGCGAGACATCAAACCCGCTAGATTTAAATAGCCAGTAACAGCCACCACTGTAGCACCTGTTTTAAAACTACTTGCTTGACGAAAAAATAAAAAAAGAAAACTTCCAAAAAAGAAATGGCTGAATCGTGGTGAGTGGACGAAGTGCAGACGTTCCTCTCGTTGGTTGCCGAGGAGCGGATAAACTATAATGGTCAGACTATAATCCCACCCACTTTGAAGCGCTACTAACTGCAGTGGAAAAGCAAACCGAGCTAAAGCGAACCGAGCCGTGCCGTGCCGAGTCGTACCACGCAGTGGAGAACCGTGCCGCGCCGAACCGTACCAAGCCGAACCAGCAGTGGAAAAGCGCCATTAGTCAGATCAGGTCAAGAAGATGTCTCACAGCAGGGCTGAGGATCTGGGATTACCTTGGGAAACAGATTAGCAGAGTTGTAAACAGTGTAATAAAATTATTGGTTCACGGCCTAATAAATGAGGATTTACATTTATGAGGCACTTAAAAAAATAAATAATTGTAACTAGATGAGCCCAGATTAAAATGCATACAGTAATCACACCTTGTGTCAAAATGATTGATTGATTGATTGATTCCGTTATTTGTCCTTTTCAGGAAATTTGTTTCCACCATCTATACATACATTACCTCAAAATACACAAACATAAAACAAATAAAAAAATAAAAAAAAACATACATAACAAACTGTCCATTATTAAAAGCCCAAAGATATACTTCAGCAGGTGTTTTTGTTGAGTAGTGTTATGGCTGATGGGATCAAACTCCTGCTGTAGCGAGCTCGTTTCCAGGCCCAGGGATCTGTATCTGCGTCAGGTTAGGGGTTAGCGCTTTATGAATAATAAAAGCATACCATTAGGGCTCAGCATAACTTGAAGTGGTTATCCAACTTGGTATCAGCTTGTAGTTGCTGAAACTGAAAATAACAGTTTAGGTAACCAATAATAGGTTGACATTTTTAGTAATGAGTATGTTTAGAGCATGAGTAATTAATACACTGAACAAATGGAAAAAAAGCTTTATTTATAGCAAACAATTATATGTCGTTTGTTTTAATTTGACAATTTAAAGAATTTGAATCTCAAGTGTTATCTGCTAACAAGTTGGAAGCATTACTAGTACAATCCATGAAGTCATCACATTTTTCTGTTTTTCCCTTATCTTTTCTGGACAGAGATTAAAGTGGAAAAGATAACATTTATCATATAAGTTAACATCTACTAGCTACATCACCTGATAGCTTGTCATGGAAGAGATAACATGTAACGTTATTAGCTAGCTACATACGATTACATCAACTACACACAATCTAACGTTACTATTAGATAGACCATCTACGGGACAAGTCGGATTCCACCATATCTTTATGTACACAATAATAATCTTTTACATTAATCCTTTTATTTTAAATATTTGGCATGTCCCTGTGTGTGTAATAAGCAGAGTGTGTGTTTAATAAGCAGTGTGTGTGTAATAAGCAGAGTGTGTGTGTGTGTAATAAGCAGAGTGTAATAAGCAGAGTGTGTGTGTAATAAGCAGTGTGTGTGTAATAAGCAGAGTCTTTGAGAGATTACTCTGTCTAGTAATCGTCTTTCATATCCTAATTTACGGAGCTACAGCCTGATAGAATAACTCTGTTTACGTTGTCTTCTCTGAGAGTCATTTCTAACAAGTGCAACGTTACCTGTAAATACAAACATAATCCGGAATAACGTTATATGTTCACGGTTTACAGAGTTAATGCACTAACATTATAAGACAGGTATAAACAGCAGTATTTACCTGAGTCATTACACCTGGAATCTTGGATGCCGCTGTTAATGTTTCTCGACTTCGGATAGGATTCCTGCTGGTAAATGTTTGATTGTGTAGATTTCGTTAGATAAGATTTTATGGTGTGAACTCATGGATCTAGCTAGCTAGAGAACGCGTGCTACTACGCTACTGTTACGTAGCGGCAAGGACGAAGCAGAGAGCGAATCCAAACGCAAGCACTTTAATTAAACAAACAGGTAATCCACTAGACAGAACAAAGAACTCGGGACAGGAACACGGAACAGCTACAGGAAACAATGACCGACAAAACACAACTGAAACACAGAGGTATAAATAGCTAAACAAGATAACAAGGGGGCGTGGTAACCAGAGACACCTGGGGAGACTAATCAACATAACAAGAGACAGCTGAACATGAAAAGACAGGGGAACACATGACAGACAAGAACAGAACACAAGACATAAAACCCACACCGTGACAGCTACAGTCGTGGTAATGGCACTATATTTTGAACGAATACTATTGGCAGACGTTAGTCACGTGACGATATAATTAGTTTTTGATTGGTTAGATATATAGTACTCCTTCGCGTTTGCCTAATCCGTTTATTAAACGTGAATTTAGTTTTCAAAAAAATATGATCGACTTGACACTGCCAACAAACGGATACGTGTTCAGAAAAAAAGGATTCAGTTTCTGTGAAAAAAGCAGCTACTCTATCCTCGAGGATCTATCATTTCAAAAACTAAAGCAGATAGCAGCGTTTGGCCCACCGTCCTGGCGTAAATATAAATATAAATAAATATTTGTGTGTGCTGTAAAGTGGTTAGAAAAAATGAAATCAGAATCGGCTAAAATCTGTATCGGCATGCAGGTCAAACTCAATGAAAAATTGGAATCGGTTCATCTCTATAATCTTTCTGATAGGCTGGTATCAAACACCATCACATAATCTGATGTTCACCTAGAGGTTTTATTTATTTATTTCTACATTTGCCATAGTATTGTCGATGGGTTAAATGACACATCCTGCAAAAGGGGGCCTTGGCCAGAACCTAGTGGTATTTGGGGGGCCTTGTCATGGAAAAGTTTGGGAACCCCTGCTCTAGTACACTTACTATCCTCAATTAAAGGTTCTGAAATCTTCTCTGTCAGCCTGATTGTCTCTTTGCATTTATTACATATAAATCCTATATTGCCATCGGAGAAGGCTATACATGTGACACAGGTGACAATAACAGGACAAGACATTACTCACCCTGTTTGTTGACTGATTCTGATTATAATGATTATAACTGAGCGCACGGGTGGCGCGTTAACAAGCTAGCGAGTTACTAGAGTGTTGTGCTTACAATAACGGAAGCTAGCGATGTAAGGTTAATCTGAGATGTTGGGTAAGCTTTATTTAGTAGTATAAACAACTAGAAATTATAGTAAATGATGGTTTAAAACAGAAAGAAATACGAAGCTAATACGAGGCTTAGACGGAGATTACAGCCTCGAAGCAAACAAACTCACAAAAAACTCACAGCAGGCAGCTAGGCAGACCGGAGCCACGAGTCACATTATTCTGCTGAAATCGAAAAAGCTAATTTACTCAAACTGATAGTTAAGGTCTTTTTCCATTCACTATCAAAGTTATACACAATAATTTCTAGAAGCCTCTCTTTGAAAGTCTTGCAGTTTGTCAATAAAAGTTATTGTATAGTTAACAGAAGTTGAGGGTTTCATTTTTGTGTCTTCACTAGACAGTGAATAATATATGAGATATGAGGGAACAGTTTGTTGTTGATGATCGATATGTATTGATATAGCCTTTAATTCTGTCCATTCATACAGGCTGCACTTCGTCACGTATACATACCGCAGTCTTGCATTACTGTGAGGAAAAAACGATTCAGTCTGACTGAATTCAATTAATATTTAATTTACCTTGATTAAAATCAGCTAAATAAAATCTGCTCCAAACATGTTTAGATAAAATATAATACTTATAAATTGCACAACACATTTCACATTTATCTGGCTGGATCCTACATGAGTTCTGGAATAGTTGTGGTCCCCTAGAATCCTTCACAGGATGAAACAAAAAAACAGAACCAGTGTTGTAATTTATTTCTCACATAATGCAATTTATGTAGTGTGTTTAAAATTCACTTATAATGTGTAAAAATTTTGATTTTAAACGAGGCACCCCATTGTTCCTCAATAATAGCGCAGAAATTGAAGCATTCAGATGTTTACTGCAATCACTGAGCTGAACAGTTTTAGCAACCAGATCATTAGAAGACTTTACACAAAATAACGACTGCTTATTCATAAGTAGCACCCTCAGGGAGCTCATTAACATGTTTTGATTCAAACCTCAAACTAAACTCTCATCAGCCGCTCCGCTTCTATGGAATCTAGCACTTGCTTTTCATAATTGTGAGTTTATTCTTTGCACAGAGGCAAATTGTTGCAAACCATCCCAGATTGCAAACTGCTGTAACAGTGGGATTAATGGATTAGAATGTTTTATGATATTGGGGTTTCCACTTACCCTGTTGTTAGCCATATGGAAAATATGAAATATGAAAAGAATATGAAAAAGTAAAAAAAAACTACAAAGAGTTTTTTCATATGCCTAACAATGTATAATTGATGTATCTAATGTTAATACCAAAATAATCCTGCCTTTTGAGGAAAGCATAAATATTCAAATTCTTTTTTTATTATTTTGATTGGCTATGCTTTGGTGAAACATTATTTGGGCCAACTCAAACAGCAAACCCACACAGCATACCCACTGGAAGTAGCAGTTATTGATATGCATGCACACAAGTGCCGACATCTTGATACATTTTGCCTTCACAATAAGCTCCTTTCAACAAGCTCATCAACTAATGGAGCAGAGGCCGGGGATAGTTGGCACAATTTCACAACTTTGTTGAATATATATGGCGGAATAGATATATAAAATATTGAATATTTTCCAAATTAAGAAAATATTTTTTAAATATTTAAATCAAACTTCACTTTACACACACTTATCATTATATTAAGAATAATTTGATATTAACTGTTAATTGTTAT
This sequence comes from Semotilus atromaculatus, assembly GCA_031834385.1. Taxonomy (NCBI): domain Eukaryota; kingdom Metazoa; phylum Chordata; class Actinopteri; order Cypriniformes; family Leuciscidae; genus Semotilus; species Semotilus atromaculatus. Next base: position 23,344,034 of record JAULUF010000052.1, read on the forward strand.
ATTAACTCTCAACTTATTATTTAGGCTAAACACTAAGGACTAGGGTAATTAGAACATTTTATGCAAACACACAACTTAAAAGTAATGAGTGATGAATTGATGCTCCAGAGTGGTGTCTTTAAAAATCTGGTGAGAAATATAATAATAATTGTATCTCTACCACAGTGAAGCAGGGAGGAACAGTGTCATTGTGTGGGGAGCCTTTTTAGCTGCTGGTATTTGTGAGCTACTTCACTTTGAAATACAAGAGAATATTGCCATATGGCTTCACAAAAATAAAAATTATCTAAAGAGGAATGATCAGATGTTATTTTTCAACTACAATAATCCTGTCCAAATTGCAAAGACAACTAAGAAGTGGATTGAGGACAAGTCCATTAGGCTCATGTTATGGCCCTGTCAGAGTCCAGATTTGAATGCTATAGTGAATATTTGGTCTCACATTAAACTCAAATGAACTGGGAGATATTTTTCAACTACTCATGAACAGTTTGAACCCGTTAACATTGAGTGGAACAACACTGACTCTTCCTCATGTAAAAAGCGGTCTGCAAGGTGGGGAAGGCTATTCCAATATAAGGTACTTTAGTATTTGTACAAATCTTGCTAATTTCCTGACCAGTGATTTTGTGATTAAAAGGGCCATTATTTTAGCCTTCAGACCATTAAAAGGCCACTAAATATTTAAGATATAGTATGGTATATTATTTGGCTGATCATGTGATCTCAACATGGAACAATATGACGCACTCCATATAAAGTAGGGTACATCATTTTACTACATTCTCCTTTTTAAATTATTACTTTTTCTCTGTAGAAAACTTGCTTAATGAGAAAAAAGTGGCACATTAAAATAAACTCCAATATTAACCTCATTTAAATGGTTTAAATTTATTTTATGTATAGTCTATTTTTAAATAAGTCAGCATTCGTGTGAAATCACTCTCTGGCAGGTGGTTTATATTGACACAGTCTTGGCAGGGACATTGCGAGAGCCATTTGAGACCATTTATTATGGAACTGCTGTAGTGTTTGTTCAACTGTTACGTTCAAGAATCATAAAGATTAGAAATTTAATTATGGCCACATCTTGGTGAAATAAAAAGGGCACCTTAAAAAATATGCTTCAGCTGTCATCTACATAATTAACATGTTAGTGTAGCAATATTAATGGCACACGTGATTCAACAGGTCACACATCGGTTGCTAATGTTATTTCTGTCAGGTCCATGAAGTCAGGAACACACATGAGAATAAAAATTATTTAGGAAATTACTGAATAAATTGCAATTCAAGTTGATAAATTCTGAATTAAATTTTGGCGGTATGGCTCTGTTCAGGGAGTCCTCAAACCTTTCATGAGCACCATGAAATAGCAGAGTCAGAGGACAGCTGCATCATTAGGGAATGCTCACACAGTTTAGGACTGGGAGAGCTGAACTATTCCCCCTATGAACAGAGCAGCAACGATGACAGAATAGCAAATGCCATGTTATACATGACAAGGAGGAGCTGGGGAGGTGGTGGGCTGCAAAGAAGCGAGCAGCAAGCAGTTAGGGGCAAACTGAATCTGCTTAAAATAGGTCCGCAGAATTGGCAGAGAAGAGCTTCTTGGTAGGTGAGAAGCAAACCAGGCTCTAGACATTGGTTTCCCCACCTGCGTGACAAACAGCGGCTCCTGCGGACCAGCACTAGGACGGCACCTCAAGTAGGTTAGCATGGAAATCAGAGGACAAAAGACAGTGTTAAACTCAGAGATATATACGACTACACCTTCACCATTTCTAGCAGTTTTGGAGTCTTTTAGAAACAATGTGAAATGGTGATCATTTATTGAAACATTAGAAATTGTCAGATTGTGATTTGGGTCAAAGGAACATGTACGTGAAGAAATTTCACCACCCCTTAGAAAACCAAAAAAAGCTGTGTGAATGACCATCTCTAACAACTGATCGGTGTAAGGCCCAAAACACCCATTCCATAATTGAGATATGGTTTGTTTAACCGAAAAGTAAAAGGGAGATGTTTATCATTGCCTCGTGGTGACTGTCTTTTGAGGCCGTTCAGCAAAAGGCGAATGGATGGGTTTTCCAAAATACTGGAGGCAGATGGATCCAGGCAGCGCAGATGGAATTGGATGCCAGCGACCAAACTTTTGATGGAAGAAGGCTGCAGTTTTCGACCTTTTACTATCTTGTCGATTGATTTTGATTATGTGCGAGGGAGAGAGAGTAAGACCTCGCTCGTGTTGTTTGAAGACGTGAGAGTGCGCGCCGGCGCGGCCGGGGCTCTCTCTCTCTCTCTCTCTCTCGCAGCAGTCATTCTATTACATCACTCACCGATCAAAAAAGTTGTTTACAGCCATGTTCACTCCGGTATTTCGCTCGCATCATTAAGTGTTTACAGTGGAAGTTCGATCATAGATTTGAGTTCGATGCATGATGTCTGTGGTTCGATGCGGTGCACAACATGCGTCATAAATAAACTTATCTGATTGGCTTACGGGTAACCAATGATTTTAAACTTCAGAAATCGCCCCCTAGCGAGAGAGAAAACACTTCTCTATTATGCTATGCCAGACTCTGTCTACGAAGCAAAGTGAAGTAGCAGAGTCTGGTATTACCAGGCTATGTTTACTCCAGAGAATGCATGCAACAAAAATAGGATACAGCTCTAATTGGGCTGTCGAAGAATCACCGGCAGGTAAGGAGCGCAATTCTTCCAGCCAGGCACACGCAAACCATTCGCATTCAGATTTAGAAAGGTCAAGAAGCCTGGAAATAAATGACCTGCCTTGAGGAATTACCCTCATCGCAAAATTAAGGTGGCCCAAAAGAAAAGGACCTTGAAAGCTGAGCGACTTTCATAATTTGTCTTATGCGGGATATTTTCTCAAGGGGCAGCGAAGCATACGGTTGTAATCGAGAGTAATGCCCAAATCGAAAAAAGTGCGTTTAAGAGCCGAGATAGAAAAATCTGATTTTGCGGACGGAAAATCCACCAGGAGAAAATCATCCAAAAGATGAAGGACAAATGATAACTTATCATTATTAAGAAGAATCCAGCACAAGGCATCGGACAAGGTATCGAATATTTTAGGACTACTACGACAGCCACAGTCTAACCGAGAAATATTTTTTTCACCTCCACTGAACCCCAAACAAATGCCACTGTGAAGGATGCAATGGCATTACTTTAAAAGCATCAGGCTATTGACCCTGTGGAGAGGTCGATGATTAAACGTTTTTTTACCCGAATATTTACGATTGGCGATCCCTATAGGACTTATCCTAAAAATCAGGAAAGGAGACCTATCGAACGGGCCTATCATAAAACCCTTCTTAACCTCTTTCTCCAACAAGGCATCCACATTTTCCGGCTCCTGGGACGTGGACAATAGGTTATTGCAGAATGAAACAGCAGGCAAATGCAGCAGACCAGCAAAGAAACCATGAACAAGACCAGTCCCAGACCAGTCCCCGTCCCAGCCTGGGGATGTTGATGGGAGTCGATGGTTTTATTTCTTTCTTTCATGAAGCGGGTTCTCCTCGGGCACACAGACTTTGGGTGGGCATCCCCTCAGTAGCTACAGACATGATGATATTTACAGTTATGCATCCTACAAATATTCTCGTTAAATTTATAGCAAAGAGGAGTAGCAAAGTTATTCACCTGGGAGCCAGAATTACAGCTCGGGCCAGGATGGGACATATAAGGGGTAGGCCTGATTAGAGCAAAGGGTAGTAGAGTGCGAGAGAGAGCCACAGATGGAGCAGGACAAAATTTGGTGCCCTGTGAAGTGTCTACTTATAAGCCAGAGGTCGACCACGGACCAGTCCAGTCTTTGGTTGAAGCGTTGAATGAACATGGCTGCCTTTGCAGAAAAGACTTGTGATACTCATAAAACAAAACCCCATCATACGAGAGAGCTAGGTCAGAGATAATGGCCAGATAAGTATCGAGTTCGGCTCTGTGCCGGTTCTGCCAGCCGAAGCAGAGACTGGGGGCGAGGAAGGTCTGAAGGTGGAGCCGTCTTCCAGCGTCGATATTCTGGCAGCCATGTCAAGGAGGGAAGATTGAACATCAGACAGCGCCATAAGCACCGGGTCACCTGTTGGAAATGCGCTTGGCCCGGACGAACAAAGCCGCCGGCCCGTTTTTGTGCAACTCTCGTCTCTGGATTTTTACGCTTCAGAGTGTGCTTTTTCCCGGAGGACTGGGGAGGAGGCACCAGCAGCAAGTCGACCGCTGGAACAATCAGAGAGTCACAGAGGAGGACAAATAAATCCTCATCAGAAGCGCCACTGGGTGAATATCATTTGTAAACAATATTTCCAGTATCTTGCCCACGGGCCAATCGCCAATGCAGGGATGAGACAACGATTTACTCGCCAACTGCTGAGGGCTTCGACGGACGGCGGCGTTGTCATCCGGGTAGGCATCTTGCCCCTGGTCCGGTCGAATCGGCAATACCCGAGTGTCCTCAGAGGAGTCGTTTTGCCAGGAATCTTACGCGACAGCGGTGGAAGTCATGGCCAACAGCAGGGTGAGTAGGATCAGACGTTTGGCGCTAAACAACAGCATGAGCGTTTGACGAGCGGACAGAAACAGACTGCAGAGAAGCGAGCAGCAAGCAGTTAGGAGCGAACTGAATCTGCTTAAAATAGGGCACTCTGATTTGAGCGTAGCCATTAGCAGCGAGGGGAGTTGAACAGCTGATGCTCTGATGCAGATCAGCTGATGCAGCTCAGCTGAGCAGATCAGGTGACGAGACCGTGTTGTTGCTAAAAGCGTTAGCAGCGTCTTGACTACTTGGCCTGCCAGAACTGACGACGATGCACAATTTATGGCACACTCTAATAACATGTATTACATTGTATGGTTAGGAGAATATATGCTGAAATGGGATTTGCATTGGAATCACAAGAAGAGGGTTTACTGAATTCCAATATAAAGAAATATGTTGAAATATATCATTAATTTTGACCAATTATATGCATTTATTGCCTGATCTGATTAGTCATGCTCCTTTAAAATTAAGGTCAAAACTATTAATGCTTGTCTATTTAACAGCCATACAAAGACATTGGGTTTGGGATATCCAATGAGAAGATATTTTAATATCGTTAAAATGACACACACCACATTTAAAAATTACTTCAAAATCAAAATCTGGATCTCTGTCAGAACCAATGCCTATCAGTTAGTGCATATCCATGACGCATTTGGCTGTCCATAACACAAATGTGAATCTGGGTCACGTAATTTCTTGATCCCACAGCCTCTCATTTCTGTACTGCACTATGAATAAGAATGACAGCTGTTTGAAAGATTATTGCTCAAAATGTCTTCTCTTCCTCACAGTCATTGTTATTCTTTGGAACAGTCTTGGATCTATGCAGCCGTAATGCAACTCTTTTACATTAAAGGGACACTTCACCCATTTGCTTTAAGCTTTATAATAATAATTAATTAATTAATTAATAATAATATTAATTCGTTACATTTATATAGCGCTTTATCTGGGACCTCAAAGCGTTTTACAAGGAAGGGGGGAATCTCCTCAAGCACCACCAATGTGCAGCATCCACCTGGATGATGCGACGGCAGCCATATTGCGCCAGTACGCCCACCACACACCAGCTTACTGGTGGAGAGGAGACAGAGTGATTAAGCCAATCAGTATACGGGGATGATTAGGAGGCCATGATGGGCAGAGGCCAATGGGCAGATTTTGGCCAGGATGCCGGGGTTACACCCCTACTCTTTCGAAAGACATCCTGGGATTTTTAATGACCACAGAGAGTCAGGACCTCGGTTTAAAGTCTCATCAGAAGGACGGTGCTCTTTGACAGTATAGTGTCCCCATCACTATACTGGGGCATTAGGACCCACACAGACCACAGGGAGAGCACAGGAGAGCTTTGTATCGTTAGAAACCTAGTCATATTTTTGAATGGTCGTGCATTATTCCCTAATTTTTCCCTGAGAAGGGAGAAATTTCAATGTTGGAGTTCCTGCTTACAATGATGTAAAAATCGTTATTTTGCATCATTCTAAGCAGGAAGTCCCATAACTTGGTAGAGGGGTTGAGACTACAAACACTCATTCCTTATTTTCCTAGGGGGTGGGACCCACTCACGCTACAGACCTATTAAAGATCAGTGGGTGGGACTTTACTTTCTGAAACTAAAAGCAATATCCTCCATCTTGTTTGGAAGCTAAGCTAACAGGCAATGTGGAGCCAGATGTAAAGTTACGACAATGGCGAAATGTACTCAATATGATATGGAAGAAGATGATTTAGAAAGTCTGATGCTCGAATTAGATGTTCGTGGCTACTTTTACAAGCCGCAATATAGCGAAGAGCAGCTGAGGCAGATGGAGTAACAGGAGGCGGCTGGACGAGGAGCCCGGACTGGCTCGAGCTAGGGCAGACTGGTGGTGCCTGTGCTCTCACTGTGCGCCTACGGACACAGATCGAGTCCGTCTGCTACAAAGAATTTCAACGATGCCAATTTCTCCTGGACGCAATCTCGGAATCATATGAGGACACGGATGTTTGTGTTGTGAACCATCCTAGTTTTGCACCGCATATGTTCTGACTGAACATCCCGGTATCATGCAATAATTCACCATTTCAAAAGAAATACAAATGAGGAGTAATTCACTAATGAGTTCGCTAACTAATTAGAAATTTTGTGTGAAATGAGTTTCAAGCTCTGGTGGTAGCTAGCCTTGTAGACGGAAGAGTGATTTTTCTGAAAGGCGGATACCTCAGAGGTGCTGTTCTGGATTAGTGGGAGTGGCTTGTGGAGCTGTGCAATGTGGTGCATTGTGGGAATTGTTGTCTTTCATACAAATGCACCCTAAAGTTACTTTATGTCTTTCCTACATATACATATATGGCCCACTTTTCAATAAAGATTAATGTTCCCATGGGTGAAATGCTTCTTTAAGGCATCCATATTTGCCAACCACTTGTTAACCAATCAAAACATCAAGCCTTGATTTTCGTTCCCTATTTCATTAAGAGCTTCCCGCTCTCCTGTGAGCCGTCAGGCCATTTCCCAGCGCACGCTGAGCTCAATGACTCTTTCACAGGGAGAAAACAGTCATGTGGGAAGTTGTCAAATATGTAGTCAATTGAAATTCCTCCCAGAGTACTAAGTTGGTATTTTTTTTGTATTCGTAAATACAATATCAAAATCTCTCTGCTGGTGGAAATCACTTTGAGTAGCCTATATATTGCGTATGTGGTGCCCAGCTTTACTTCTCATCAGAAATGCAATTCCTTAAGCTCTACTACGGCTTGCAACTCTAAAATATAGACACCAGTGAACTATTTTAGCGCGCTCTCTATGTAGAGAAGGTCTGAATGTAAAGTGAGAAGTTGAATTTTAAATCAATGCTGGAGGGAATACCAATGTACAAGATGTACTTTCCGGGCACACAGCCATGCTGATGTCTATCTTCCTGGGTAAGGCAATAATATGGAAATCGTGTTGGTTGCACTGCAGAGCAGATCCCGGTTATCACTGAATGGATTAGTCGTATAAACCACATAACCGGGCAAGATAAGAGAGAACCAGGAACTGGGCGGTTAGTGTGGTCAAAAGGTTTGCAGGGTGTTTGCACTAGTGCTGATCCAGCATACGACCTCCACCTCTCCAACACACACCAACAGACAGCCTTGAATAAAGGCTTCTTTTTTAAAATGAATAAAGCTATAAAGAAATAAAAAAAAACTAAGTTTGAAGAAATACATGAAGGTAAAAATGTAAAGGAGCCAACAACGTTAGCATTGCAGTTTGTTAAAAAAAAAAATATATATATATTATTGTCACAGTTATGGACTATTATTTTGGTATTCTGTTTTGTTTCCTTTAGTTCATGTTTCCCCTCTCTGTTTAGTTTCAGTTCCCTTGTTTCCTGATTGTGTCTTCGTTAATTCATATGGTTACACATGATTTGCACCTGTCTGTCATTATGTTCGCTTATTTATACTCCCTGTTATGTTGAGTTCAGTGTCGGTTCTTGTTTATCAGTTAAGTGATTGATTAGCGTTTAAAGACTCTTTTCAGTCAAAATTTACTGAAAAGCATTAGCTACCATTAAATGAGCCGTATGTAAGATTGTGGCCAAAACTGGTACTGCAATCACTTTCAAATTGCTGACTCGAGGTTGCCAGATAGGCTGCAGGATCCGATTCCGACACGTTATTAGCTGCAGCTGTGGTAACTGGAGCAGAGCTGGCAACCCGGATGCAGCAACACTACTGACTCCATGATTGGTAGATCGGTGGAGGGTGGCGCATCAGACCAAAACACAACATGACAACATCAACATCAGTTGAGGGCTGCAACTTCACTTTTTAAATGACAATATCATGGCCGGACTACTGTTGTCAGTGATATAAGTATTTTAAATGAACATGATTTCTTAATGTCTAGTGACATATCAGGGAAAATTTATGATTAATTGAAATAAATGTCTTACATACAGCTCCTTTAACTGCTTTTTTTTTTGTCTAATTCGTTACCCTTTTTTCTGATGAATGATGAAAACAATTTCATGTTTTGTCAATTTCAACGGTGTGTGTTCTTTCAGTTTCACTGAACAAAAACAACTTTGTCACTTTGTAAACTTTCTGTATTGTAAAAAAATTAATAAATACATGTTAATTATAAATGCCTCATTGAATATCATATCAACACATACAATCCATTCCTTATAACAATATAATAGATAGTTCATCCATACAATACAGTCATCATTTACTCCAAACTCATTCCAAACCCATATCGCAATTTTCCCCCATCTGGAACACAAAATAAGATTGATAAATGTAAAAGATGATTGTTACTGTCAAGCTCCAAAAACACATAAACGTGTCATACAAGTATATGACTTTTAGCTGTATTATTTCAAGTCATCTGCATCCATGTGACAGCTTTGTGTGAGGAACAGAATGAAATTTACATTATTTTACTGAATATGTCCCTCTACACCATTCAAATGTGTTGCATTAATGATACATGTATGAATATGTTGCATAAGTGCAGTGCATGAACCCACTCAACTCTATGAAAGGAAAAGTGATCTTAAGCCGAAGGATTTTTTGAATGTTGAAAATAATTTCATCTTTTACCAGTTGAATGCTGTCAACGATAAGCCAGTTTGAGTTCTCATTTCATCTTAATTTTCTTTATCAGTAATTCAATTCAAAGCATTCAAAAAGTTGTGACTGGCATTACCTTGATTTAACTTTAGGTTATCAATTAAAATTAACTTTTTTTTTTTTCGCAGTGTACCTGTTTGGTAAACATGACAGGCAAACAGGACTGAATTTATGCATTGACATTCTAGTCACGTGCCTATGTTTGTACGTCCATAGCGACTGAATTATCCTTTGAAATATTCATCAGTTACTACTACGAGGAAACTGTAAATCACATAAACTTTTTATTTTTCCTCAGATTGAGAACAATCTTCAACATGCCGAAGAACAATTCCACGCTGACACTTTCTGGATCACGACTCCAAATGCTGTGATGAAGTTCGCAAATGTGTCAATCCAAACTGATAGGGACATAATTTATGAACTACAGGTGAGAGAATTGACACTAGTAATTATAAATACGTAGCAGGGGAATTAAGCATCACAAATCTAATCTTGCTCAGAGCAAAGCCTGATTTCAATTTCAAATTATTTCTGGCAAGCGGTTGGGAGGGAAGCTTTAGGTTATTAACTTTTGCAGTGGGAAATCTAGATCGATTACTGATGCATGCAGATAAGTCGTCCTTGAGCATTTATGACCAGCTTCTTTCATCCAAACTGTTTTGCTGCTTATTTGCAGTTGTTTTCCCTCATGGGAATCAAGCCTTCGCAAAGCTGCCATATTGATTTAAACACATTTGGCAGCAAAGCGCCTCCCCATGCTAGTCAACTTTATTAATGATTTGATATAAAAAGCTGCTTTGTGGTGTTTCGCATGTTAACAGGGTGTCAATTCTGGCTCCGCCTCAGCGCTCTTCACATCCAAAGCTAGTCAAATGTGGCGTGGAGAGATTTGTGCTAAAAAGGCTCTTACATCTGAGTGAATTGGACACTTGAATGCTTGATGAGGCTTCGGATACTGACAAGTGACATAAAGCGAATTGGGGAACGAACGGAACGCCGCTGAATAAACCAATTAGCCGCCTGCCGCACGGGCCAACCGGAAGCCAGGCTCGCACCGGGATGCAGTGGGTACCGCTGCCTGCCAAGAGGAGCTCTCAGAGAGAGGGGCACAAGCTCGTGATGGGAATACTAATGAAAAATGATACAATACAGGTAATGAAGCATTCTGCAGGAGAGCCCAGATTTCTCCTTCAGTGGCAGGTGTTCCGGAGAGCCAGCGAGAAAGGAGGGAAGAGAGAGTGACTTTGAGTTAAAGCACGTTGCACACTTTACTGATTTCGCAAGACACCCTCCGCTCCGTTCTAATTAGGCCTTTTCAGAATTCATTTTGACATTTGTGCTGCGCAAGGTGACGACACAAAAACCATGGAAATTAGCTTCTAGCTCTCAGAGGCGCCTTGCCCTTGCAACCCTTTGTAAATGTGGAACCAGTACGTCTGTCATTATACTTCAATTGGCATCTGTCCCATGTATGAAATCTCAATCCGCTGTTTCCTCCAAGACGGCAAGAACACAATGCTCTCGTATTTTCTTCTCAGCGCGCTGCATTATTAACCGAAGATTCATATGGAAATATGGCCTCTTTCATCTGATTTCAAAGAGATGCAGTTTAGCGCTGAAGATAGCTTTGCTTAATGAGTATTTTACTGTGTTTTTGTCTTTTTCTCTCTGGCGCATGGGACGGGGTATAAAAACCTGCCACAAAGAACTCCTTAAGAACTAATTGAGGGAATTACGTCCTGCAGTTCTCATGCATTTTGATTAGGGATGATCTCTCCCAACTGAAGTAAAAAGTAAACACACAAGTTTATTTTAGCCGTTGAAGCGACAATATGTACTTGACTGAAATGCACTGATACATATGATGTTGGGTGTGTTAATTATTTAGGATACTCAGAGAACATTTGTTACTGGTTCATCTGGTGTTTCATTATGAGATTTTACCTAAGTATATATTTAATTAGACCTGAATGAAAACAAGACTGTGAGGAAAAGGTTTACAGACAGTACTTATATTTACATTGGAGTTGATTATTGAAGCAAGACTGAAAATACTTATTTTCCCAAAAAATGTGTGTGGTCAAAAACAATGGAAATAATGGGTAGTGAAAATTAGATTTGACACACAACAACATATTGAACAGGAGGGAGACCAGAGGCAATTCCAACACATTTTACATTAACATGCAGACTGCTATAAATCTAACAGCCATCTTTTGGTATACGAATAATTTATGTGTAGAAATGATAGTAACTATCAATAATAGACCTATAATGAGAAAGACTAGATTATAATATTGAATTAAACACAAGTGGTCAAGGTGTTAAGAGCACACTTAAGTAAATATTAATTGCTTCAGTACTTTAAAAAAAAAGGTGAAACTATTCAGTAATATTAATATGGTACTTATGCTTTCAGCTGCCAGGAATAATGTGGGTTGAACCAAAGTCAGACTTGCCTTATAATTAAATGAAATACATTAAATCATTTTAATAACCCAAGCTGCTCAGCAGCTGAAAACTCAAAATAGTGTTGTCATGTACTGTAGTGATTCAGTTTCAATCAATCAATAAATCAATTAATCAACCAGTCAAGTCAATCAATATCAATATCAATAAATCACAAATAAAACAACAACATTGACCACTGTATAACCACAAAATAAACATAGCACAAAACAATGAATATGAACACCTATTATAACAATAAAAAAAATATATATATATATATATATATATATATATATATATATAATACACAGGTATCTATACTCTATCTAGATCATTTGATGGAATAATGTTCACTGGACATTTTAAGAATTTTTTTTTTTTTTTTTGGTCATAAAATTTCTATGAAACAGAGCCCCAATTGCCCCTAAAATTTGACTGAGCATGTTCTGAATGCATGTCATCACTGTATCTTGATTGTGATTGACAAAATGTATTGTGCGTAATCACACTCCTTAACAATTTCTCCCAGTCTCCCCAACCTCTGTTCCTAAGAGTCTCATTTTCATTCATGACAAATTAAATATGGCACCTACCCTGACTAAGGTCCATAGACAGATCAATCAGATGAACTTCACCGCCCCTCATACCTCAGTATTTTGCCACAAAACTATTTTGGCATTCGTTTTCTGCTTTGCCTTGTGATTGAGTGGTTGAAATAAATTATAGGACAGACCTTGGATGATATAATTTATTTCTGTTTTAGTATGAGACATTAGCATGTATTTAGAGGACTGCTCTCTTCTATCCCCCGGTCCCAAATCACTGCTGTATAATCTGCATTCTGCTCCAGTTGGCCTGCTTTACCCCCACATATGGGGTTGTCAGAAAGAATTAGAGAGACATTCTCTTTTTTTATGCTAGAATTTGTTTGGGGTTTATTACGATGTTAATGTCTGAATGTACAGTAGGTTCAGGTGAATACATAGATGCGTGTATGAATACATAGATGTGTGTGAAGTGAAAATGGCATGTTCCAACTGTGTTCTTCTGTGAGCTCCATATGGACTGGAGTACAGGCCAAAAATGCTTCCCGACATTATACTTTACAATCCAGGAATTACTGTTTGAAGAACATGTCTTTTTAATAACAAAATGGCATAAGTTAATGGCTGAAACCACACTGTATCAATCAATTTTGTTCTAAATATACACAAATCGAATAATCTACTGCCATATAACCAAAACAACACTGGTTTGAACCAGTTTCTGGTTCAGTTTAGCTTTCATGCTAACATCTTAAAGTGGATTTGCATCTGCAAACACAAGGGAGAAGGACAAAGCCCACAGGACAGAGAACTCACACTCTTTAATCACATCTCTTTAATGTTGTAGATTTCCACTCTCTCCTATTCTCAGATTTTTCTCCTTAGAAAGAGACCCCAGCAATCTCACATGTCTCTCCTTCGGGGTTTCACAAAAGATCAACAAAGCTGGACACTATATAAGCTGGACTGCATTCACCCGACGCATGACGTATTGATGAACGCGGAAGCGCGAAGGATAGAGCAAAACAAAACACTGGTCACAAATTAGAAGTCTGAAACGAGAAGTTTTAAAGATACATTTTAGAGGAGCTTGAGTTGCCCAGACCTATTTGTTTGAACCACAAGAGGTGTCTACTCTAACCTTACGAGAACATGCACTACTCCTACATCCTACGTCATACGTTGGGTCAGAGGTCACTCTTCCGCTGGAACTAGACTCGCGTACAGCTGTTACCGGAAGCCAGTGATTATAGCTTATAAAGTTATAAATATGGGTATTTTTCTTACAAAAACGCATCGCTTCACTTCAGAAAGCCTTTATTTAACCCCCTGCTGCCGTATGGATTACTTTTATGATGGAAGGATGCACTTTTTTGGGCTTCAAAATCTATTCACTCTCATTATAAAGCTTGGAAGAGCCAGGATATTTTTTTTAATATAACTCTAATTGAGTTTGCTTGAAAGAAGAAAGTCATGTACTGTACACCTAGGATGGCTTGATGGTGAGAAAAATATGGGATTGTTTTAATTTTCGGGTGAACTAACCCTTTAAGCAGCACAGCTGTTTTCAACATTGATAATGAGACATGTTTCTTGAGCATCAAAGCATCATATTAGAATGATTTCTGAAGGATCATGTGACACTGGAGTAATGATGCTGAGAATTCAGCTTTGACAGCAATAAATTACAGTTTACAATATATGAAAATATAAAACAGTTATCTTAAATGAATAATATTTCACAATATCCCAGTTGTTACCGTATTTGGAATTAAATGAATGCAGCCATAGTGAGCATAAGAGATTTTATTTAAAAAACATTTTAAAAATCCCCAACCCCCAACTTTTGACCGGTGGTGTATTTAAAGAATTTTAGCTAAAGCATTTGAGAAAATGATAAAGTAGATCTACTGAGCTATGAAAAAACAACCTCAGAGCAATATTTTTTTCCCTTGAGGATTTGATGGCATCTGCCTGTCAGGAGGTAAATGACTGCCGGCATGAGTTAAAAGCAATACATCAGGTTCAAAAACATCATGCAGGTAATCACTGTGGTTAAGAGCCAGTGATGGCACATTAACCCCAGTAATGGGGGGGTTTTGGTTGAGGATGGGCCACCATATTTCATTAAGCACTTTCAAACCACATGAGCGCAATACTGCTAGTTCCACTGAATTACACCACTAATTAATCATCCCATTATGCAGTAATGCTGGAGGTATTGCTTGTGTCAGGATGGGTCACTGAAATTTGTGAAAAGTAGCTTCTTAGATCATTTGTTCAGGATTTCAGACATGAAGTAACCACTGAAAGCCTATCAGATGGAAGTGTTTGTGTCTTTGAAAACTGGTTTGATGGGACAGAATGCACAATGCATTAACCTCTCTATCCATTCACTATGAAGACATATCAAATGTGGATTACCTCAGATAAATTAACACAATGAAATTAGAGTTTGAGGCATAAAAATCCCCCCCTTGAAACAATGGAAGATCAAATAGCCAGCATTTCATTAAACCACATTCATATGTATTAGTAAAGGGGTTTGAATGTATTATTTAGATGAATTTAAAAAGAAAAAAGCAACATGAAAGATGAAAGACTATCAAAGATTAAAAGAGCATCTGGTCAATTATGTCACAGTAATTAAATTTTGAATGCCGAATCCCATCTCAACTGGTCAAAGTAAAGAACACGTTTCAACACAAATTAAAAGTTTCTGAGGGTGAATTTTTAAATGGGTCACCATTTTGTCTGAGCCAGTGTGAAGTAATGCACATTCTCATGACAGTAAAAACAGTAATATTGTAACATATTATTAAAATATAAATTTTAAAATAAATTTTAAAATATAATGTATTCATGTGCTGCAAAGCTGAGTTTGCATGGCTCATATAAACCCTGAAGATTCTGATGTTCTTCCTGCTCATTCTTCATTGCTGTAGCAGGTGCACCAATTTAGATTTGAGGTGTAAAATTTGCAGCTCTGATGCAGATTCGTGCAAACCCATTCAATGTGTTTTCCAAGTAAGTGAACTATCTTTATAAATGTGCAAATACTTGTAAGTCTGCGTTTGAATAATATGTTGGTCATTATTAATAACCACTTGATGATGGTCACCTATACATATTGAGTCAGACAATCTGCTCAGTTCTTTCATTTTAAAATGAACTGTTTAACACTCCAGTCAACAAACAGGCTTATTTCTGACTAATAGATAGTACTAATATTGTCATGCGCATAAAGTAAACTTAAAATGGCTGCGCAATCCGAATATTAAGAAATGTAGTTTTGTGAATGCTTACTTGAGCACTCAACTAACACAGCCTTGCAGGGCACATGTAGTGCACAAAATATTTGTATTTTGTTGTTGTTGTTGTGAAAGACGGTTATTTACTTTCACACACTTGTTTTATACTGTCACTTTGGATCCATTTAACATCTCCTTGTTAACCCTTAGAGGTCGACAAACACGTCGGTGCATTTTGCTGTATTTTTTTCACATAGCAGCAAAATAAACTTAAAATACTCCGTCTTTTATGGTCACAGACTTAAGAAATATGAAAAAATAAACTGTAAAATGAAATGTTTTTTACGGTTAAGCGTTTATATTCGCTGATCAATGTTCATATGTGAATAAAAGTCTAAATTCAATCTGTTCATCATATAAAGCGATCAAATCTCTTCTGAACATTTGGACTAAACGGCTCAATTCAAATGGATTAGTTGTACGATCTCTATTAACTTTTTAAGCATCAAAGTGGTAGTTGCGTATCTTCATTTGTGTTCCGAAAATGAACGAAAATCTTACAGAATCTGACAGAATTTTCTCATTTTTGGGTGAATTAACCCTTTAATGGGTTGAATTTTTTTTCTACATACTATGTACTTTCAGATCCATAAACCTGAAGAGAAGTCTCTAGAATAAAATAATTGTGAGTAATCTCATGATTTCTAAACTTTTCATTTGATGTCTTAAGCAGCATAAAAAAAAAATTAAAAAAAAGATGCGTTAAAGCTTATGTATTATTTACTACAAGGACCCCTTGCAGACCCCAGGCTGAAACCCCCTGCCATGGAGGACCATGCTTGGCCCATTTCAGAGTCATTATAAAAATCGACATTCCTGGATTCTCTTTTGATATCCTTATTTATATGACGGCATTAGAAGGGCATTAAATGGTTTAACTGAGCATGACAAAGATCAGCTGTTTCCTTTTGGTAATGGAAACAACAGATGCCTTTATTTGAGTTACTTTTGCAAGCAGTGTACATATTTAAGCAAAACATCTTAACTTGACATGAACAGTTGGCTGTTTTTCAGTCTATGTTTATGTATCATTTCACACACACAAAGCAGGAAGCACATTATGGTGGGCTGTAATTATATAAAACATCACACAACAGAATGACAGACTCAAGTCTGAAAATAAACACAAATCCAGCGTGCCACTGTCCCATTACTGCTTCAACATCCCTAAAATACTGTGCAGGGGGCGTTCTATTCGATCTATGATTTTAAGCCAATTAAATTTGAACTGGCTTTTGTCATATAGGCTTTAAGAAAGTGTGACCAGATGCAAGTTATTCAGTAATTAATTCATTTTTCATCCTTAGTTCACACATGCATATCTCTCATGCACGCTCCCACCTCAAGAGACAGTGGTTAATTACACAGAGGTGCACGTTCACAAGGTGCCTTGTGTTGAACAGCACCAGTTGGCTGAGGGAATTAAAACAATTCAAAGGTCAAATGCACTCCTGTAAGGAAATGTGCCTCTAATTACTCCCAACATAATTTCCATTTGCTAACATTATTTCATCCTACTTCTATAGGGTATAATAATCTGCACTTGCTTGTCATGTTAGGGGCTGGTGTTCATTTTAGTTAAACTATCAATGCACTTTGTGAGAGCAAACAGCAACAGACTAAGGCCAAACCCAAACCATGAACATTTACAACAGGGGGCTCTCACCACATTGTTAACCAAAGTATAACACCAGCTAGTTGTTTTATATTCCTGAAAGATATTCTTTTGTTGTATTCATTTTTTATTACTATCATATCTGTCTATGAAAAAATAATGATACCTCTTGATATCCTGACTCGATAGTATTAATGATCTCTCCCAAGCACTATAAATTATTTTCTATATAGCATTATTGAATTGATTGGTTGACAGATGCTCTCTGGAGGTGTTAAACAATCTTCTAATTGAAAGGTTATGAAGCAGTTCCACGTTTGCTGACAATTTTATAGCTCCGTATCATTTCACCTCCTACAGAAGAACCAGAACAAGACAATGATCAAAACAAACTAGATAAAAACAAATTACCACGACTTTTGAGATTTTCTGAAATTACTTTTAGTAGCTATATGGAAAGCACTGCAATTTCAGCAGCTGGGTAAAACTGATTGGGGCGACTGTCCAGCCAAAAATACTGTAATAGGATGTCATAATGTGACTGTAAGTCATCTATATGGCTCGGCAGCAGGGCACAGGGACTATACACTCACCGGCCACTTTATTAGGTACCCCATGCTAGTAACGGGTTGGACCCCCTTTTGCCTTCAGAACTGCCTCAATTCTTCGTGGCATAGATTCAACAAGGTGCTGGAAGCATTCCTCAGGGAGTTTGGTCCATATTGACATGATGGCATCACACAGTTGCCGCAGATTTGTCGGCTGCACATCCATGATGCGAATCTCCCGTTCCACCACATCCCAAAGATGCTCTATTGGATTGAGATCTGGTGACTGTGGAGGCCATTTGAGTACAGCGAACTCATTGTCATGTTCAAGAAACCAGTCTGAGATGATTCCAGCTTTATGACATGGCGCATTATCCTGCTGAAAGTAGCCATCAGAAGTTGGGTACATTGTGGTCATAAAGGGATGGACATGGTCAGCAACAATACTCAGGTAGGCTGTGGCGTTGCAACGATGCTCAATTGGTACCAAGGGGCCCAAAGAGTGCCAAGAAAATATTCCCCACACCATGACACCACCACCACCAGCCTGAACCGTTGATACAAGGCAGGATGGATCCATGCTTTCATGTTGTAGACGCCAAATTCTGACCCTACCATCCGAATGTCGCAGCAGAAATCGAGACTCATCAGACCAGGCAACGTTTTTCCAATCTTCTATTGTCCAATTTCGATGAGCTTGTGCAAATTGTAGCCTCAGTTTCCTGTTCTTAGCTGAAAGGAGTGGCACCCGGTGTGGTCTTCTGCTGCTGTAGCCCATCTGCCTCAAAGTTCGTCGTACTGTGCGTTCAGAGATGCTCTTCTGCCCACCTTGGTTGTAACGGGTGGTTATTTGAGTCACTGTTGCCCTTCTATCAGCTCGAACCAGTCTGGCCATTCTCCTCTGACCTCTGGCATCAACAAGGCATTTCCGCCATCAAGACCTGCCGCTCACTGGATGTTTTTTCTTTTTCGGACCATTCTCTGTAAACCCTAGAGATGGTTGTGCGTGAAAATCCCAGTAGATTAGCAGTTTCTGAAATACTCAGACCAGCCCTTCTGGCACCAACAATCATGCCACGTTCAAAGTCACTAAAATCACCTTTCTTCCCCATACTGATGCTCGGTTTGGACTGCAGGAGATTGTCTTGACCATGTCTACATGCCTAAATGCACTGAGTTGCCGCCATGTGATTGGCTGCTTAGAAATTAAGTGTTAAGGAGCAGTTGGACAGGTGTACCTAATAAAGTGGCCGGTGAGTGTATATGTACAACTATGAAAAATAATCAACACGAGTTCATTGGAAAAACCTGCCTCTACCTACATTTTTACAAAACATGTTTCCAGATGAAATGAACACTAGATGCAGTAAAACTCAAACAACTTGTATTCCTTTTGGCACAAAACTAATGATTAAAGATTATCGATTTTTGGCACAAAACTAATGATTACAGATTATCGATTAAAAAATGCTTATTTGCTTAAAAGCCTTGCAAAATACTATGTTGTACTGACACTGTGTTCGTCTGTTGGTGCACGACTGAGCCATGGTTTCTCCTAAGCTGTTTTTCTCCATTCTGTCACCTGTAGCTTGAGTCGGGGACACTTAAAGGTTGTATCAGTGATTTCAGGCCCAAAAAAGGCCATAAACATAAATGATCACATTCATCTAATCTTTCCTAACGATCCGCTAGCTGCCCACCCCATAAGCATGCCGTCCAAAAACCGCGTCTCTGTATGCAGCCTAGGCTCTGAGATCTGCACGCAAAAACAAATGGGTACAACCACCACTCAAAACCAAAACAAACAGTGTTTCAACCAATCACCGACAGGGGCGGGTGTTTTGAGGTTTTGAGCTTGCGAACGGCTGGACGCGAAGTCGGAGCAACACCCCCACCCCTGGAAATAATCTGTATTGTACAAAGCGCAATACAAATAAATAAAGGTGACATCTTGACTTTTTCACCATAATGCATGATTTATAAATTAATACATTTCGATGTCTGTATCATATAATCAGTCTTTTCTGACATAGTAAACTTGCTCTGTAGCTCACCTGATACAGCATTGTAGGAACGAGTCCTGTGAAACACGAGTCATGATAAAAGAGCTCAAAGACATTTAGAAGCATCTAAAATTACATGGTTGCCTCAGCAAATGCTTTTGTTAACACTATCAGGTATGTTTAGGGTTTAATGTAGGTGGTACAGAGTTTTTATTTAATTAAATTTTTTATGTACAACCAATATATATAATATATATATATATATATATATATATATATATATATATATATATATATATATATATAACCCAGCCAGATTCACGTTCATCTGTTTTGTTCAAAGTTCAAAACTGAAAATGCTTTTGGTCGGACTCACTGGACATTTCACTTTAAAACTGTTGTGAAACCTGCAAGATGCAACATAATAGCATTTAGCAGAAATGTTGCCACAGGCACATTTTTCCAATGAGCCTGTGTCGATAATAAATAATAATAAAAGAGAAATAATCAAAATGACAAAAGCCCAGATATGGAATATGATATAGAATAGTGCCATTTTAGGTATTTAGAAAGAAGGAAATTAAGGATAGGATAAGGCTATATATAGGATGTGATCTCCAGGCAACTGACAGGCTCCATGTGGACTACAGGTGCCTGCAGATCTATTATGCCTGGAGAAAGCTGTCTGTTAGCATTTTAATTCCTGAAAATAAAAGATTGTGTGGTTACAGCATCTTACAGCAAAAGCAAACAGGGCCATGCTAATCAGACAAACTTTGACCAACAGGTCAAATAGTTGACAGTATAGATTGTTGAAATATCGTTTTGAATGGATTTGATATCAAATTAGATTCAGTCTATTTGATCAAAGGGTGGGATTGAAGGCTTGAGCTGAATTTGCATCATGTAGTTGGCAGAATCTGGGAAGTGCAGTAAATTAGAGGAGGCAGTTGACTTTTTACAGTCGGAATTAAACCACCCAGACCATGTCAAGCGAGTTCTTGTTGCCTCTCCACAGAGTCTACTCTGTTTAGACCCCATCATGATGAATGACATGTTCTACAAATGACAACACACAGTAGCTTGAACTGAAGTGTATGTCAGTACAACATTACAGTCCCCTTTTTGAAATAAAGGAACATTTCAAAATAGTCTGTATATATCAGTATTCTGGGATCAGAACTCACAAAAGAGGCGATTACTGTCACTGTATGGTTTCCTGATTAACATTCAAGCTCGCATTTGGTAGACTGTTACATTTTAACTACTAAATAGTCTCCAGTCCGATTTCTTTTTTTTTTTTTTCACTTGCACAGGCAGAAGGTTAAGCTCTGTCATGCTATAGTGTCTTGTCAGCATCAATGTTTAAGGTCAACTTATAACAAGATGTGTAGCTTTCCATGTGTTCCCATCATCCATCAGAAATTTCATTTTCATCATCCCCGCTGTTCCAGATGACATAATCCTTTTCAGGATGTTCAGCTGAGGATTTGCAGTCCAGGCCCATGTCTCCTACTGGAACTGTAAATGTAATTGTAGAGCAAAGAGTTGTCCATCAAAAAAATAGACGGAATGTCCAAGGGCTGTCTTTGGATCAATGCAGTCAGTATGTTGTATTGCAAAATTCGGTTCCAGGGCTCATGTGAGATCTTCAAATACTTAATACCTCTCAAGACACATGAGATAAAACTGGAGCATCAGCTCCCAGCACTCCTGGATTTCCTGTTATTGAGGAGGCTGAAGAACGGCATGCAATATCCATTCAGTCACTCAGACCATACAGGCTTGAAAATGTCAAAATCCAGTGCAGATATGATCAGTATAGTTCTCTGATGCAGAGCAACAACAGTGTTTCTGGCAATAACTGGGAAACAACAAGTTCCTCATGCAAACAACTGAATTATTAACAACAGCAAGTTCATCACAAGAGTGACATACAAGCTGACAGAACCTTATTCTATCCCAGTGCAGATGTAGATGTGCAGTACAGAAAATGACGGTTTCGGTACAAACAGTGTCTGTACGTGAAAGTCTCAGTCAAACATACTTTTCAGAATTTCAGAACCAGCTACATGTATCATTACATTTCGTGAGTTGAACTGGCCACAGTAGACAGCAAGTTGTATTGGTATTTAAATTTGAATGACAGGAAGATATCTGCTGCATTGCAATTAAAATAAGCCCAACATTTGCTGTGCAACAAAACAAATCATTACAAAATAATTTTTACTTATTATACCCATTTATTTCCTGATAATTAGCATTAACACATGTGCATGTTTTCCCTATTTTTTTAAAATACTGTATAAACAATTAACAGTCATCAAAACAGATGTTAAATTTGCCATTGCCTTCATGCAAAAGTCTACAAGAAAGAAATAAAGAAAGAAAGAAGAGTTTAACACACTTTATTTATATCAATACAACGTCAGCAAAACATCCAATCACATTATCCAAAAAAACAAAAATCAAGACTTATTGTAATATTGTAGTAAAGATTAACATTTCTTGACAAATGCATTTACAGCAACTGCGCCGTGTAAAACTCTCCATTGACTATCACCTGTAAGTTTTTCAATTGGTGGTTTGTATAAAACTCTCCAAACAGGTTTATTTTCATCATCTATTCCCAATTTCTCTCTCTACACTGCATCACTGCGTTCTGTTAAATTCACTTTATTTAAAACTTTTACAAGGCATTTAATTATACAAAACTTTACTCTGAACATCCTGCAAACTTAACTCTTCTAGCCCCCTCAAGTTCAGAAAAGGTCCAGACAGTCCTTTGAGATTGGGACTAAAAGAAATACTTGGAAAGGGATCTGTATTATTAGGAACCAGTTTCCCATTATAAAATTCAAATTACAGATTATTTTTTTCCTCTGTGAGTTTCTGTTTAAAAAAGTCCAGAATTTACCGACCGCACACCTAGATATGAGGCCATGGACTGAGCATTATTCAAGCCAGAACCAGCTTCATCCAACAGATGATGAAGTTTTAATGTCTTAGTGGTGCAGTCCAGGTGTAACTTCACAAGTAACATCAAGCCGAACGGCATGTGCAAGAAGTTCCTCCAAGAGCCAGTACAAATTGAAACGAAATTTAGTTTTTTCCTTTATAGATAGTTTTTTTATAAGGAGGGGGAGGGGGAGGGGGTGGTTTCTTGTTCTGGTTTCGATAGAGGCGCGATAAAATCGTTTTGAGCAGGAGTCGGGAATGAAACTTTGAACAAAAAAAATTCTCTCACCACGGTTGAGGTAACCACCTCAAAAAAGCATATATCAGAGAGGTGCCATCTGGTGGCATCTGTGGTTGAGGTAAGCATGATACTCATGCTTTGAGGTAAGGCGAAGCACTGCTACTTGGGCGGAGTGATAACTGCAGCACCTGAGACGCGCTCTCTGCTCCTCACCAGGGCGCGTCTCAGGTGCTGCGGTTATCACTCTGCCCAAGTAACAATGCTTCGCCTTCAGAGAATATAGTTCCCAGTATTTATACGATTAAAATATGTCTGTGTCTCATGTGACTTTGTTTTTTGTACACTCTGTGACTATACAAATCACAACATGTAAATAGGAAAATGTTTGCGTTATTTTGTCACTTATTTGGATTAGTATGCTAGCTGTAACCATTTACATCCAGTCTTTGTGCTAAGCTAGGCTAGCGGTGGGTGCATCAAACAGACTTATAGCACGCACGGAGATGAAAAATGTATGTATGGACTTATCTAACTCTGGGGGATAAGGTGAATAGGCTAAAGTCCCAAAAAGTCGGAGTGTTCCTTTAACAGATTATTCAAAGCTTGCAGCTCCCATCTTCATGGAGTCGGTACCCCGCATTGAAAAGGTTGTGGAGACCTTTTTGAGGACAGGTTTTATTTTAAAGCTGCAGGCAAATTTGTTTGGGGAAGTGAGGCCTAGGCCCAGGCGGTTTTATTTACTTCCTAAGGTTCACAAGCCTCGGGATAAATGGCCTAGCCCCTTCATGCCGCCCGATAGTCTGGGATTGTGGGAGCGAGAGTCACAGGGTAGCAGAGTTGGACTTTTACCGTAATCCCTTCTCTACTAAGCATTTTAGTTACATTAGGGATACTTATGACTTCTTGTAGAAGGTGAAAAGCTCCACAAAAGCTGAAAAAAAGAGACTCCCCTAGGATTAGAGGCAGTAAGGGATTGTTTTGCCAGGTTTCCCGAAGCTTCTCGACCGGAGGAGGCGATTCTGGAACTCTTGGAGTTAAGTCTGACTCTGAATGATTTTGAGTTTGAGGGTGACTTTTACCTACAGATTAAGGGTACAGCTATGTGAAAGAGGTTACGCAAATATATACATGGCCCAATGGGAGGAATCTGTCCTTCCTAAATGTGAGAAGGTCCCTTTCTCTTACTTTCAATTTCTGGATGATGTTTGGGGAGTGTGGGATCACAGTCAACAGGACTTTGAAATCTTCTTAGGGGTATTAAATGCACATCATGCTTCTATTAATGTTAAAGCAGTTATAAAAGAACAGGCCATCGAATTTCTTGATACAGTGGTATACAATGGGCCGGAGTTTCTATCCACAGGGCAGTTGGATTTCAAAATGTTCTTCAAAGAAACAGATACTCATGCTTTGCTGCACCATCAGAGCTATCATCCAAGACATACGTTTAGAGGTATAGTATTATCTCAGCTGCTGAGGTTCAGAAGAATCTGTTCGCAAGAGGAGAGCTTTCAGGAGGCTAAGTTTACGTTGTTCCGAGTAGGACTGGGGCGGTATGGATTTTTTCTTACCGCGGTTGAAAAGCAAAAAATTCCCGCGGTATTGCGGTAAACCGCTATTAGCACCATCCCGTGAAAAACTGAGCCCCGCGCGCGCGCAATACATCCCGCGTGCACACAAGCGCACACACAAAAGGCTAGCCTTGTTTATACTCGACGCGTCCGCATGAGCGCGAGTCTCCGTTGACTGCGCGCGTAGCTCCCCAGAAGGACCAGGCGTTTATACTTGACGCGCTCGCAGTTGTGCTATTCTGTGAAACGACAGCGGCGACTGAAGTAATTGTCCTCTTAACCATCATCAACGTGAGAAGAAAGGTCCACACGTGACAATATTTATTTTAGTACATCACCACCAATAACACTACAAAAAGAATCGAGTAAAATCCAGTAAACCCTGAGATTATTACCTCAGTGATATTAGAAGAAAATATGTGGATATAAAAACATGTAGGCCTATGTATTTCATACAACTCAATTAACGATCTCTTAAATATTTCTTATTTCACTAAACAATTAAGTTTCATGGACATTTTATAAAACATGGAACTTTATTTTTATTAAAATGGCTTATGTCTGCTATAGGGTCATTTTGTAAATGTAAGAAACTATTTTAGACGCACAAACTTGGTGCCGGTGCAGTGAGACATACATGCTTGCTCAGCCAGATTCGGCTCGAAGTTGTTCATCTTCGGTTGCGGGGCCGTGCGCGATGTTACAAAGAGTATTGCGCACCCAACGCGCGCGACCGCCCACACCGCAATGACGTCATTTTTGCCGCGCGCACCTTCGCGCTCGTGTGGACGCGTCGAGTATAAACAAGGCTTTAGGCAATTGAACTTAATAAGGAACATGTTTATTTAACATTTATTATTTCACATTTAGAACAGGAACATTTAGAACAGAAATGGAATGATGTCTAGACAAAACGTGCACATGTGCAGGCACTTTTTTTTTTTTGCGGTTATGACGGTGACGAGCTCAGACGAGCTCAGGTAGGGGTCACGTGACCGTGGTATTGCGGTAATGCGGTAACCGTCCCAGCCCTAGTTCCGAGCTCTTTGGTATTTAAATTTGCAATGCAGCAGATCTTCCTGTCATTCAATTAAAATAAGCCGAACATTAGCTGTGCAACAAAACAAATCATAAAAAAAAAATGTTTACTTATTATACCCATTTATTTCCTGAAAATTAGCATTAACACGTGTGCATGGTTTCCCTATTTTTTTTTTAAAATACTGTATAAACAATTAAAACGGTCATCAATACAGATGTTAAATTTGCCTATGCCTTCATGCAAAAGTCTACAAGAAAGAAAGAAAGAAAGAAAGAAAGAAAGAAAGAAAGAAAGAAAGAAAGAAAGAAGCCAGCACAGTTCAGATTTTGATTATCTATGAGAGTACTTGTAAGCCAGAGTATTTCTTAGCAGCCAAAGTGCATCTTTCTATACAATGGACCATTTCTTTTCTGCATTCGACAGCTTTTTCTTCTCCTAGTTATTTATGAAAGGATAACTCAGTAGAGGTCAGACAACAGTAAGCAGTTTGTGATTAAAAACTATTAGCGTGTGACCAGAGTTGTGACACTGTGTGCACATGCTCACGGAACACAGGTTTCAATTCAGCGTACATCATGTCCTGTTCACAGATCGATCTCTCCTCTCCTCTCTCTCTCTCTCTCAAAATGGTTCCAAAACACCACAACAGAATGGTTGCACGTCTCAGAGCAACACACAGTGGTGTTTTGATACTGAATGAATTTGCGTTTGCGCTTCCAGATTCCTGAATAAACTAGCCATTTTGGACAAATTGGTTGAGTAAATGATTCAATGACTCACTTATTAAAACTGTGAAATGTCAGTACCTGCTGGTGGTTTTATTAATTTTTTTGCTTTTGCTTTTTTAAAAATTATTTTATATGGCTATTTTCAAAAACATATCAATCTCATTACACTATGTATGTGCATTATGTATGCAATTTGTTATCACAGTGTAAATGTAATCAAGCCAACTTTGAGCTGCATTAAACAGTCATTGTGAATACATCTACATTTAAACACACACATGCACAAGAATTCACATTGATTTTAAGAATGCCATCATGAGTATAAGCCAGATGTGGACCCTCAAGCTCAGACTCCTCTGATGAAACTGACATTTGTCTTTATTGAGGTTCAGTCCAGCCTCATTAGTCTGGCTCAACCCGGTGCATAGGTCAGCAATGAGTAGATAAGTTGATGCTCCATAAATTATCCCGTTGTCTAGGTAACACTGGACAACCCTCCTTGTTAGAATCCCTCAAGTCTACACGTATGCCACCTGTCTTCTTTGTGACAATAATAGGGTACATCCATTCAGAGTCTGTTTTGTCTATTATTCAATTTTCCACACATCATTTAAGAGATAGCATAATGAATGTGCATTCATATAATTTCATGTGCAGACGCAAGTCATGGTATTACATTTCTGTAGAGGACATACATGATTCATCTCATTTATAGAGTGCCTTTCAGAAAATTAACCCACAAGAAAAGTCAGTCAATATCCAACATATTGGCAGGATTATTTTAATTCATTTCAGATTTTGTCTTCTAAAAAACACTGTTTATGTGTTAATATGTATTATTAAGCTTGTAAAAAAAAATCCTGATCATATTTTATAGTAGTTTTTTTTATTTGTATTTTGTTTATGGTAGACAAACTACACTGGATTCACCTCAGGATGTACACTTAATTAGTGTAGTGTAGTCTTTTGTTCATGCAATCCCTCACCATGCATACTCTTTTTGCATCCACTATCCAGAGCTTCCACTTAATTTCATTTAAAGCCACCGTTAACAACTGTTAACCTGATACCTGCAGCTTAAGACCAGTGAAAACATTATTTCATAGCATTCATTCCACATTTATTAGAATTCTAGGTGATATTATTATGTTATCAAGATAAAGCAATGCTGTCAAGAGTACAGCCAATCTTTCCTTTAAAGCCGGCATGAAGCGTAAGTTGTGATGGCCTTTTCGTTCCTAATGTAATGTATATCCAAGTGAAACGGCTTCTGGAACAAGAAAAAATGTTAGGTGGGATTTGATTTTGTCCATGGGGAATTGATTGGATGGATGTGGTTTGCTATTGGTTGATCTCATGTGAGTGACAGGTTGTCCCGCCCTCGGGCCAGTAAACATCATCAGAGAAGAGTTCAGCTGCAAGAGGGAGGGGAAGTTATTTTGATTAAAGATTGCGAGGGCACATGCATTTTTAAAATAAAATAATGATGTGCACGCATAAATCATTTATAATAAATTACTTTTACTTTTTACTTAAGGATTACTTTAATATTCTAGCATTTAGTTATATGATGCAAATTCAAAGAAATTCATGTACTTTTACATGGCTAAATAATATTTGGGGTCACTGAATGTATTCACTCTATGTGTAACGTATGACGGTCAGTAAGAGCTGTGCATGCCTCCTACGCCGGAGATCATGGTTCGATTCCCTCTCAAAGTGGGTCGAGTAGGACTGGTTACATACAGTATATTCACAGTATATCAGTACACTCAGTTATACAGGTTGTTGTAACTGAAGTGCATGTTATTTTCCTGTTACAATTATTATTATTTTTTGGGGGCAAAATTAAGGGCAATGTCTTATTTCCCCAAGTTTTATATTCCACTTCAGGTTGCTTTTCTTATATTTGTCTGAAAAAGTTTATGTTTTGCAGTGCTTTTGTGTAACCACTGCATTTTTACTTTCTGTCACGTCTGTTGTATCAACATTCACAGACTCATATTGTCTTCTCAAGTCTTAAATCAGACATCAGACTCCAGTCTGGTCATGTACCATTTCACCATCCATGTCTCTGAAGCCACATGTTGTGACAAGCTCACGTAGCGCTGCCACATCGTGATACATGAACTTTCACACAGCAGCTCTCTGTGATTGTCTTCAACCATTGAAATACGCTTCATTCTTCACAGATGTCCTGAAGAAACTTTTGTCCTTGCAACTTTTTTTTTTAACCTGATTGAATAAAGGGAATGTCTGTCATTTACCTTTAAAATGTTGTGGGTCTGATCTTTAATTAGTGCCTTTATTTATCTTCTTCAGTGCTACTCTCCTTTTCTCTTTCATCCCTGTTCTCATTTGATCTCACTTAATGTTTGATAAGGAAGCAAAAAGCATTTGGTTGTGAATTGCTCCCTACCCTGCTTCTCACCCCTTTTGATTTTATTTTATGGTGTGCAGATTTTCTCTCATATGTTCAGTTTCAAAAAGCAAAGCAGTATGGATGAGCAAACTACATTTTTGGTGAGCCACGTATTAAAATTTTAAAACGACTTGCATTACAGGGAGCATGATTTGTAGAATATTATTATTTTTCATTGTTCACTGATCCCCACACACGGGCTAGACATATTATTGTTTAAATTAACTATATAGACAGCTGTCTACAAATGCTGACAAATTATACATCTTTTCAAAGGTCTGTGGGTTTAGTGTTAGTATTCGGTCTCTGCTTTATCATAGACATGCTTCAGCAGCAATATAGTAATGTGTGTTGGAAATACAAATGAAAACATGCACAATCAAAAGACCTTCATTACAAAACAGTAATCGCGGAATTAATCCAATCAGTCACATTTGGGCAAATTGTTAAAGTAAAGTAAAGCATCCATTGAAAAACATCCAATAGCACTTTTTGTCCCCAAAAGAGTAAAATCAGTGAAATATTGATATTGTCCATTGTTTAAATCAGATTTTACACGGGAAATCTCACAAAATCTCTCGGCATCAAACTTTAGAGTAGACAAACATGGCAAACGACGGGCAAGAGGAAATGGTGATTATAGTTCTGTATATTCTACAGATTATAGACAGCTTTTTACAGAAAAATTTTGGACAAATGGACAAAGCCAACTGTTGAGTTAAAATAAAAATAAAAATGTAACCCAACAGTTGGGTTTGTCCATATTTGACCCAAATTTGTGTTGAAACAACCATGCCTTTTTTATTTATCTTTATTTTATTTATATAAATCTGATAAAATAATCTGTGGAACCATCAACATAATCTAAAGCTTTCCCAAAGGGGAGAAATTGGCCCAATTATATTGTATTGTGTACAAACAAATGAGCCAGTCTCCAAAGTTTATTTTTCATAATAGGGCAGTAGTTTTAAAAGTTTTAATAGGACCCTTTTCTAAGATTTTACAGTCCTACATTGAATCACTGAAACTCACAATTAATTTTAAAAAGATAGATATGCATAGATATGCAATGATAAAAAGTTCCCAGGACTTAAAAATGTGGAAATTGGTTTAGGATCTGAATACTTGGCAGGACATTTCATCAATGATGGCAATTGAACTCTTTATGATGAAAGACGAGACATTTTATCTTGTGAAGTTGGGAGCTTATGAGGATACTAGATGTACTTTTTATGCAAAATAAAATGTTCCAAAGAGCATATTTTTTTTTAGTCCTGTTGCAGATACTGTGCTTTATAATTAATTTTGCAAAAAGTTTTGAACCAGGACCCACTCATGAATCAAGATTTATAACACTGGGGCCAACATTTACTGTAAAGTCTTTGGTAATGTATATCTATCTATCTATCTATCTATCTATCTATCTATCTATCTGTATATCTATCTATCTATCTATCTATCTATCTATCTATCTATCTATCTATCTAACTATATCTATCTATATCTATATCTATATATATCTATATATATTAGGTTTTCCCCATCTTTGGAACCCCATTTAACCTCTGATAATGCAGCAACATCTGTTTTTGTTCTACTCATCACTGAGACCGTTCCAATGGCCTAGAAGACAGTGACGATATATATCAGAGCGATTCTTATCGGCTTCTCTGTTACTTATGGAGGTTAATGACATTTGGTAGACATTTTAGTAAAGCAGCATATCATGATTCAGGCCATGATGATGAATGCAGCTAATGGCTTTATTTGATGTCTTATCTTCTTTGTGCCACATGAGCGGACGAGAATATATGAGCAGAGCGCTGAGGCTGATTGACGAAGGAGATCCGTTGTTCACATTTATTGATTGTTGCCATGTGAAATCATTACTGTTCAAAGTAATTGGATATTCATCTTACTGCAGATAAAGAAATGAAAATGTAACAGCTTTGTCTAAAAGACACTGAAAGACATACAGAGAGTGAAAGAGACAAAGTGCGCTCAGAACATTTCTAAAATGCCAAACTGAATGCGCAAGCCACCCATGTATCTTGTCTTTTCACAGTGTCAGTGTAATTTGAGTTAGACCTTCAGCACAGTGG
The DNA here is from genome assembly GCA_031834385.1 of Semotilus atromaculatus. Taxonomy (NCBI): domain Eukaryota; kingdom Metazoa; phylum Chordata; class Actinopteri; order Cypriniformes; family Leuciscidae; genus Semotilus; species Semotilus atromaculatus. Next base: position 23,374,755 of record JAULUF010000052.1, read on the forward strand.
CAATGTAGACAGGTAATAATGCATAAAACAGTTCTGGATATGTCTGTCTACCTGTCTACTTGCTGTCCAAGCTGCCTAAAATAATGGCAATGAGCCTGGTATGTGCTGAAAGATGCAACAAACATGAACATTGCACAATAAATGTGTAAATAAGCATAAAAAATAGGATTTGTGCTTTATATCACGTTGTTCATATGTGTTTTATATAATATGAAGTTGAGTTTTGCTTAAAGGAACACTCCACTTTTTTTTGGAAATAGGGCAATTTCCCAACTCCCCTAGAGTTAAACAGTTGTAGTGTTACCAATCTCCGGGTCTGGCGGTAGCACTTTTAGCATAGCTTAGCATAGATCAACTGTTTAACTCCAAGGAAGTTGGAATATTAGCCTATTTCCAAAAGAATGGAGTGTTCCTTTAATGGAACTTGTTTCACTTTGTTTTAATATTTGTTTTGTTTTCCAACAAGCACATTTTCCAATAAACATGAAAAACAAAATTGCACAAGATGTTCAATTAATTTCTTACTCCTCTGCACCCAAGCATAAACCACTTGAAGTTTCCAAATTATACTATACAAAATGAATACAAATATGACAAATGCCATTATTACACGGTTGCCTAAAAGGATTCTAAAAGGAGTCTTGGAGGAAATTTCTCAATAATCAAAACAATTGAAGGCAATTAAAATTAAAAAGGTGTCCCTTCAAACATGTTACAGTCTTAAACCCATCACACTATATTCTCAGTTTTGTCATTTATATTTTTGGAAAATAAAAAAGGGGGCATTTTTTTTGCTGAGTGTCACCAGATGGGAAAAAAAGTGGTTTTAGTTAATAAAAAAATAAAAATAAAAAAACATAAGCAGAAACAGTTGCATGTGTAATTAATATTGTTATGTAGGGTATATGAGCAGTTGGTAAATGTTTGATTGTTATATAACAAACTAAGTAAAAGATGTCTCTAAATCAGAATATCATTAAAGGCCTTGAATGGCTGAGCTTGTTGGAGCTTTCTTTTGTGCTTAATGATGGGGTATTTGGAAAATTAATCATGTAGTTTAAAAAAAATGCAGGTGTAATAATTCTAGAAATTACCCATATATTCCCTATTCTAACGTCTTTTCTTTTGCTTCACGTTTTTATTGATATGTATTTAAATATTATAACTTGATTTACATACTAATGAGAGTGACATGTGAATTATGTATGATAACCAGTATGATAACCCATATGTGACCCTGGATCACAAAACCAAGTCGCACGGGTATATTTGTGGCAATAGCCAACAAAACACTGTATGGGTCAAAATTATAGATTTTTTTTTATTTTTATGCCAAAATCATTAGGATATTAAATAAAGATCATGATCCATGAAGATATTTGGTAAATGTCCTACCTTAAATATATCAAGTTTATTTTTGTAAGTGGATGCAGCACAATCACGAACAGAAATGGAAACCTTTAAAGGCGATTTCTCCATATTTAGATTTTTTTGAACCCTCAGAAATTCCCGATTTCGAATAGTTGTATCTCGGCCAAATATTGTCCTATCCTAACAAACTACACATCAATTGAAAGCTTATTTATTGATGTATAAATCTCAATTTTTAAAAAATGGACACATAAGACTGCTTTTGTTGTCCAGGGTCACATATTCAGAATTTGTCCTCTGCATTTATGGTTCCTTCACGTGCTATCAGATATTTCGTAATTACGAGCTCATCGCATTAAAATTCTGAGTTGAGAGGGTGTACATACCCAATTTTTTTAACTAGGAAACGATATTTACGATAATTCTGATAGCATGTGAAGGCAGCATTTACCCATCCAAGTTGGTGCACACACACTGCAAACCGTGGGAGCGATTGGGGTTTAGGTCCCTTGCTCAGAGACCCGCAAACTTTAAGTTACCAGTCTGACCATTAGGCCACAAACATATTCATTTAAACAATAAGTGTAATACTATAATTTATTGAAATAGATGCTAAATTATGTCTGTAAACATAGGGGGCATACATGTTTATCACAGAACTTTCACTGTGTTTGGGGACTCCGTTCACAAATCCCTCAGTCCTTATGGGCTACCTAGACCCACGTGGCACACACTGGTCTCACGGCCTCTGTATTGATCTGTTCAGTTGCATCAGCATCAACCAAATTGCTGTGGTCAGTCGTTCTATAGCCAAGAACGCTGGGAGTATAACGTGCAGTTATTAGCTTGGCAAGTGCTGAATGTTTAAGTCCCTCAAGACCTGAGAATCTTGGCTCAATCATTGTGAAGCAATTCTGAGCCAGATAAGCAATACTACGATTGAAGTTACACAGTTTGCACTGTTACACTGCTCAGGAAAAGAAAAGGAAAAGAAAAATGATCAGCCTGAGCAAAAAAGCACAGCCATTTTCTCCACCTGTTAAAATAATAATAATAAAAAAAGTTTGCATTTACATTATTCCAAACCCATATGACATTTTCTTTTATGAAACGCAGGAGGAGCAATTTTGAATAATGTTCATGCTGCTCTTTTCCATACAAGAACATAAGAGTGTTTGAGAACTAACAGTGGAAGTCGAAATGTTCAGTCAAAAACAGCTTAAATTTTGTCCTGTTCGTCACACAAAGCTGTTGTATCTTTTGTACAATTGAAAACATAATATGAGCCGGAATTTCATAAAAATCAAAACAACTAAAGCTGAAGGTCATATCACACTATTCTTATCTTTGACACATTAATTATTTCCCTGTCAGCGTTTACCAAAAAAGTTGTCAGCCAGCATTAGCATTTTTTTTTTTTATATTCACAACATTTCCATGGCCCCCAGAATATTTTGTTGTATGACGGAAACAGTCAATATAGAAATCAACAGTCAAAAATAAAAAGAACAGAGCCCATGTTTAAAAAAATAAAAAATAGAAGAAAATAAAGAAAATCGTGTTTTTGTCAAAGACTTCCTCCGGATCGAATTCAGATTGATGATCAAAACATAGACGAAGTAGATCGATCAATAACCAAACCTTGCAGTTGTATACTTCTTAGTGGATTCAACATTTAATGTGGAAATGTTAGGCAGTTTTGATTAATATGTTGTTGAATGTTTGATGAACAAATTAGCTTACTTGTGCGTAAACAACTTCAATCTGCTCCTTCTGGTTGCGCAGATTTTCTTTGTTGGTTGTTTTTGGATCTTGAGGTGCTGCACTATTTCTGAAGATCTGTAACAGCATGGAAAGCAGGGAAAATAAAATGGGGAAGACAATTAAAAATGAAAGCATTTCTTGTTAAATAAACCACAATAAAAGTGGCAAGTTAAAAGTGACATGTCAAACATCTAAATTGAAAACCTTTTTTTACAAAAATAAAGAGACCACAGATAAACAGTTTGTCTATTTGCAACTTCAAATCACATCAAATTATCATAAACACTACATTTTTATTAATAAGTTTATTAAAAAATATATTAATAGATTTTTTTATAAGTTTTAAATCAAGCCAATTTTGTCCTCTACTGAGTTAAGGAAAAAGGTGGTTAACCAACCAACCAACCAACTAACCAACCAATCAATCAATCAATCAGACATTCAGTCAGTATTGTATGGTTCCAGACGTGTACAATTTGGAATAATGTACGATGTGTATCTCTAGACAGTTGCTGGTATGCTTTCATTGTAAGATAAAGAGCAGCATGGACATTCTTCAAAAGGTCTCTTTTTGTGTTCCACTGAGTCATACAGGTTTTTGGGATCTTAAACGTGATAAGTGATTGTGAATGATGACAGAATCACTAATGCTTGAAGGTTTAAGAAAAAATAGCTCACTTACTACACGATTTTCTACTACCATTATTAAATTGTCTATTTCACATGGTGGCTGGACTAGTTGGATAACTGCAGTAAAAATGTGGCATGTCTACAGTAAATGTGGCTGTCATTTCCTTCTCCTAATGGGGGCTCAACATAATTAATGATTAAGTTGTCACTGTATTAATTATCTGGGGACAGCACTAACTGTTGAACAGATAACCGAAGGCCATAACAGCAGTTGCTTTTGAATAGAGGCTCAGCTTGCACAGCCTTGAACCAAGGTGAGTACACTGTTCTGTGATTGCACGCTTAAGCTGAAATGTAAACTAGTCAGAGATAATTATAGAATGGGGCATTAGGAGACGACTCATTGTGCCCTTGTAATCCATGCATTTGGTTGTCATGGCAGCAATAATAAAGAACGTACTTGGGAGGAAATGGCATCAGTCGACTTTCCGAATGTAGAGCAGGTACCATGTATCATCTCTTTTGAGAGCTACGATAAACCTCAAGATAGATTTTTAAAACTGCACTTTTTTTCCCCTGAGATCAAATGAATTAGGATAATATTTATGTCATTTACAGCCCTGGATTATGTTTGGGAATGTTTGATGTCACTGCAATCGGATGTTGAATGAGTCATTATACAACAATAACACACCAAATGGCTCCAACAGCCTATGGCGGAAAGGGTAAAGCATATATATAACAAAACGTTGGTGAGGTGTCAGCAGTGGCTAATGCATACAAAGCAGGACAAACTGATAAGAGGAGAAACAGAAAAGGAAAGAAGATCGTACATCATCCATTATATGAAAGTGTCTTGTGAACGCATATGCCGACAGTTGCAAAGTTCCAGCATGTTAAAGAACAATACAACATCAAATATACAATTTGGTGTGTTTCTTTCATCTTTTGTCTAAAGATTTTGATGTGAGAAGTCCTTGAAGCTTGAATCTTACAGTGCAAACATGATCAATTATGGATTAAATAGATGTGCCTATCTTTAATTTATTCATCGCCTTGGCTCTGTACTTTATTTCAAATCTTGACAGCTCAAGTGATTTTCTATGTATTGTTTCGGTGTAAATATTCTACCTTTAGAATATCTGCCTGAAGATACTGCAAATAAACCAATCACAGGTGACTGTCATGCAATCATTTCCATAATTAGCCCAATCTAGGTCATGTAAATATTGCACACTGTACAGTTATGGAATGTAGGAAGAAATCATGGAGTTAATTAAACAGTGTAACACCATAAGGCTCGGTTAAATTCTGATCATGTTTATTTGCACATTATTACAATCTATATTTGAAGCTTTTATTCTTCAGATGATGTTTACATTCTCTATAGCTATTGAACTATTCCTGCATACAGGAATACAACAGAATGTTCTGAAAAAAAAAGACAGACAATTTTTCCTACTCTTTTCTGGAACTCTTAACTTTAGATGCTTGTTCTTTCAATATGCTACACTTTTGGTAACTCTGCAGAGTAATATAATAAACATTAATCCTCATTAAATTCCTTAACAACTGCATACAAGAGTGTGTGGGATTGCAAAATGTAGGCCATGAGATTGTTGCCATGCTTTCGCTTATCTGTATATTGTAACAGGCTCAGTGGAGAAAAAAAAAAAAGCCTCTACCTACATTTTTGTAAACCTCCAAAAATGTAGCTATACAATTCACTGTAGTTTCCAGCTGAAATGAACACACATGGCAGTCAAACACCAACAACTTGTTTTCCTTTTCACACAAAATCGATTACAGAGGCAGATTATCGATTTGACTATTTTTGATGCAGTTCCTTGCACAATACTATGTTGTGACCTCAAAAATGTAATGTGCTTTTAGTGCCACTAACTGGACATTTCACTTTGAAGGTGCTGTGAAACACACACACACACACAAAAAACAATATAATACCAATTTTTCCAATGAGCCTGGGATGGAATATTGACTTATACACCTTTCTTTTAATGTTTGGAAACAATATTGGTTTCACCCTTGCTCCAGAATTCAGTTTCTAAGATTTGACTTTTCTCAGCTGCCTATTGCTAACATTTTGGACTTGGGAATAAATCAATTAATCAATGATTTCTAGTATCCTGAATATGGGATTAATTGGGATTGGTTACATGATGGAAACACACAATTAAATTATGAATGAGTCATGTAAACATGGAAACCCAACTGTCATATTCAAATTGACCCAATATTCCAGTTAGCCACTAGAAATCCAAAAGTGATCTGTCATGTCTATATATTAATCAGAATATATTCATGTACCTGATTTTCATAACCTGATTGAACAAAAATTCCAGGTTCTAGAAATTCAAATAAGACTGCTGTCATATGCCTATACTAAACTAATATTATTCTTAGTCATCTAAACCCTATTTATATTCAAATGTGCATGTCCAAATTAAAGTAAATATGGAACGTATACATTTGCAAATTCTGAATGAGAATGAACTAGTTAGTTAAATTATATAAATAAAAAAAAGCACCATAATAAATGGCCAGAGTGAGTGTCTTCAGTACTTCTGGTAGGAAATAGCAGGAAATAAATTCATTTCTTAATTTACCCAGATTATGCAAATTACATAAAAGAATATTCGGACACCATCAATGCATGTAGATTGCTTTATTGGAATAAACCAGAATATAAACCTTAATTGGAAAATTATTTATCAGTCAATCTGCCCCATGTGATGACTACACTCTCTATTTTCTGCACCCCTGCTTTTCCTTCTCACATTAGTCCATTCACAAGCAAACCTTTAATTAGCACAGTATATACTGTACACCTCAGGAGTAAGTCTGCCCACATTTGTGACTAAATACTTGAGCAGTCATGGATCGAGTCAAGTACTGTCCAAATGTTTCTTAAATAACTGGGAGCGAGTCTGACTTTCTGCTAAGATTGATCCTGGAAAGATTGAGGAAATTATGTTTGTTTTTCCCTTAAAATTTATGTTTGAGCTCAGCATCTCAGTAAACCCTACAGAAACAAGGTCCATCTGGAGCAGGAGGGGGAATTATGTAAATCTGCCCCTCTGAGATGAAAGCGAGGAGACATCATAGTTGAGGGTGAATTTGGCTGCTCTGGGTCTGAGGAGGCCGCACACAGAGACTGCACAAGAGAAAAAGCTCCAGGAGACTTTTTGAAAGGAACAAGCTAGATAAAAGGGTTCTACAATGAATTACGGCCTGTGGGAAGCTTTTATGCAAGTCTTTTTTATTTATTTATTTGTGTCACTAAGGCACCACTGGCACTGAGATATTTTGAACACACATTGAATGATATGACTAAATAAAAGCACAATTTGTCTGATGGAATTTGCTAATTTGGGTTGTCGTTGCAAGAAGATTCATTTTGGCAGCAGATGGGCGACCATAAGTTTTGTGTTCTCGGCAGCATTCCTCCACAAATCCTTCAAGAAGGTTCAAGAATGGATAAAAATCTCTTTTACGACTGGTGGTGGGGCTACTTAGATATGGATTTGGTGAGTGTTCGAACTGTGTCAGAGCTCTTGGGGGTTCTCCTCCTCTCGCTAATTTTTGAAAGTGGACCAGGGGGTTGATAAGCCCTTATATGTAAAATAATAATAATAATAAATATAGCTGCAAGCAGCAATTATCGGGGCCAAATACAACAGAAGCAAACAAGGAAGCTAACACCACTGCAACTGCAAAAAATTTTAAATAAAGACATGGAGACTATTTTAAGCAAAATGGTTGAAAATCCACAAATACATTGAGTTGTAATGAGAGATAATTGCTTATAATATAATTTCATTACAATTCTTGACCACAAGGGAGTGCTGCCCTGAAACCTTTTGAGTGCCTTCAGGGCATGGTGCTGTAGACACATACTGGGTTTTGTAATGATATGCCAATGCGTTAGTAAAACATAGCTGATCCAAAGCTGTAGCTGCAATGTAATTAACATGACAGCCATGTTTTTCAAGATACACCAATGTCATAATGGTCTATGATAGCAACTGACACAAAGACACTGCATGTCAATTTTGAAGTCATTTAGTCCAACGGTACTGTAGTTGGAGACAATTTCATTGCTTTGATCAATCATAGCGCCACCAAGTGGTGCAGTCCCACCACTTTTTTGTGTCCTCAGAGTGCCCCCATACATAAGTGTAAAGTTTTGTGAAAAAATATCACATTTAATTTAGGAGTTTGTAAGGGATCTCAAAGCTCAAATAAGGGGAATAGTATAATCAATAATCAACAATTCATAATTAATAACTGATCATATATGAGTTATCACCTACAGTTTTAGATTATCCCTAAAAGGGAATACCTTGCCAAGGTCCTTATATGGGCAACTAAACGCAACGGATTGCACTGTTACACATATAGGCAGGCAAAAATAGGGCAATTTTATCAACATTCACTCACAATGGATTATAATTAAACATTAATATATCAATTGTCTAGAATCTATTTCCTCATGGTAACTTCTAATGGAATTGATTCGTTATCAAATGGTCTGTTCGTCCCAAGATCAAACCTCCAAGAAAAGTTATTACAGATTTTCAAGAAAGACCATTTCTCTTGGCCATGAAAATTAGACTTTCTGTTCTGTAAACGAAATACTGTTTAAAATATTTCACAATCATAAAGCTTGCAGCTTGATCAAACACTCAAGGGACCTCGAAATTATGATTAGACAGTCAGTAAGTGAATATAAGGTATTTAATACAGGAAAAACTACGGATATCAATGACTACAGTTACACGGAATAAATGTATTTACAGCACAATAAACACAAAACGAAAGTGAAAGCTTAAAGAAAGAGAAAGAGAGAAAGAGGGAGAGATTGTTCAGCAGTTCTGGCAAAATCACAGACAGAGGAACCTTATGGGACAACAAGGAATCAAATCACCCAAACGGGGCATAACCACAATACTTGCAAATAGGTAGCTCTCTTGTGTTGAAAGGACGGCGTGCGTGTGTCGGTCCTTCGAAGTTGAACGTCCCTGAGGTTCTTCCAGGCGAACGGATTCGCGGCAAGTTTAAGTGTTCCTCAAAAGCGAGGTTGCCAAAGAGATAATTTAGGCTAAGTTCGTTTCACTCGTGTGGAAATGAACAAAGGAGAATTACGAAAAGGAAAATAAAAACTGAACAAAAGAAAACTGAAGACGAACACGAGGGATGACGAGTTGAAGAAGCTGAGGGTAAGGAAGGTAAGAGCTAAGAGTTCAGCTCTTAAAGATATGAAATTCACACCTCCTTTCGGATGGGTAACCAATCACCTAAGAGAGATCTGTGAAAATTTCTTTGTCTTGTCAGGACGATTCATCTGCATAAGTTATGACCGTGGCCGAAATTCGTCATTTTTCCTCCGAAGATGATTAAACATCACAAGACACATTTTATCATAACCTTATACATATATCTGGCTCAGTCGGACAAAGAGGAGTACAAAGACATCAAGCACGACATGTAAACTTGAATTCCTATCATTGTTACATCTCAATGCGTAATAACAAGTATTTATAATTCACATGATATTACGATAAAATCATAGATATTCCAATATGACTTGAGTAAGCAGACACATAAAAACATATCAAATATATCTTAGTAAATGTCTTTAAATGAGGAAATTCCTGAAAAGTTCTTATGTATGTGTGTGTGTGTGTGTGTGTGTGTGTGTGTGTGTGTGGGGTTGCGTTTTCCTCGGCCTCGAGAACTGATTAGAATCTCTTTGAAGCTGGGACCTAAAGTTGGGTAATGTTGGTGAGGTGTTCTGGTAAGAATCGCAGAGTCGTAACTGGTGTCAGAAAGCAATCTAAAGCCCAGACCCGTTGGCACCGACCTGGCAATTTAGAGTGTCACGTGTCCTAATTTACATTCAGGAGTTCAAAGGCTAAAAGCTCTTTGGGTTTTAGCAAGAATGTGCATTACATGATTCATTGATACGCTACAAGTTATAGACATTTGTATGAGCACAAAAAAAATTTCGACTTTGCTCGACTTTGATTGCATTTTTTTCACGACTTACTATCAAAAATTTGACATTTAGATATTAGTTAATAGCCAATGTCCTGTTTTTGATTTCCTTACGATGGTTTCGTCTCAATCGGACAAACGGTTTCAACGATATTAACAAAAGTTGTTTCAACCATAAATCACAATGTTGCACAAACCATGAGGCGAAACCTAACATGTTTGGTATCGTTGGACTTGGGAAGGATTCAGGAATCTAAGGAGATGTCGACTGCCGTGAAAATAAGTCAACTAAATCCAAAGTTATAAGCATGTGAATATTTTATTTTACCACTAGGTGGCGCTGGCTGAAACTTCTCAGGTTCCTTCAGGGCAACATGCCGGTGACCCATACTGAGTTTCATAACAATACACTAATGAGTTACAGCATTTACTACAAAATTAAAAATGGCAGAAGCCCAAAATGGACGAATGGATATCATTCGACTCAGAATGCCGCCCCGAATCTAAAGAGACCATTTTTAGGTGAGACCATTTTGCCGAAACGCAGCATGTAGTCTCAAGTCATGCTTGTGATGATGTACCAAGTTTGGTCTGAATACGCTAAAGCGAGATATAGGGCCCTATCTTGCACCCGGCGCAAATGACTTTGTACACTGACGCATGTACAGTATCATTCCTATTTTGCACCCACGCAAAGCGGACTTTTCCCTCCACAGACGCACGCCGGCAAACTAGAGAATGAACTTGCGCTCCCTGGGCGGTTCAGCGCAAAAAATGAGGCGTGTTCCGGTGCAAACAATCCCTGGTGCTATTTTGCAGTTCCAGAAAACAATTGCGCCACGGACCAGAAAAAACCTAGTCTAAAGTCAGTGGCGCGTTGAGCGTACATTCAGATGCTATTTTAAGCGCGCATGCTTGCTTGGTCATACAGATTGTGAACAATGCGCACACACTGTAGATGATTCTCTCATCTACACAGATGCATTTTCCTTTTTGCAAATGATACATTTTATAAGTAAAAATATTAAAACACGAGGGAAATCATTGTTGTGTCCATGACGATGGGAAAAATAGGCATAAAGCTTACATATTTACCCAAATTATTATATGCATGTCTAACCGAAGCTAATTTGGGTGGGTTTGTCCCATCCCCAATGTCACTTCTCTTTCTTTTACGGCCCTGACGAGAACATCGATCTCCTTGGCTGTGAACCGATTCTGAAGCGTGCCTGGTAAATGTGCCGTTATAATAGTATTGCGCCATGGAACAAGCGCACCTCGTTCTTCATGCTCTTAAAGGGAATGTGATATGACGCTCTGATTGGTTTATTTCACGTTACGCCCAAACCACACCTATGAATAATGAAGCTACTTCAGACCAACCCCTTTTAGATTTGCGCCAGGCGCAAGAGGCATTTATCCCGCCGGGAAAATAGCAACAGCGCTGGGATCCGCCCACAAAGTTACTTGCGCCTTGCGCTTTGACACTTGCGTTTCAGATCGTTAAAATAGGGCCCATAGACTCATGTCCAATTCAGGGTTCTCAATGTCCATTTCATTTGCATGTTATCCGAGAAAGGTTGGGTTTATCAAAAAGCTTTTATTGTTTTTAAGTTTTAAGCTTTTAAGTTTTTGTCATCATGGTCTGAAGATGATCTGATTCGATTTTCATGAAAATACGCACCTTCGGTGTCTGCCCCATAATAACAATAATAATAAATTCTGGCCTGGTTTAAGTTATATTATAAACAATTAAAGAAAAGTCGATTATTTATCTTGTTAAAACAAGCACACTAACAAGACAAATGACTAGACGGTCTAATCTTACCACAAAAAATCTGTATTGATAATATGCTACGTTTATAAAAGCGTATACTGGCTACTGCCTTCTTTATACTGGCGGAGGTTGCTGAAGTAACGTTAGTTATCCTTGAAGTGCTTCGCGCACACAAAAATGACTTTATCCACAGATGTGGGTACATTTCCGTGAAAAATAAAAATCAACCAGGCACTTTGAAGAGGTTCTGATGCTGGGAGACGGTATAATGAAGCGTGTGGGTTACTACATCCAACAACCGAACATTTTGACGTACCCTCTCGTAACTTCTGCATCCTTGAACTTGGACTACAAAATTGCAGCGAGAAATAAAGTGTTTGGCTGGAAGTCAATGTCCTTATTTGGCAGTTCCGCTGCAAATACTTTGATGTAATAGTTAACAAAACGTCATAGATTACAGAAAAATCGAAACAGGTTGTAAAATGTGACCAAAACAGAATATAAAGATATCAACGAAACCCTTGAAGAGACTAATTTCAACTTTTCTGTACTTATAAACACTCCAAATATACAAAAAAAGGCATTTAAGGGCTAAAAAAGTAGATTTAGCATGATATGTCCCCTTTAAGTCAGCAGTGAGGGAGCATTTTGGTTACAAGAAGATTGACAAGGGTGTAATTGAAGAAGACGGATCGCCTGTCTGCAAAACTTTCCGCAAAAGTTTCCGCTAAAGGAGCCAATACATCTAATTTGATGCAGCACAAAGCAAAGGTAATAAATAATAACTGAGTTCAATTACGTTGCTAGATAATTAATAAAACATTGAGTTTGTATTAAATATAAACGTTTCACTTAAAATCCATGCAGTAGCGGTGAGAGTTTAGCTTTCAGTGCAACGTAAAAAATTTTTTTTAAAAACACGCCATGTTTTGGTAACGTAAGTCTCGAGAAACCAGAATGTGACGTGCTCTCAAGACTCAAGAGTTTCAGTCAGTGACCATTTAACTTAATATCCTATTGCTTTCTCCTGACTTGTGTTGAGTAAATGTTAGGCTTTGTAGTTTTAATATGCCCGGTGTAAAACACTAACATAAGATCAGGGCCGTGTAGACTTCTAGGAAAACCAATTAACTGCATTTAATAACACTGAGATGTTCTCATTTTGTGATCTATTTCAATCAAAGAGCCCTGCAGCCTTTGACTTAATTTGTTATTTTTAAAAGAAAAATACTGGATGTTTACAAAGCACTTCTCTTTAATTCCAACGGAAAATATTGATTATTGTTTGTCATTTTATAATTTTGTACTGTGTTGTGGCAGCAATAAATAACACATTAAAATCTGGTGTTGAGTGTTCATGTGATATTACATTAGTATTGTGTTGTGAAATTAATTGATGCATAATAATCGTGATAATCGTTAAATCGTGATTATTTCTCAGACAATAATCGTACTTACAAAATCTGTAATCGTTGCATCCCTAAACGACACCCTCACGATTCGATAACATATCACGATACTGAACTCACGACGCAATATTATTATGATGCTTCAAGGTAAAAGGTTAACAAAAAAGTACTGTTGATTAAAATATTAAATTTAGGCTAGTATTACATTGGGGGTAGAAATACATGATATATTGTTACACCCAGAAGGATGTATAATAATACTAATAACAACAATAATTATATTGTCATATATAAACATACACAATTTAAAATTGCAATTCATCAAAAAAAATACTATATATATATATATATATATATATATATATATATATATATATATATATAATCCTCTCCAAACGGTGCAGTCCTTACTGAAATATTGTTGAGGTTATATTGTTGCCACATTTATTTCATGTCCACATGCATATTACATAGCTTTTGATCAAATACATTAGTGGTATAACTGTACATTGCCCTTAAATGTTATATTTTCATATGTTCATCTAAGCTCAAAGCCGTGAAGTGTTTTCACAGAAGAAGCTTTGAGTTCATTATAAGTGAGCAAAAATAAATAAATAAATAAATAAACTCAAATCAATATTTTGTGTTCAATTAATTACTTTTGTGGAAAGCAGCTGTGTAATAAGTGGGATAATGTACATTCAGCCAGTTGTTATCACAGACAGACACAAACACACACACACACGCACACACTACCCTTCAGGGTGATACAATACTCTGGGGTTTATTTTTCGATAACAATCAGCTGGATGTACATTATCCCTTACTTAATTTATCCTTTTGTAATCTACTAAAATTGCAATTTTATGCCAGTGGATGTATTAACAGAAGCGGGACCTAATTTGGGTTCCATTATAGCTAGTGATTTCATTAACTTGATTTACTTGACTTTAAAGCATTAGTACACTTGGCCTTTTCTGTGGCAGCTTCACTTAAACATAATCCTGCACTAACTATTTAATGTTGCCTATAAAAAGTAGCACAAGTACAAAATGTTCCTTGATCAACATCTTTGTTGATCCTAGAACAACATTCCATTCAAACCATCCAATTTAAGGGACAAGTTAACAGTTTATGTCAAGTTTAGGCTTACAACCAGGGTTAGGTGCTTCCACATCAGTGTAATTCACCTATTATTTCCCTCTGATTTAATGGATGGGTTAAAAAAAAAATTATGGGTAGGGTTCGGATTGGGCGTAGGGATATGGTTAGGACTACATTTTTGGATCGGAACGTCACAGGTACAGAGATAATTATAGCAATTCAAGTGAATGAACACACATAAAAGCTTAGTTAGTATAGTATAGTAGATTAGTTAGTATAGTGAAAATGAAGATCCTTGGGTCTCTAAACTCTTTGCACAATCCTGTGTGAAGCATTTGAGCATGTTTGGAACTTTCTGGGAGAAAATACGTTTTGGATCACTCATTATTAATGGCAAATAATCTGGGCAATAATATAACAGTTTTTGTCTATGATTCATTTAAATAGAACAGAAGCCTCGATGGTAAATGTTTTAGTTTTTCCATTAACTCTTAATCTCCCCTGCCATCCTTTATAATCTTTTCGAAAAATTTTTTTGATACTGGAATAAATCTGTTTACTGGAATAAATATATTTACTGACAAATATCCTCATTATTTTCTCATAAAACTCAGTTCCTGTACTGACACTGCACATTCTGATTTGGATGAATTAGAGCCAGCCAATGCATGATGGTACAAAGAAAATAATAACTCTTAGATAGGATTTAACCAAAGGTCAGCACCTCAAAACAAATTACCGGGACCGAATACTTCCTCCCACCAGACATACCAAGAGTAGTGTAGATTAAAGATCTGCTGCCGCAAAGATCAATATGAAGCCTGGCAAACTATTGGAACCTCTTTAATGCTTAATTAGCCTCTTTGATGAACAGCCATCTCTCCATCTCCCTCTGTGATCTATTAGCTACAGAGAATATGCATAAAGCTACAACATCTGCTTAGTTAAAATGACAGATGAAAAGGGTCGAAATATGGGATAGTGCTGTAAATATCAGGGCAGGTACAGTATTTCTCTAGTGGACTCTTTAGAACTGGTCAGCAAGCTTTCCATCAGATCTCAAGAGTCTGAGTTATCCTGGAGCCTCATTAATGTGGGTGATTTGTCAACTGCTCTAAAATAAGTCTGATTATTATTCAAGAAATGTCATAAGTTCCACAATTTATTCTGTGAATCCTGTTGTACTTATGACTAAAATATAGTGACAAATAGAGTGTTCAGTTGTGAAAGCACACAGAGGAACCAAGCACATGCTATTCAGTTTGTCAGAATACCAATTATAAATGTGCTCAAACATTTACATGTAACATTAATATATATTAATATATAATGTCATATTATGCCCCTTTACAGAGTCTTTATTTAGTTTTTGGGGTCTACTAGAATAGGTTTTCATGTTTGAATGTTCAAAAAACACATTATTTTTCTCATATTTGACATTGTTGCAGTACCACTCTTCCCAATCTGTCTGTAACACTGTTTAGTTTGTGACTCTATGAAGCCCCTCCTTCAGAAAAGCACAATGTGCTCTGATTGGTCAGCTGGACCAGTGACATTCAACCATTTCAAGCATGTTTCGGAAATGTCATCCCCATTGACATAACCCCGAGTATCAAAACACTAATGCAACTTAACCAGGCCTCACCCATTTATGTTCATATATGCCTTGGGCGGGAATTATTTAAATGAGCAATATTGTGACTTGTTTATGTTACTAGAAAAAAACTGAAAAATACAATGGAGGAGTTTCAAGGAGTGTAATGCTGCGTTCACAACGGACGCGAATAGTGCGTCAAATTCGCGCCTACCGCGTCTAGTTATATGCTTGACCATTTGAATCCATTCGCGCGTCAAGAGCGAAACCCGTTGGCGGCCATCTTTTTTATGTTGATCGAGCATTTATCGAGAGAGTCACCACTCTGTATTTGCTCTGGAGAGCAGAACAGCAGCGTAGGGATCATTATCGCTGTATTTGGGTCCACCAGACCATTCGGAGGCGAACTCAGTTTGGTGAGTTTCACCATTTCCTCGCTCCAGGAGCAGCGCCTGGATGATGGCTGCTTTCAGCGGTACTTCCCCCTGTCCCGCGCCCAGTTTGATGACCTGTTGTCCCGCATCGGAGCGAGGATCACCCTCGCCCTCACCAACCAAATCTGTCAAATATATATAACAGACCGGACACCATCGGGTCTAGAATAATATATGTGTCAGTAACAAATCCAACATAATATACTATTGGTCTGACTAATCTGTCACTTATTTTTGTTTTGATGATAAATAAGCTTGCCTCCAAAAGTGATTAACCTGTCCTGTGATTTTTCTCTCTCTCACACAACACTGTCCAGACAAGAACTGTGTAATTATGTACTATGTTGGTTGTCTTTACATTAGAATAATAATGTTTCATATAATCTAGAAATGGAATAAAAAGCATTCAATACAAAATGAATATGTCTCATATATTTAAATCAAGTTTTTATGTGATAAAATATTTGCTTTGTTGTGCATTAGAACGGAATAGAATAAAATAGTCATTTTATTCCATTTTGTCATATTACAAAATAATGTATTGAGGCATCCAGCATCCAGATACTTCACCACGTGACAGCAAGCAGGCTCCTGATTGGTTAACGCGTGCGAATTGAAGCAGAAGTTCAGATTTTTCAACACGGGAGGTAGACGCAAATTCGCGTCAAAACGCGTGAATGCACAAAAAGCACATTTGCGCGAAACGCGTCAGACGCTCCATCGCGCGGTGTATTCGCGTCTACCGCGCCGCAGGATTTTTTTACATGCGTAACGCGTCTTTGCATTGACTTAACATTGAAATCACTCGCGCCAGACGCTCTATTCGCGTCCGGTGTGAACGCAGCATAATAATTTGTTAAAAACTACTTTTTGGATTAGAAAATATATTCAAAACCTTTTTGACAATAATTATTAAGATGTGTATACATTACATTAAAATATAAACTTTTTCTTGAAAAAGGTTTTTCAAAACCATTTGAAGCCAACATGACCACAAAGGGTAGATTTTTTAGGACGTTTTATAACTGAAACCGGAGAAGAAAGCAAAATTGTTTGTAAATGGTCACTCATAAAATGAAGCTCAAATAAAAAGCTTTTCCTTGCGGCTCTTTAAACAACTCCACAGTTTCAAAGGTTTCCTGAAAAAGAAAAGCTGTTCCTGCAAACATTGAAGACTCAGCAACATCTGTTTTATCTGCCTACTGCAATCTGAATGAGGGACTATTAGGGGACAGCAGTTCTTTAATGGGAGTCTGCACATTTAACTGAAGCTATAACTGAACAATATTCTAGAAAAAGACCCAACCTAGTCTTCAGCCTTATTATACAAGCAATCACAGTGGACTATAGGCTATATCACTCTTTCATAATAAAGGAGACGTTACAGTTATCCTAAAATTGCTTTGAAAGAGCTGAAGGGAAGAAGCCTAGATGAACAGTAAATTGTTTACTTCCTGTAATATGGGACTGCGGGGGCTTTGTTTTGCACTGCAGACTGTATCCATTCTTCAATATCCAGTCAAATTCTGAATGACATGAACTGACACCAAACAGACTTGGATGACTCTATTGAGGGCAACTATTAGGGCTGTGCTCAGAATATCGATACTGCGATACATCGTCATGAACTCCTGGCGATGCGCATATCGATACAGCAGCTTCCGTATCGATACTGTTGTGCTTTTGAATGTAGCCAATTCAGGGCTCGAATTATTCCCGCAAACATTGATTCACTTTAGCATGTAGGTTCGGTTGTATTAGTAAATGAATCCACACAGATTATAAATCAAATCAGTCATTTTAAAACTTTCTGCGTGACGCAATTTCACAAACAGCGTGAGTTCAATGGTCTTCTCTCTCTCTCGTCTCTCAAAGAGCTGCTCAAGGCAAGCGTCAAGCGCAGCCGGTGAAACTGCACGCTCGCGTTCAGGAGTCGGGACACAATATTCACTTGCATATTCGGTCCAGCATTGCATCGTGAATAAAGTTTACCATTTGCACGTCTTTAAGTCTTACCAGTTTAAATATTCAAACGATTTTAAACTATTCAGTACTTGCGCGCGCTCTCTGAGAGTTGTTTTTCTCTGCGTGCATACATACCGTAAAACTTCAAATAATAGCCGAGTCCCAAATAGACGCCTGTCTCTTTTACACGCCTGGTGTGGCGACAGGTTTGGATAAATAAAGGCCGGTCTCAAATAGAGGCTGGGTCTGTTTTTTAGTTTCGGTTTGCATTTAATCCTCTAAAACCCGTCGCATCGTCCGCTTTTTGGCGGCCGCCAATGCCTTTTTTGATCGGTGAATGATGTAGAATAGAATAACTGCTGCTCTTGACAGGGTGCAAACGAGCAGAGAGAGCGCGCCCCGGCCGCGCGCGCGCACTCTCACGTCTTCAAACAACACGAGCGCTGTCTTGATCTCTCTCCCTCGCGCATATTAATCAAAATCTATTGACACGATAGTAAAAGGTCGGAAGACCGCAGTTTCACGTGGAGCATTTGGAGATTTTTAGAGATTAGAGACTCTAGGAACAACATCTCAATGAACAACATCTCAACACTAAATTATAAAGGCCTGTCTCATATAGACGCCTGTCTCAAATACAGGCCGGTGCAGTTCGGCGATTTGGGAAAATAAAAGCCCGGGCTATTATTTGAAGTTTTACGGTAGACTAGTAAAGCCGTATGTGAGATACAGCTCGCGAGATTATCGCTTTAATAGACTAAAACACGCAAAATTATGTCAAAAATGTCGGTCTCAGTAAGTATCCTCCAAACACAGTTGGTTATGTCTTAAATAAGCATAAAAGTTAACAGAAACGGCAATTCCCCGGTTGTAGTTAAGCGAGATATTCTGCTGTCACTCTCTTATGAGCATGTCAATCAATTGTTGTTTCTGCATAAAAATCTGAAAATGTAATCATTTAAAATGATTTCAACGTAGGAGAAATTACTTAGTTTGTTGCACATTCCAACACTTAAGACTAAATTGTTAAATAGGTGTTTAAAAGAGTTTCAGAAAACCAAGTTAAATTTAAGTTGTTACCATTTTTGCTTTTATGAAATGTTTTAAGTTTTGTTTAGTCATTGAGCAGTGTAGATATGCTTCAGTGTCACTATAATTGTCAGTTATCAGTTTTCAGTTATTGAGGCAGACTTTAAAAGTAGAAGGAAGAGCCATTCTAAGTTTTTTTAATTTATTTAACTCATTGTTTTTTTAATGACAAAAACTAAATAGTTTTACAGTTATCACAACTGCTATAACACTGGTTATTCAATAAACAGATATTACTGTTACTAAAAGCTCAAAAGAAATTTTAATTCCAAATTGATCCATATCGTGATACGTATCGTATCGTGACATTGTTGGTGATACACAGCCCTAGCAACTATGAGTAAATATTGGACACAACTCATTTAATTCCGAGACTCCGTGTGCATGTGCTATTATGTAATTAGTGCTGCTTCCTCATATTTAGGGTCAGGCATTTGAACAGGCTTCTAACCCGGAGTATTTTGTGACTATTTTGTGAGAAACCCATCCCGTATCATTTTTGCTACAGACAAGAATGATCTCTCAAATTATGTATCTTATTGAGGAAAAGTGTGCTATACTTTTCTACGTGATTTAATACAAATTCCACCTGGAAGATGATAAAATTGGCAAAATTTCAATCTTACACCAGAGGACGAACATGGATTGCATAGACTTGGGGTTGGGCTCTATAACTTTGGTCAGTAAGCATTAAGGGTGTAATAATTCACAGTTACTTCTGTGGTGAATTCAAATGCTTTCTTTACTGGATCTCTTAGCCCTGTGTAGTTGGTGTTGTTTGATCAAGATCGGCTCGCGCTGCACTGACATTGATGGTCCAAACTGATAAATGGTCAGTGAAGCACAAAATAATTAGGAGCGTAGTTTCGTTCTGCTTTCATTACGTTTGCCATTTGGTATTGGCCAACGTTGTGGTGGTCGCTAGTACACATCTTGAGGCCAGGGAAGTGAGGTTTACCTGCACAGCTCTTACTAGCTTGCCTCCGATAACACTCACCCCCCAAAACCTCACTCCCATTCGGGTCACGGCACCAACCTAGCAACCACACAGACCAGCCTTTGCATCAATAATGGAACCTTATGTTGGTAACACTGTTAACTGTCACTGTAGATTTAGCAGCACAGTACTGTAAAAACCTACAGTCCAATACTGCATTTCTATATTACAGTAAAATACCGTAATTTGCATTGCATTCTGGGTAATTTAGTTTGAGCGGGAACATTTTACAGTACATTTTAGTGTTGCTGAAGCCTAGCTGTAACATGCCAGGCAATGTTGTTTTTTTTTGTTTTTTTTACAGCGTGCAGGGGCGGAGTGGCAATCGGGGAGTCGGGACTTTTCCCGATGGGCCGGTAGTGTTTCGTGGCCGCGAGGGCCGGTCTGATAATATTTAGGCTATACATTGCAAGTTCTTAGCAACACCCGGCGGCCTGGCGTGCGGCCGCTGCCCGCTGGTCAGCATCTCTGCAACAGCGTTTAGATTGAAGAGCGCGTCCAAGTGAAGAGAGACTGTGCACGCGCCACAAGACAAGAGAACAACTGTATCCATGCAACTGATATAGCAGCGGCAACGAGCGCTCAGCTGGATTTCAAAAACAACAGATTTAAGCGCTAGACAGGGAACTACACTGCGACCAAAATGGTCGCATTTGCGACCTTTTGAAATGCCATTGCGACCATAATTTTTAATGGGTCGCAAATGTATCACTGATTATTTTTGTACCTACCTAATGTTTAAGGCTATGAAGTTATAATTATTATCACTGGCCGGCTACTCACCCCGCGGTAGGCTACCGGGTGCATCTATCGAATGGCTTAATGACATCGCAAATATGTTGCTGGTTAAACAACGGTAACATTATACAGATTGAGCACCAAGACGGCCCTGCATCTCATGCCAAAGTTTTTTTTACCATTGCGTCAATTGATGTTGATTAATATGCGCGATCGCGAGGGAGAGAGAGACAACGCTCGTGTTGTTTGAATACGGTGAGAGCGCGCGCGCGGCCGGGGCTCTCAGCTGTGCTCACGCAGCAGACATTCTATTCTACATCAGTCACCGATCAAATAATGCTTTGGCGGGACAAAAAATCTATTTAGAGGCCGGCAAAAAAATGTCAATGCAGGAAAACCCCTGCATAACCGACTGTGTTTATGGGGATATTCACCGAGACGGGCATTCCGATTTCATTAGAATCATCGTGTCCGTCAAGCTTAGAGAGAGATGGCACTGTGACTGAAGAACTATGTGTCTGCCCGGCTCTGTGTGCGTACATTTGCGCTTGATGTTTCAACAGTCAACCTGTTGCGCGAGTTCACATTTCAACAGTCAACCTGTAGCTGAAATACTCTAGCTAAATGTAAAAGTGTTTTATTTAAGTTTTATTTTAAACTTGAATTAAATGTATATAGAAGCTGGCCAAAGCTTAGCACTTTTTATTTTTTATTTTTGTATGAAGACATATAAAGTAATATCAAACTACATTTAATTTGTTGTGTTTCTTTTCTTTTAAATTTTATGTCTACTGCAATCAATCACATAAGAAAAAGTAAACTACATTTACATACTGTGAATCGTTTTTTGAATCGAGAATCGTTTTTGAATCGAAAATCGATTTTGAATCGAATCGTGAGCCTAAAAATCGATATCGAATCGTGACATTTTCTGAATCGTGCACCCCTATTAAAAACACTGTTAAGTTTGTTAACGTTATCTGCTCTTTCACTCCGCTGCTAGTCCTGACATTTTCAAATCTAACTCCGTGAATTAACATTACCTTACAGTTTATTTCGACCAAAACAGACTTGGTGATTGTTGGAACAGTGGAAAGACAAATCGAGGTGGTCTTTTGTCAGTTTTATTTTGTTTCTGTCGAGTTTTAATTCAATGTGTTTTACAATGGCCTGCGAGATAAAATTATTGCATTTGTTAGGTTTGAAGGATCTTATAATAACAAAAATCTCTAACTGTTAGGCCTATCTCTGTAGGGAACACCCGCCTGTCAGTGGTAAAAACAAGCACTTATAATAGACATAACGTTACATACATTTTGCTCAAACTGCTACATACAGTCCGTTTCCCGAATGACGAACTTGACGAATGACGAAGTCGTTTAGACACAAAACCGCGTGAAAATAAGGCTTAAGAATACTGCACTCTCCTTTGCAATGCAAAATGGGTGATTTGGGCTTAGAGAGATTGGCTATTGGTACCAGTTTAGCATTTTACTTAATTTCTATTTAGACCCAGTTATAATGATTATAAAAATAATAAAAAATATGAATAAAGGTGTAAATTGTTGAAAAACTTTATCAGAGTTAATGATCTATTAGGCAACAAAGCAACACATAACAGTTAACTGAAACATATTTATTTTGATTTCTTACAGCTCTACAGTGTGGAACAATTTTATTTGCAGCCTGGGAAGGAGTTTTATGTAAGTATTAGCCATGTTAATACAATGGTTTAAACTTAATTTTTTTTTATTATTTTTTTATTTTTTTTATTTTATTGGCTGTTTTTGTTATTTCTACAGAATTTTCTCTCTTCCACTGTCTGTCTGCTCATCTTTGGTGCTGTGGGTAACAGGTTTTGTCATATGTGTTTTTGTGTGTCATGTCTTTTTCCGTTTTGGTCATCGGTCCAATTTTCGACAGGTTACCACCTAAAATCCCAGCCAAGTTTTAAAGTATGTCATTTGCAAGCTGCAAGTCATGCAGTTTCTCAACCTCTCTCTTAAATGCATTCACCAAGTACCTCTTTGCATGTGGTGTACCTGAGTGCCCTTGCACTTTTAAGAATTTTCTAACTTTTAAGTCACATATGTATCCACACCATGGCGAGGCAAGACTGGTGCCGACTAAAAGCAGATTTCAACCCCAGAATGTTATATTGACATGCCAGATTGAGGACTGCAAATTCCAGAGCACTGTTTTTCAAGTCTGTGTGCACACTTAAATTGTCATATAAGAAATGGTAAAAAGGTGGCCTGTCCATTTACAGGTTGTACCAAATATGTTTGGGTTAGGTCAACCTTTTCCTCTCACTTGAGTAGAACCCATACATTTTCATACAAAGAAACTAGTAGTCATACTGCACCTGACAGCCAGCAGAATCAGCGGTCCATATTGCCTGATGCGCTTAGTGTGCAAGATGCATAGCAGGATCCTGTGCCTGACCAATGTCAGTTTTTGAACAGCTTAGCTCTCTTTTATCTTAAAATGCAAGCTAAAATGCTCCTTCCTGCTACCACTATTCAAACAATCATAGAGGAATTTCAAGAGACGCACAACTCTGGTATGAAGTATGTACTCTCAAAGGTTAATGAGAAGTTAACTATGTTGAACCTGCAGGACAGTGAAATTAGTCAGATACTAGAAGATGAGTTAAAGGAAGATCTCTTTAAAGAGTGCCATGAAGGGCCCATGAAATGTAACCAAACAAGAAAATCATTTTTCAAGAAGTCTTTCAACTACGTTGAGCCCACTAAGGTCTATCTAGGTGCCGATTAAGCTGGCAGGGAACGTTTATTTCAGTATGTACCAATCAAGGAGACACTGAATTCTCTTCTTAGTCAATCAGTAGTGAAAGACCAGTACAGACAGACAAAGATGAAGCAGATGTCAAATTCTCAGACAGATGTTTTGACAGATGTGTTGGATGGAAAAACCGTCAAAAATAATGCATTAATTCCCCTTATCTTTGTCAATAATTCTGTATCAGGATTCATTTGAGGTGCCAATCCTCTTGTTTCTGGTAAAAAGAAGAATAAGATATTGGCTGTGTACTTGACTCTTGGTGAAATATTACCCCACAATCGCTCATATACTGATCAAATGCAGTTGGTACTGCTTTGCAGGGAGGGAGACTTTTGTTTCTTTGGGCAACAGAAAATGTTCTCCCCTCTTGTAGCTGATTTGAAAGATATAGAAGAGCTGGGCTTTGAAACAAATGATGGTAGAAGTCTGAAAGGAGCACTGATAGCCATATCTGGGGACAATCTTGGATCACATTGTATTGGAGGATTCACATAGAATTTTAGCAGAAGCAATGACTTTTGTCATTACTGCTTAATAGACAGAGCCACGTTTCAGAAACAACCTGAAAAAGTTGGCCCCAAAAGGACAATTGAAAATTACAGAGAGAGTGTTGAGCAGCTCAGTGGTGGCCAAGCTATGGTCAACGGAATAAAATTTTACATTAGTCATCTTGTAAATGTTGAGAAACACTTTACATACGTCCAGTTAAGCAGGTGCATTTCACGGTTCACATATTCAGGGAGTGATCGGAACAACAGGCCTTGTGAAGTTAAGAAAGATAGGGAGAACCTTGGGGAACTGGTGCTTTTTACGATTGCTTCCTCTTTACATTGGGGATCATATTAAGAATCCAGTTGACAAACAAGTTTGGCAACTGTGCTTAAAACTGAGGGAAATAGTTGAGCTGATCTGTGCACCAAAAATCAGCCATGACCAGATTGCGTACTTAAAGATTATCATTGAAGAATATATACACTCCAGAAGTGCCATGTTCTCTGACTGTCCACTAAAAGTCAAACATCACCACTTAATTCACTATCCTCATTCTACAGTTTGGCCCTCTGATTCGACTCTGGTTTTGAAAGCAAGCATTGCTATGTTAAACAGTGCGCAAGGAATCTGCACAACTTCAAAAATGTGTGCAGCTCACTAGCAGAAAGGCACCAATTACTGCAGGCATACTTAAGCAAAGGGAAGCTGTTTTTTCCAAATTTTCAAGTTGTCGGACTAGCAAGCAAATTTGAAGAGAGGCTCTACAGTCATGGGATTCAGTTGTCTGCTTTAGTGCACAAGAATACCAAATGGTCTAGTTGTGGCAGTGGCAGATGGTGATGGAATTGTGTTTGGGAAAATTCCAAACACAAAAATTGGGAAAATTGCATTAATTTTACTTGATCAAAGCAGAATTCACCTGATTGTGGAGAAGCACCAGTCTGTTTTACTGGTTGATGTTGGGGTTCATTACCTGACTCTACAGGGGGACTACATCTGTGTGGACATAGACAGTTTAGTTGACTACTACCCACTACCAATTTATGACTTGAGTGGAGTTTCAGTGGTTGCCCTTCATCACGCTATCTGTGTTTAATTTTGCAGATGTTGATGCCTGAAACAAAATGCCTGAAACAATTGTGGACACTAATCACAGCAGCACTACCAAATGAGGATCGCATGAAATCATTAGTTGAGCGACTGCTTTTGGTTGTTGGAGTAGAAGTAGCTTCAGATCTGATTTATGTGAAGGAAGATGACTTAAATGACATATTGACACGCCTACAGTGTCACAAACTTTATAATATTATTACCTATAGATATTTATATACTGTAATAACTACATTTTATATAGTTATAATATCATTAGTAATTTGAAAATTACAATATTTTGCAATAATGTATCAATGTAGATATTACAGTACAAAACCATTGTATCAGTTCAATGTAGATATTACAATACAATTAATTGCAGCAGAAGCAGACAAAAATGACAAAATACAGTAAAAATACAGTACAATACTGTTTTGTAGTTTACAGTACCGGTACTGTTCGTGTGTACTGTAAATTGAATTACACTACAATTACTGTAAATCAAAATACAGTAACTTGTTGGCAACCTTGCTGCCAGTACTGTAAAAATACAAGAAAATTGTTAACAATGTACATATTATATGATTTTGGGCTGTCCCGCATGAAAGAGGACCAATCGTGGCGATTTCTGTTGTTGTGGCTCCTAAACGGTGGTCCTACGTCGTATAGTGAGAGAGGTTAAAAGACGGACGTTTTCATGTTCTTGCGACCAAAGATAGCCAGCAATCATTTTCTGACAGCGTCAGAAATTAAGCATGATCACCTCACAGTATGTTTGCTGCTACAACCTACTACTGTCAATAAACTACTGACGAGCCAATGAAAATGCAACATGAAATGGCATATTGATCAACTTTAAAATCTTTAAAAACTTTTAAAATTTAAAAAATCTAGTTATTTATATTTACTGGCAGACCACATGTTTAAAAGCAGGTTGCTCCGCAGTAAAATATAGCTGAAAAAAAGTGCAGTCCAAACTGCGAAGAAAAAATGATTAAACCCCCACATTCAGAGGGGATGTTTAGCCTTATAGACCTGCGTGACTACTTATAGAGCCTGTTGGTTGAGGGAAGCATGCAGGTGCCCTGAGGTAAGCTGTGCATTGATTGGTCAATTTAAATAGCGCAGGTTTTGAAAACTAGGCTCAGTGGAAAAACGCACCTCTACTTACATTTTTGCAAAACTCTATAAAACGTAGGTAACATATACATACAATTCACTGCAGTTGCCAACAACTTGCTTCTGTTCATGCAAATTATGAATAGCGAGGCAGAATATTGGTTAATAAAGACGTATTTGCAAATGGTTCCTAGCACAATACAATGTTCCATGATTTGTAAACTAACACATTTTGATGCTTGCGTTTCCATATGTATGTTTTCTCTGATGTAGCAAACTTGCTCGGTAGCTCACCTAGTACAAGTGAAGTGTCATGGTTCTGTCACTTGGTTTCACTTATTTTGTATTATTTAATAAACATCATCTCATCCTGCTCTTGCATCCTTCTGGCACCGACCTAGTGTCTTGCATTGCCGGCACCACCCCAGCGGCTCGGCTTTCCAGCGCCACCTAAGCGCCTCGGCCTTCCAGCACCACCCCAGTGCATCACGTCTGCCGATCCAGAAACCGTTCACATCACGTCTGCCGATTCAAAGACTGTTCCTGTCACGTCTGCCGATCCAGAAACCGTTCACGTCACGTCTGCTGATCCAAAGACTGTTCCTGTTTCACGTCACGTCTGATGATCCTGAAACCATTCACGTCAAGTCTGTTGATCCAGAGACTGTTCAGGTCAAGTCTGCTGATCCAGAGACTGTTCTGGTCACGTTTGCCAATCCAGAGAATGTTCATGGCACATCTGATGATTCTGAGACTGTTCACGTCACGTCTGCCGAGCCAGTGTCTTTGGACATAATGGCTGTTTCGAAGCCGGTGTTTGTATCTGTTCCTAAGCCGGTGTCTGTTCATATTCCTGAGTCGGTTTCTGTTCCTGTGCCATTGTCACCTGAAGGGGTTTCTCCGCCATGGCCGCCCGAAGGGCCTGCTCTGCCCACGATCCGCTTAGCCCGGGCCATCTGCACAACCTGCACGGCCTGATCCGTCCTGGCCACCTGCACTGCCTGATTCACCCTGGCCGCCTACTCAGCCTGCACCACCGTGGACCTTAGCCAGGATTACTGGCAAGCCTCAGGCTCCCTGGATCAACCCTCCCGTCCCTCCCTGGACTATGCGTTGGACTTTATGGACTCTCTTTTTGGTTCTGTTTTGGCTCCTTTCCCCCTCCCCTTCTTGGTCCTTGTCTCTGGTTATCTGATGTCTGAGTTGTGTACGTTTCTGTTCGAGTCTCGGTTTTATGTCTCTCTTTAGGGACGCCAGGTGGTGTCCCTTTAGAGGGGGGGTAATGTCATGGTTCTGTCACTTGGTCTGGTATATTCTTAGTTTTTGCCTGAAGCCTTTCTTGTTTTCCCCATCGGGGTTGTTTTTGTTTATAGCTTGTCTTTATTTTGTATTATTTAATAAACATCATCTCATCCTGCTCTTGTATCCTCGTCTCAGTTCTGACCAACCCGTGACGTGAAGTTCTCGGGTATGACCCATAAGACACAACACTCAAAAGAGCTCAAAGACTTGTATAAGCAAGCTAAAATGACATGGTTGCCTCAGTATGCTTTTAGCATCACTCACTGGACATTTCCTTTTGAAAGTGTTGCAACGTAATATGATTTTGCAGAAATGCCACCACATGCATGTTTTTCTTTTCACAATGAGCCGGGGTTGAGGTTTTGTTAGATCACATGGTCAAAGTCAAGAGGAAAAAGGCAGTACCCTGCTATGTTTTCCTCTTTGCTAGTTTTCGTTTTATTTCCACACAGTTAAGCAGACAGATGCAGTGTTTGTGCCTCCTGAGGCGATGTGATGCGTTTTGTTTGAAGTCAGTTCTCAGTCTAATTACTGAGACATTCAAACATATTCTACAGTTACCAGGAGGTTGTTGACAATGGTCTTGCCTCCATTACCATCTATTTTCATTGATGACATCACCAACGATATCACCAGTACATTGTGCCACATTATGCCACGTGTCATATACCAACCAAAAGAAAACACCTCCACCATAAACTGTTAATGGAATAGTTCACTTAAAAATTACAATTCTGAAAAACATTTACTTACCCTCAAGTTGTTTCAAACCTGTATGAATTTCTTTCTTCTGCTGAAATACAAAAAGGAATATATTTTGAAGAATGTCGGTAACCAGACAGTTGATGTACTCCATTGACTTCCATAGTCATAAAAAACTTACTATTCAAAAAAAAAAAAAACTATGGAAGTCAATGGGGTCCATCAACTGTTTGGTTACCGACATTAATCAAAATATCATCTTTTGTGTACAGCAGAAGAAATTCATGCAGGTTTGAAACAACTTGAGGGTGAGTAAATTATGACAGAATTTACATTTTTAAGTGAACTATTCCTTTTAGTGCTTGCTTTCTATTTCCAATATATTTGTTTGTGAGATGTCCCGTCCACATTAAAATCTCATTGGCCAAAAAAAAAAAAAAAAAACTATTATAGCATATATACAATATACTGTAATTATGTATATAATAAACAGAGAAAAGTGACCTAATATTATTTTGATACTTACAGGCACATGAACTGTTTCATTACATAAGATAAAATATCAAACTAACTCAGCAAGACCTGTCTTCCTAGACATTTCAATTATTTAACTTCGCCATTTTTGCAATTACTTTTATCCAGTTGGTCTCAAGGTGATTTTTAAGACAGTTCTCCCCAAGTTCACACTGGTAGTGTGATGGATCTGGCATACGCATTACCATTTACTCTAAGGAAGACAGAATGAGACAAGGGTGCAAAAATGGCAGGCTCTTATTAAAGCCTGTACGCAAGCAGACCTAATTTGAAAGTTCAGCAGGTCAGCATACTGTATGACTGTTATGGAGGGACCTAAATTCTTATACAGACAAACAAAATAGTAAATCTTTTTATTATTAAAAGAGTATTATTCTGCTTGTTGCCTCAATCAATCAATCAATCAATCAATATATACATAATAGATAACTAACTCGTAAGACTATAATCTAGTCAGTTTATGCAACCGGCCACATGTATACTTCATTGTCCGTGTTCCACTACATCTCACACACAGAGGTGTGCTCACGTCTTTCAAAGTAAACTCCATTGACTGAGCACGGATGGATATGCCCACTACATAGCTGACACTTTTGTTTGAGTGTTCAATAATTTGCAGAAATCTGTGCAGATACAAAAAATCGTGCTGCACAATATGGAAAAGCCAAGTAGCCTATACTTTGGCTGACTCAGGATATTGCAAATAAGGATTTTAAAACCACCCAGTTTTAAAACCTGACGTCTGACAGCGTGTTTTTTTACAAAGTGCCAAACACTTAATTTTAATATTGAAAATCATGCTACTTTAGTGCTTTCCTTCAAAATTGTGATTGAAAATGATATTGAAATCACTATTCACATCACCAGACAATGTCATCCCAGCTAATAATAATAATATGTTCCAAGAACATTTTGCTAATGTTTTTAAGTTGTGGAAATATTATTTAACCTTATTTTTTCCTTTCCGTTATACAAACTTTAATGTAACATTCCATTTTGTCATTTTGTGACAAATTATTTTTCCGATCTCCGATTATTTTTCTTCTTTAAACACTGAAACATATGGAAGCTAGCTTCTGCCACATAATTAAACATGTTAAAAAAAACTCTTCTGTTCTTTTATAACAATCAAAGTGTGTTTGATTTCTCTCTTTTTTTAAAAGAAAAAAAGAGAGAAAAACTTTTGAAAAAAAAACTAAAAATTGTGAAATAAATAGTCGCAATTACACTTTTTATTTTTTATTCTGTGGAGGAAACAAGCTTCCATAGAAACAAGTAGTAACATGTAAAAAAAACATTAGATGAATATCCAACTAAAATGTCTCAGAAAAAAAAAAAGCTTTCATGAACAATGTATAAATAATGTTTTTGTGCTAACATGTTTGAGAAAATTATTAAAGATAAAGATGATAAAGAATGTCCCCTGCTAGCTGGGATAGAGTCATGTTCATTGATTTCTGCTCTATCTTCAACATGATTGTCCACTCTAAAATTCTCATAATAATCAAGACCTGACTCTCAACATTTCGGATCTTGCATTTACTAACTAATAAACCACATACCAGAACAGGCAATCAACACCTCACTAAAACGCTTAACACCAAAGCAACAAAGAGCTGCATGCTGAGACCCCTCCTGTGTTCTTCCTTCACCTATGACTGCTCGCCGCCCACAGCTTGAACTCTATTATCAACTACACAGATGATGCCACAGTGCTTGGGCTAATTAACAGCAATGATGATTCAGCCAACACAGAAGAAGTGCAGAACATTGAGTCATGGATCATTGAAAATGGAAGATAAACAGATCGTGAAATTTATGCTTCATGAAGTCCAGTAGTAATATACCACATTTACACCCTTATACGTAGATGACATTATACAGGCAGGGTGAATGGTATGTCCAAAATCATAGTAATTTATGTATATAATTTTAACGGTACACTGCAAAAAATAATTGTCATTTTAACTGTAAAAGACTGTAAAAATAAGGAAAAGCTTTACTAATCCGTGTATCATTCGTTCATTCGTTTTTTTTATTTAATATTAAAAGTAGAAAAATGAGAAAACTGCCTTTTTAGTTTTTTTCATTTTTCCCAAAAAACGAAAAACAAGAATTCAGCTTGATTTTTCGTTTTTCAAAACTGCAGAATAAGAGTCCTCCGCTGCTGCAGTTGATGTGCCAATTCTTATCTCATTTATTGCAACTACATTTCATATTTTTCTCATCAAGCAACCAGACTAACGAATGGCTCGACACAACCCGTACCGGGGAAAAGCTGTTTCCTCATTTTTCTACTTTCAATATTAAATCAAAAAACGACTGAACGAATGATACACGGATTAACACACCCCAATATCAGACTCACATTCAATGGTATTTGGGGTAAAAGGGACAATAATTAACATGATAATAAATAGCTGGCTTACTTTTCCATTTGTTGACATGACATGGTTAGATTTAGATGGTAAACATCATATATCAAGTTGGGTGTCGTCCACCTTAATCACCATATTTATAATGAAACCATCATATTTAAAAATTTGACATTAATCATGTCATATAATAGAACATAACATTTATTTGTTACTACTGTAAAGTTATAGCCTATTAAATTATTATGGGATCTCATTCAATGTTTTCAGAATCTTTACTTTTACAAAAAAAAAAAAAAAATCTGTTTTAATGACAGTATAAATTTAAATATAAATATATTGAACAAAAATGAATTATTTTATTTATCGTAATAAATAGAAAAGTGCAAACTTTGCTAAAGGGAATGTTTTGAACAGGTATTAACTTGCTAAAATATTAATGAATCAATTATTTGTGCTTTTTGCCTCATGCATGCTGGTGAACCTTTGTGTGTGGGTACATTCATTTACAAGATTTTTAAACAAACAAACCACTTTTATGATTTATTTTTCACACAAAATCTTTTGCTCCATCAATGTTCAATAAAAACATAACTTTGTTCTGCAATCATAGGACACTATGGGAGTAGGCCTAGTGAAAAGCATAATTTTTCTTAGGCTATGCCCTTAGCCCCGTTACATGGAAATACATGGAAATGTATTTAAAATACAAATACAAAATACTGTGTGAAAAAATGTATTTAAATACAAATACAAAATACTGTGTGAAAAAATGTATTTAAATACAAATACAGTATTTTGTATTTTGAAAATACACAAAATACATGTGAAATTGGCCATCCAGTGCAGGTATAGGTCACAGTGAATGAAGAAACTACATAGGCCTATTGCTGGCCATTACAAATAAACTTGTGCAAAATAGCAGCCATTTATTTACTTATTTATGACCAGGTTACAATGTAGTCGATTACTTATAGTGAACACTATTAAAAAATTCATACTGCATGTAAAACTGTGGGAACCTTTTCTGCTATCTAGCAAAGAATATGACCCAAAATCTTAATTTTACTTCACAGTAACAATATACATCATGGTTTCACAATTCTCAATATCAGTTTTAATACAACAGCAAAAACTGAATTTCGAACTCTATTGAAGCTTTTTTTTTTTTTCGCGGGTAGTCCAATGCTTTTTAAGTAGGGGTGTAACGATCCCCTCATGTCAAGATTCGATACATATCACGATACTGAACTCACGATAAGATATTATTGCGATACTCCAAGACATATGATAAAAGGTTAACAAAAAATGTACTGTTGATTAAAATGCTAAATTTGATATTACGTTGTGTGTGTAAATGAATAGGTTTGGACTCTGTGCTGGAAACCCAAAGCACAGGACAATAGAGACACCAGAATAACAATATTCATGATTCTGAAGCTGAAAACAGAATTATTTAAGACGAATATGCTTGCACTCTTTCAATGACTAGATATGTATGTGGCCAAATAATGTAGGCCACAAACTTTACCTTAGTTAAAGGGATAGTTCACCCCAAAATGTAAACTCTGTCAGTAATTACTCTCCCTCATGTTGTTCAACCCCCGTAAGACTTTCGTTCATCTTCAGAACACAAATGAAGATATTTTGATTAAATCTGAGAGCTGGCTCACTCCTCCAAAGGTTTCTAAGGGATCGAAACTTGCCGGCCCAGAAAAGGTATTAAAGACATCGTTAAAAAAGTCCAAGTGACTACAGTGGCTCAACCTTAAGATTATCAAGCGACGAGAATACTTTCTGTGCGCAAAAAACAAACAAAAATAAGGACTTTATTCAACTCTTCATTTCCTTCTCTGTGGGCCTCGAGTGAGTTCTCGTAGTGTAACAGCGCAGCGCTTCTGTGTCACACGCATCACACACACACACACTCATGACCAGCGTCGGCCAATAGTGAGCCTGCGTGTGACATACAACACAGAAGCGCTGCGCTGTTACACCACGTGAACTCACTCGAGGCCCACAGAGAAGAAGATGAAGCCTATGGAAGAGTGATCCAGCTCTCAGATTCAATCAAAAATATCTTCATTTGTGTTCTGAAGATGAACGAAAGTCTTACGGGGTGGAACAACATCAGGGTGAGCTGACAGAGTTTTGGGGTGACCTATCCCTTTAACATCAGACATTTGGCATTATCAGGACCCACAAATATTCCCTAATAATTGCATTATTATTAGTATTATTATATTCAACACTATATAGTAGTTAAATGTAGTACTGACACTAAAACTCTGTAAACTTGAATTTTTTCTCACACAGTAGATACATATTGTTGCATTTTTGTATTGCGATATATTGTGACACGATATTGTTACACCCCTATTTTTTAAGTATAGTAATTTTATATTTATTTTATGTAAAGTGTATTTGTTTCTATAAGTTCATTAAAATTATAAATGAGTCTGAACTAGTTGATGCACGAAACCAGCACCTGGATAAAGAGGTTGACTGGCAAAAAGTATTTTATGTATTTTGAAAATACAAAAATACTCATCTTAAATGTATTTAAATACAAATTACATTTGATTTTCCCCAAAGGCTTCAAAATACAAAATAGTATTTTGTATTTCAAATACGTATTTTAAATACATGTATCTGAAATACTGCCCATCCCTGCCTATAGCCTTCTTTTCTTGTGAGATAGGCTCGCAATAGCGTGTTATAAAGTCAGAATTGCAAGATATAAACTCGCAATTTTGAGGCAAAAAAGTCAGAATTGTGGGATAAAAGTCGCAATTACATTTTTTATTTTGTGGAGTAACGTTAGTAGACCATCTTACCTTTTTCATACAGTTGATTGGTGACGAACATTAAGTAGGACAACTCACTGCGTGATGGAGCCTAGAACGCAGGTAGAACGGCCCTAAAATTCAAGATATCAGGGAAAAATGCCTCTGAATGAGTTTTTGTCTCATATCTTATGATAGTTCAATATCACACTAACGATTGCAAACAAGTGATCGAGTGAGTGCCGTTTTTGTCCCGATTAGCACGAGCAAATTTGAAATTGATTTTATCATCTTAACTGTTCAATAAATAAGTTAATATTGTGTTATATTTTAGAAACAAAATTGTCTGCTTTTGCTCAATTTTGACAACAAAAATATTACCTGTATAGCCCAGAGCAGAACTTTTGTTTGTTTCCGAGCAACACACAACCGAGTTTAATTTCCGAATTGTTCCGCGTTTTGAGCGAATCATTCGGGTGAACCGATGCAATGGCACATTCATGAAGAGAGAGACGGGGGAGAGAGGCCGTTTCTCAATGCGTTCTTGTCGACTTGTGAAACGTTATCAGTCGCTGCCCAAGTACTGTTCCAATTCAAAGTTTACATCTAGCCAAGTCCAGGGCCGTTTTTCTCAATACCAAGTAGTACGCAAACTTCGGACTTGCGTCCTTGGTGGTTCGGACTTGGCAAGTTCGACTCAGGAGAACGAACTCCCGAGAGGACGCAAGACCGGTTCTCTTACGAGAGGTACTCTCGTACTGCGTAATATCTTACGCTAGGGGAAAATCTCTTTCCTCGAGATATTGAAGCCAAAAAAATTATCCTTAATTTTTAATTATTGTAAAACGCGTTGCGGCAGCATGCAGACATAGGCAAGACGGCTCGCGTGCCTATTGGCTGACCTGCGGCAACTGCAGCAGCCTATCGAGAGAGGCCCCCCGTGACGTAATGTCCAATGGGGGCGCTTCGCGCCCACTACGTCACGTCCCGCCAGAACAGGCGTAGCCTGGGCCTATAAATACAGCTCGATAGGCTGATATAATCTGATTTTTTACCTCTTCAGCGAAGCTCACGCATCGCTGGATCTAGAGTGAAGAAGCCGCGCCGTAGAAATAAGCCTTTCAGCGGGACGAGCCTTTGCACCTGAGGACGCCGGCCTACATATCGCCGCCTTCAGTCGCCGTACCTGCTGCGCTTTCCGGCGTCATATATCCTTTCTGTTTATTACCTTTTACTCTGTTAAAGTGTGTGTTCGCCGCTGCGACACACGCTTTTCTCTAAAAGAGCTAGCGTCTTTTTAAAGATGCAGAAATCCTGTGGTTCGTGCCGAACCACACTCAGCGACGGGGACCGCCATGTCATCTGCGCTTCCTGCCTGGGTGAGGATCACGCGGCTCGCGCGCTCACTGATGGCGGCTGCCATCACTGCGAGCTCTTGCCCTTGACGACTCTGAGGACTCGTCTGGCACTGTTCACCGAGCCTGCGCTTCCGTCCGCTGCAGTGCCGCGCCGCAAGAAGCGCCGTACTCAGCGCCCCCCCGAGCCTCCTCTAACACACGAAAGCTCGCCGGTTCGCCCGCCAGCTTCACCAGTTTCCCTCGAGTCCCTCACTGACGGACAACGGCCGCCGCTTGCTGCCGCCTCCGTCATCACGGACGACGAGGTGGCTGTAGAGGAGGCCAGCTGTTCCATCCTGGCGTCGGACAGCGAGGATTGGGCGAGCTCCGTGGACCTCCCCCCTTCTGCCCGCGAGTCGTCAGGAAAACGGGCCAGCATCGAGTCTGAACTGATGCGCGTGCTATCACAGGCCGTGGCGAGCCTCGGCCTCGAGTGGGCGGCGCCCGCGCCGCCAGCGCACAACCGGCTGGATGGGTGTTTCCTCCAGAGGGACCGCGCTCCACCGTCTTCCAGACCAGCGCCTTTTCTTCCTGAGTTACACGAAGAAGTCGCAAAGTCCTGGGGCGCCCCCTTCTCAGCCAGGGAACGCACTTCTGTCTCGGCAGCATTCTCCACAGTTGACGGTGCTAAGGACAGAGGGTACTCCTCCCTTCCCCCAGTGGAAGAAGCTGTAGCGGCCCATCTTTGCCCGCCCTCTGCTGGACGGCGCGCTAAGACGGCGCTACCCTCGAAAGCCTGCCGAACTACTTCCGCCATGCACAGTCGCGCTTACTCCGCCGCTGGACAGGCTGTATCGGCATTGCACTCCATGGCTGTGCTGCAAATCTTCCAGGCCGACCTTCTCCGTAAGTTGGACGAGGAAGGACCGGAAGCGATCAGCGTGCCGGATTTGCGGAGCGCCACGGACCTCGCTCTACGCGCCGCTAAATCCGCTGCACAGGCCATCGGACGGAATATGGCCTCTCTCACTGTGGCCGAGAGACACCTGTGGTTAACGCTATCCGACATGCCGGATGCGGAGCGCTCTGCGTTCCTCGACGCGCCCGTCTCGCCTGCTGGCCTCTTTGGGTCGTCCGTCAAAGATTTCGCGGACAGATTCGCCGAGGTACAGAAGACGTCACAGGCCATGAAGCACTTCCTACCGAAGCGCTCGAGCTCCGCAGCAGGCCGCCCAAAACAGCCGTCTGCTCGCAGCACCCAGCCACAGCCTCCGCCCACCGCCGCCGCTTCACAGCGCCGCCCAGCCCGGGACCAGAGACAACGCTCGCGCTCTTCAGGCCGCCGCCCTCCCCCGCGTGGGCCACGGCAGAAGATTGAGCTGAAGCCCGAGGCCTCAAAGCTTTCCTAGCCACCCTGAGAAAGCGACGGTGTTCAGGTCTCGCCGCGGCCAGACTTCCACCGAAACGTTTCGCTCGCGCAGTTCCAGGAAATGTGACTGCGTCAGTGTATTCTGCAGTAAACAAGTCGGTACCAAAGCCCGCTTGCCTGCACACAAACGCCGTTTTTACGGCGACCCAGATAAATCCCATAAAGAGTGTAATTTCTGGTGTTCCGGCCACGGCCGACGGTGTTATGAGTGTAATAAAAATGCCCACTATTCAGTGCTCATTCCTACACACAAGCACAGCTCTTCACAGCTCAGGGGCCGCACAAATAAAATCGACTCATGTCGATTGTGCATTAAACAAAGTGTTTGTGCCCACAACCCAGTGCCCACAAACACTACATACTGCATGTCCCACGGTTTCCATGGTAACGAGACTAGCACACATTCAGTCAGCTCAGGCAGACGGTGTTTTCAGTGCAGCAAATGTGCCCGCCATTTCGCGCCCACATTCACGCACAGACATGTTGTGTCCCACACGGGTTGCCCCGCTCTCTCTCTCTCAGCGAGCCGCTGTGAGAGATCTAAGCGCGGCCAGGCCGCGCGCTGTGATCAGCTCGCCCCCCGCCTCGGACATTGCAGCAGCAATGTGTATGTTACAGCACACAGAAGCTCTCACATCGCCACTACGTTGCGACCAGAGCCCGAATTTCATTCTACCCCTAGCTATTCATGCACATGCATGGGAAAAGCTTCACGGTGTGTCAGAATGGGTGTTGAACATTATAAAAAGAGGCTATTCGCTGCAGTTCGCTCGACGCCCCCGCCGTCACACGGCGCGCGTCGAAACCACGGTAAAGAACGAAGTGGCTCATCTGCTTCGAGCCGAAATAGCGAAACTATTGAGCAAAGGGGCCATAGAGCCTTTATCTCAAGCTCAGAGCGAAGGGGGTCTATACAGCAGATATTTTCTGGTACCGAAAAAAGACGGGGGTCTCCGACCCATTTTGGATCTCAGACAGCTGAACAGAGCGCTCGCGAAGCGCAAGTTCAGAATGCTCACAACCAGGAAAATCCTCGCGCAGATTTGCCAAGGGGACTGGTTCATGTCAATAGATCTGAAGGACGCGTATTTTCAGATACAAATAGCGTCACGTCACAGGCGATTTTTGAGATTCGCCTTCGAGGGCCAGGCATATCAATACACAGTCCTACCGTTCGGCCTGTCCCTAGCACCCCGTACATTTACAATGTGCATGGACGCGGCTCTCGCACCCCTGAAACTGCGGGGCGTGCGAGTTTTGAACTACTTGGACGATTGGCTGATTCTAGCTCGATCACGCTCAGAGCTCATAGAACACAGGACCATTTTACTCGAACACCTCGAGAATCTGGGTCTCACAGTCAATTGGGCGAAGAGTTCGCTGTGTCCCAGTCAGAAAATATCTTTTCTGGGCACAGAACTGGACTCGCTGTCCATGACAGCACGACTGACGCCAGAGCGCAGACTGAATGTTCAGCGCTCCGCGAAATCCTTCCGCTGCGGCACTATAGTCCCGCTCAAAAGGTTTCAGAAGATGCTGGGTCTCATGGCCTCAGCATCCTCAGTGCTCCAGTTGGGTCTGCTTCGCATGCGCCCGCTACAGCTGTGGCTAAATGCGCAAGTTCCATCACGAGCATGGACTTCCGGTCTATTTCGCCTCAAGGTCAATCAGAAATGCGTTTCGGCTCTGAAACCTTGGAAAGAAAACGACTGGTATCAGTCAGGTGTAAGCCTGGGGACTTCCTCGAGGGTGAAGGTGGTGTCCACGGACGCCTCCACCTCGGGATGGGGAGCGCTGCTCGAGGGCAGACCGTTCTTTGGCCTGTGGTCAGAACGGGAGAGGCTCTTGCACATAAACTGTCTGGAAATGATGGCAGTCGATTACGCGCTGAGGCGTTTTTGTCCCCAGATAAAGGGCCACCACGTCTTGGTCCGCTCGGACAACATGTCGGTAGTGGCCTACATAAATCGCCAGGGTGGCGTCCGGTCCCAAAACCTGTACAGGTTGACGGAACGCCTCCTGGTCTGGGCCCAGCACAATCTGCGCTCATTGAGAGCTGCTCACGTGCGTGGTCACCTAAACCTGGGGCCAGACAAACTGTCCAGAAACAATGTTCCGGCAGGAGAATGGTCTCTGCATCCGCAGGTGGTCCTACTGCTATGGGAGACATTCGGCAGAGCACAGGTGGACCTGTTTGCGTCCCGAGAAAACGCTCACTGTCCGAAGTTTTTTTCCAAGAGCAGGGATGCGCTGGCCCACGTCTGGCCCCGCTGCCTACTCTATGCTTTCCCCCCCGTCTCACTCCTGCCTCAGGTGCTAGAACGGATCAGGGAAACAGGATGCTCAGTGCTGCTCATCGCTCCGCTCTGGAAAAACCAGGCTTGGTTCCCAGTGCTGATGCAACTAACGAGCTCTGCTCCATGGCCGATACCAGTGAGGAAAGACCTCCTCTCTCAGGCCAAGGGTTCGATTTGGCATCCTCGCCCGGATTTATGGTCCCTGCATGCATGGGCCATCAACGGGTACCCGCTCACCTCCCGGAAGGAGTGTTAAACACAATCACGCAGGCTAGAGCTCCGTCCACTAGGCGGCTCTATTCCTCCAAATGGTCTGTGTTCTCTGGCTGGTGCGAAGCTCAGGGCTTCTCACCCCCAGACTGTGGGGTTTCAGAAGTTCTCTCCTTTCTTCAAGAGCTACTGGACAAGGGCAGAACCCCATCCACGCTCAAAGTCTATGTGGCGGCTATTGCGGTATTTATAAAACCAGTCACTGGCCAGTCACTGTGGAAGAACGATCTGATCGTCCGCTTCCTTAAGGGAGCTAGGAGGCTGAATCCTCCCAGACCCCCCTCAGTCCCCATGTGGGACCTTTCAACGGTTCTAGAGGCCATGAAAGGTGCCCCGTTCGAGCCAATCCATTCGGTGGGCTTGAAGCACTTGTCATTCAAGACAGCGTTTCTTTTGGCTCTTGCTTCAGTGAAGCGCATCGGGGATTTACAAGCGCTCTCAGTTAGCGCGACATGTATGGAGTTTGGGCCAAATGATTCGAAGGTCATACTCAAACCAAGACATGGTTACGTGCCAAAATCCCTCAACACTCCGTTCAGGGCCCAGGTTATTTCCCTGTGCGCCCTGCCGGTTTACAATGAAGGAACAGACGAAAGCTCCCTTTGCCCGGTCAGGGCATTGAGAGCATATGTGTCTCGCACGTCCGTTTTCAGACAGACTGAGCAGCTCTTCGTTTCGTTCAGTGGACGTCCTAAGGGACTGGCCGCGTCGAAACAGAGCCTATCCAGGTGGATAGTTGATGCCATAGCGCTGGCCTACACTTCTAAGGGCTTACAGTGTCCTTTGGGTATCAGAGCGCACTCCACGAGGGGCGTGGCCTCGTCGTGGGCTTGGTCTAGCGGGATTTCCTTACAGGATATCTGTATGGCGGCGGGCTGGGCCTCCCCGTCTACATTTATAAGGTTTTATAACCTAGAGGTTCCCGCCTTACAGGCTAAACTACTTTCGGTCTAAATAGTACTGTCTGCCCCGTTGCTTCGGCTCAGTGTACTAAAATTGCTCGAGCAACGCTCGCTGATCGATAACGTATAGCCATGGGTCATAAGACCCATATTGATGCCCAGTGCAGGCTGAAATTTTCACCCTGACTGTGTTGTTATGTAATTAGCTCCCTTCGGATGCCATTTATCGGGGAATGATGCTTCTAGCCTCTCTTCTCTGGACTCC
Source organism: Semotilus atromaculatus (assembly GCA_031834385.1). NCBI lineage: Eukaryota > Metazoa > Chordata > Actinopteri > Cypriniformes > Leuciscidae > Semotilus > Semotilus atromaculatus. Next base: position 23,415,352 of record JAULUF010000052.1, read on the forward strand.
CTGTGAGTTTTGGTGATAATGCATTATATGAGCCCCGGGCACCTGCCCGTGGGACTTTGGTGTTAGATCCCAGCATGCACGGCGTTTTACACTGTGTTCCCCTAGCGTAAGATATTACGCAGTACGAGAGTACCTCTCGTAAGAGAACGTACTCGGTTACTAACGTAACCTCAGTTCTCTCTAGAAGAGGGAACGAGTACTGCGTATCTTGCCGTGCCTGCAACACGCTCTGGTTCGCTTCGACGATAAAAAACCAGATTATATCAGCCTATCGAGCTGTATTTATAGGCCCAGGCTACGCCTGTTCTGGCGGGACGTGACGTAGTGGGCGCGAAGCGCCCCCATTGGACATTACGTCACGGGGGGCCTCTCTCGATAGGCTGCTGCAGTTGCCGCAGGTCAGCCAATAGGCACGCGAGCCGTCTTGCCTATGTCTGCATGCTGCCGCAACGCGTTTTACAATAATTAAAAATTAAGGATAATTTTTTTGGCTTCAATATCTCGAGGAAAGAGATTTTCCCCTAGCGTAAGATATTACGCAGTACTCGTTCCCTCTTCTAGAGAGAACTGAGGTTACGTTAGTAACCGAGTACGTTATTCTGCAAAGGAACAGCGGCGTTCTTGATCACGTCACTCAGCACGCTCTGGCTAGTCCGGTTAGCCTATCTCTTTATGTATATTTTAGGCAACAATAAAACGAAATATGTTACAACTCTGCCTCTTTTCGTCTACAATAAAACGATATATTTTATTAAACACCACTCCTCTTTTCATAAAAAAAAAAAAAAAAAAAAAAAAAAAACTTAAACAGCCTAATGGCCACACAAATGTGGTACAGGCAACGCGTAGCTACATTGATTATCTTCACAGCATATATTTATAAGAACATGAAAACAACCCTGCTTCTTTTTTATTTCATTTTAAAAATATGAAACATTATTGATTTTTATTGACATTTAACAAACAGAGACAGGGTTGTGTCATTTTATTTTATTGTAGGCCTACAGTGAAGAGAATGTTAAAATATATATTTGATAGGCTATGTATATATATATATATATATATATATATATATATATATATATATATATATGTATGTATGTATATATATATTAAAGTTTATCAAATAAAATTACACAACCCTGTCTCTTTTTGTTAAATGTCAGTTTTAATGATCAATATATCCAGTATAAATGTATAGCCTAAAAGGTAAGAAGCTACAATGAGAAATAAAGCAAACAATTCAGTGAAACATAAGCTCTCTAATAGGCTACAAAGTTAAAGTTAAATAGCCTAAATATATAAAGTTATGAAACTTCACTTTGCCCTCAGCCAAACCGATTTGGCATGGAACAATATTAATGAGACCAAAGATTGACTTATACACAAGACAAATTATGTACGTCATGTTTATCCACTAGACTAGAGACATCAGAGCCAGCGGCAAACGTCAGAAGCACTAGCTGAGGAACGGCTGTTCCAGTCAGGGTTAATGAGCGTTGAACACCCGGTGATCGCCTGGATTTCATAACTCCAAAAACTTCAGATACATTTTTCAAATGTATAATTTCAAATACATTATTCATCTTTATAAATAAACCACAGATTTGAGCTTTAAACAACTACATTCTCGCCTGAAACACTCTTAAAATTACATTTCATGACACAATAACAGTAGTATTTTGATATTACGCGGGTTTTCTCCTCTGCTATTGACGCTTGCTGGTTAGTGCGAGATGCATTCTGGGATACATGGCTGTCTCAAGTCTGCACAAGTCACCTCTCGATGCATCCTCGGTAAAAGGGGCGGATCAAGAACACATCCGGGGATTTGAACTGGACTTGGCTATATGTGAACTTTGAATTGGAACAGTACTTGGGCAGCGACTGATGACATTTCACAAGTCCACAAGAACACAAGTACAGACAAGAACCACTGATATAGACCTTATGTACCAGAGAAACGAAGGCACCGCCAATGTTTAGAAAATTGTCTTTGAACTTTAGTTTTTGCGGTCGCTCTGTATATTTCTATGGCATCGCTGTCGAGGAGTAATTAGCTGGTGAAGTGGATTTACTTATTGTAGAGTTAACGAAAGTTATCACGAGCATTGTAATGTTTATCATTGTAAAGCAGATGTCTTAACAAATGTCGACCGGGAACTTTTTTAAACAAGCCGTTCATTCATCTATTCAAGATCGTTGTGAAAATACAGACCGGAAGTCAAAAGAAAACGAGCGCAGCGCTGAAAAGGGGCGGGGCTACATAAGGTCTATAGAATGACTGGATATCTCATGATGTCATAAACAGTGAAGCCACCGTGCCGCCATATTGGTATTCCCTATAATTTTAACATTGAGCTCCTTTTTTTGTACATTTGGAGTGCTGTCAATACAGAGAACAACGACAAAAATCGGTGTTGCCTACACCGTGTTATCGTCTTTTAAAAATTAGCTCCCTGTTGACTTCAATGGGGCAAGTTTTAAACCTGCTTTTAGCCTCTTAACATCCTTGATGTGTCATTACAAGTGCACAGCCATGTGAGTGGTGTTATTAAGAGTGAACACAGTCAATCTGACTGCAGTAGATGTGAAAGATATTAATACAAATTATGTTAATTCAGCCAGCTCACATACCTGTGTTTTCTTCCTGTTTTCGGTCGAAGTCCACAGTAGTCGATTGTCGAGTTTGCGCGCGCGATCATCAAACTCAAAAACCTCCTCCGTGTGTTCAACATCTGATTCGGATGAACTATCGATTTGAGCTGATATTCTCAGAACACCACACACACCGTCATCGGCTGACAGCTGACAGTCAGAGTCTCTACTGTTGCTTAGTTATCAATGATCGCGCACGCGAACTCCACAATCGACTACTGTGGACTTCGACCGAAAACAGGAAATTAATACAGGTATGTGAGCTAGCTGAATTAACATCTTTTTTTTTTTAATATCTTTCACATCTACTGCAGTCAGATTGACCGTGCTCACTCTTAATAACACCACTCACATGGCTGTGCACTTGTAATGACATATGAAGGATGTTAAGAGGCTAAAAGCAGGTTTAAAACTTGCCCTATTGAAGTCAACAGGGTGTACATTTTAAAAAGACGATAACACGGTGTAGGGAACGCCGATTTTTGTCGTTGTTCTCTGTACTGACAGCACTCCAAATGTACAAAAAATGAGCTCAATGTTAAAATTGACCGGAGTTCTCCTCTCCGAACTGATCTATATAATGACATCATAGATCAGTGTCAAGTAACGGTAAAAAGACTTTGCACAAAGCTCTTTTTGAAGCGGTCAAATGGTGTCGCTATTGGACACTTAATTGTGATTATTGCTGCTCGGAGGTTTCTTATAGGCTACTGTTGAATGTTTTATCGTTTTTTGTTTTGTTTTTTGTAGAAGCATTACTCTTGCCTCTGAGAAAACAACACAGGAATAGCAACAATTGTACATATAAATTACTACTTATAGGGCTTGAATTACTAGCCTGGCTGCGCCCTCCTACGCACTTCCGCTCAATTTCATTTTCCTTCAGTACTACGTCTGGGATTCTGCTGTAGACTTTGGTTTTCTCCGATCAATTTTTTGTAGGACCAATCAGCGAACAGAGGGAGTGGCTAAGAACGATGACGTTGTGCGTTATTTTGAGTTGTAGTTCAGTAATGGCAGCGGAGCAAGATGCGAGCGAAGCCATTCGGTCCGTTGTAGCAACGCTGCCGAATATCAAGAAGTTAAAGCCGGAGCAAGAACAATCTTTGGATAGTTTTATTTTGGCCATTGATGTTGTGGCCCTCCTCCCCACGCGGTTCGACATACGTCACGAGCAAACGTTAGCGATTGGTGGCAGATCCAGAGTGACTCTGGGCAGATCCAATAGTTTTAGACTTCAATAGAGTACCCGCCTACAAGGAAGTTAACGATTGTCAATGGAGCGGTGCCAGACTCTCTGTACAAATGAAATGTACGAGAGTCTGTACTAGCCCTCTGCTGGTAGGGAATCGTAATATGGCCGCTCGAACACTTCCGGTCGCTACATTGCCTGCTGGCAGTTTAGAACATCATGAGCTATCCAGTCATTCTATATAGATCAGTGACAAGAACGCATATTGAGAAACGGCCCAGTTCAAATCCCTGGATGCGTTCTTGATCCGCCCCTTTTACCGAGGATGCATCGTGAGGTGACTTGTGCGGACTTGAGACAGCAATAGCAGAGGAGAAAACCCGCGTAATATCGAAATACTGTTATTGTGTCACGAAATGTTATTTTAAGGGTGTTTCAGGCGAGAATGTAGTTGTTTAAAGCTCAAATCTGTGGTTTATTTATGAAGATAGCACCTATTTAAAAAATTTATCTGACGTTTTCGGAGTTGTGAAATCCAGGCGATCACCGGGTGTTCAACGCTCATTAACCCTGACTGGAATAGCCTTTCCTCAGCTAGTGCTTCTGACGTTTGCCGCTGGCTCTGATGTCTCTAGTCTAGTGCTTAAACATGAGATATAATTCGTCTTGTGTATAAGTCGATCTTTGGTCTCATTAATCTATAGTTTGTTCCATGGCATGTCGTTTTGAATTCTTTGCTTTATTTCTCATTGTATAGCTTCTTATACCTTTTAGGCTACTTATACTTTTATACAAAATATTATTGATCATTAAAACTGACAATATATATGTATAGAATATATATAGAATATTTATTTTATTATAGGCTACATTCTCTTCACTGTATGTACATGTATAATACAATGAAATGACACAACCCTGTCTCTGTTTAATGTCAGTTTTAATGATCAGTAATGTAATTTTTTTTTTTTTCTAATGAAAACAAAAAGAAGCAGGGTTGTGTTTTATATTTCATTTTGTTATAAATGTATCCATTGAAGATAATCAATGTACGCGTTGCCTGAACCACATTTGTGTGGACATTAATATGTTTAAGATTTTTTTTAAAGGAAAAGTGGCAGAGTGGTGTTTTTATAACATATTTCGTTGTATTGTTGACAAAAAGAGACAGAGTATTATTTTATACCATATTTCATTTTATTCTTGCCTTAAATATACAGATAATACTGTATAAATACTGAATGCTTGCCAAAAATACAAGAGATAACTATAGTAGCCAGAGCGTGCTGAGTGACGTGATCAAGAACCCAGCATTTGCATGTTCCATTTGCAGAATAACCTCTCGTCCTCCGGAGTTCGTTCTCGAAGTTCCGAAGTTTGCATACTTGGTCTTGAGAAATGGCCAGACATTCCTGAATGAGTATCAATTGAACGAATCGAATGAATGAATGACTTAATGACTCACTCATTAAAGGAGTAGTTAACTTTCAAATAAAAATGTTCTGATAATTTGCTCACCCCAATGCCATCCAAGATGAGGAAAACATTCCAGGATTTTTCATTGGAAAGGTCACGCATGACGTAGTCGGAAGTATCGACCCAATGTTTTCAAGTTTGGAGTTGGAGGACCAAAGTTATTGTATGCTGAATGACACATATTTATATGTATTTGTGTCAGTTTATTGTTTAAAATTGTCCTTACGTGTGCATATCCAGGATGTTTAATGATGTCACGCGTGACCTTTCCAAAGTAATGCTCAGAGATGGTACAAGATGGGCATTTGTGGTTAAAAAGTATATCATTTTTATTTATTTATTTAAAATTGTAATCGCTTGACAGCCCTTATATATATATATATATATATATATATATATTTGTCCTCAATCTTTAATCAAAATAACTTCCCCTCTACTGCCATGAGGATGGGACAACCTGTCACTCACATGAGATCCACCAATAGCAAACCACAACCATCTAATCAATTCAAAATGAAGTCACACCGCATATTTGTGTGTTCGAGAAGCCGTTTTACTCAGAAATAAGTCACAATAGGGAAACTATTACAACTTCCATTTCATGACAAATATTTAACCACATACTACAGAACTCGACTTTATAACTGTCTGAGAAATACGAAATGTCCATAAAAATGTCAATTTCAAGCTCTAACTTTTTAGTAGCTGTTCTGTGCACTTTTCACAGTTAGTAGTGTCACGCACAACACTGAGGGATGAGCACTTTTTCACCCCAAAACCACATTTCTAACAAATCGGCACCAAGTTTTGCAGTAACATGATGTTCCGGGTTCCTGCGTCACTGAGATGATGCACACTCTCATTATGAATGTAAAGGTCAAGATATCTGATGCAATATAACAGGCAACATTTATCTGTGCTTATGCCTAAGGAATCATTGTAAAATTTTACTTTACTAATAAGTTAAAGACAAAATTTTAGTAGTGTTTAGATTTTTTTTTTCTCTAAACTCCCTGAATCATTCTTGTTCAATTCTCTGCATTAAAGCTGCCGTCGGCTCATTGTGTCCAATCAGCGCAGGGGGGTGTGAGATATGACTGTCAATCACAAGTCGTGCACGCACACGTCAATCACATGCACACGCCTGAATTCGCGCAGTAGAGAAGAGTGATGGCGCACTGACGAGCACGAACTCTGTGGGAGGGTTCGTTGATAGTGGGAGAGGGGCATGAGAGTTGTAAACATTCAAAATTTTGCCTAAGTCCACTCAATCAGCCAGAGTTGCCGACGGCAGCTTTAAGTTAAACTATGCATCACTGTTTTCTCAGTTTGGCCCATTTGACATGTAGAATAGCATTCAAGTGTATAGCATGTCATTAGTTGGATTTACTCAAAATATGCAAACCTCCCTGAATGACTCACTGTTTTGAGTCTGAAGAAATTAGCGGCAATGGTGTCAGTTTGGTTGTTTAGCATGGTCCAGTTAGCCCATACCCCCGTAACTACACCAAAAAATTGCAGATATTTAATTTATTATCATAGATGTTTTGCCAGTGAAGAGCAAAATTTTGAAGAGCTCTTATCATTATGAAATGGACTTTTCCCTGTCTGCTGCCTTTACCGTCATGGTCGTCATGGACCTTAAGCCATCCGCCAATAAGCTATATTGATGTCACTTGTGAGGTTTATTACTAACAATAAGACTAAATTCTGGTTATGAAAATGTATTTTGCTAGAAAAAATCAGCACATTTTAAAAGGATAGTTTACCCAAACATTTTAATTATGTCAAGTCAAATAAAAAAAAGTTAATAATGTTGTTAATTTATATAGCCATTTATATTATATATTAAATGTCCACAAATAAGCAAGCCAAAAGCCAAAGGCGACCGTGGCAAGCAACCAAAACTCAAATTTTCCTCTGGCCAACGAATGAACGAAATATGACATATTTGTCATCATATACTCAACCTCATGTTGTTTCAAACCCATAGGACTTTTTGCAAGATATTTTTAATGATACCAGAGTGATTTCTGTCTCCCTATAGAAAGTCCACGCAACCAACATTTTCACGATTCACAAAGTTCATCACGACATTGTAAATATATCCAAATGAATCCAAATGAAGAGACACAATCTTTTAATTTGATGAACGGATTTCATATAAGCCTTTATTCATCAACGCACATATAGAGATCATCATGTATGTTAAACTTTTTTTTTCTTTCAAATCAAATCTTTTCAGGCAGACTGTCCACAATTTTGATTTCAAGTGATCAAATAAGATTTGTGCAACAGGCTCGTTGGAAAATACCTGTGGCAACATTTTTGCAAATGCAAAATAAGAACCAATAAGTATCAATGCAGTTTCTTACAAAAATGAACACTAGAAGCAGTAAAACAGCAAGCACTTTTAATCGTTTTCACACACAATTATGATTACAGGGGAAGATTATTAATTAATAAAGACTTGTTTTCACACGGCTCCTTGCACAATATTATGTTATGACCTCAAAACACTTTTTACCATATTGCATGATTTGTAAATGAATATATTTTGGAGTTTGGACCTCTTAACCAGCTCCATATGTTCAGTTTTCAGTTTAATGTACTAAGCTTGTTCGATAGCTCAGCTGGTACAGAATTGTACTTGTGATGCGAAGAGCTTGGGTACGAAAGATGAGTCTCAATGAAAGAGCTGAACAACAAGCTAAAATGCCATGGTTACGGTTGTGTTTTTGTCACATTTGCTTTTATTAACACTACTGGTAGGTTTAGGGTTTTGTGTATGTGTCTGTTATTTTATAATGGAGCATGGAACCTTTTAGTGCCACTCCAAGGACATTTCAATTCAGAACTGCGTTGAAACGTACAAACAACAACTTAATTTTTTTGTTGTTGCCATATTCACGTTCATCTGTTCCAGAAAATACTAAACACGCTTTTAGCGTCACTTATTGGACATTTAACTTTTTAAACTGTCGAGAAACATGCACGACACAAAGTATTTTGCGTTTTGCAAAAATGTTGCCACAGGTAGGCTACATTTTAGCAATGAGCGTGGGCTGGATTTGTGTGTCCAGATATAAACATACATACATAAACGATTTGCATTATCTTGCTTTCCAAATAAGCGCCCTGTCAAGTCGCGGTGCAGACCTTATCCATCGCACAGAAAAATGGCAAATTCTTTGGACACACAATTTGAACACCATATGAATAGGCTACTTCCGGCATTTCCATCACCAGTTTTGTCATTATTGTTGTGTGCCCTATGAAAGGGAAAGTTCTCCCAAAAATGAAAATTACCCCATGATTTACTCACCCTCAAGCCATCCTAGGTGTATATGACATTCTATTCTTCTTTCAGACGAATACATTCGGAGTTGTATTAAAAATACAGTAAGAATCAGTGTGGCGAGCTGGACGAGGCCGAGGGTCGTGGGAGATCGGCTCGAGGCCGGTGGCGTGACTGCTGATGAGGGACACCTGTGCAACGCACCGGTCACGTATCTCTCACGGAGGAGCGGAAGCATAAAAGGAGGAGCGACAACGCTGATGGACGAGAGAGGCCAGGCCTGGATATTATTTGATGTTTTGTTTCATGTGGCAGCAGTCATCCGTCAGGAACTGCTGCCTTTATTTTCGTTTTGTATTTGTTTAGTTATTTATTAAAATCTGTTGATTGTTTGCCATTTCCCGCCTCCGTCTTCCCATAACATCTAACCTTGCTACAGTACAATCACATTTGAAAATTAAAATTAAAATCAGTTTCGCGACATGACAACGATATGCTTAAAACAGAGACATTTTTCCTTTGAGTTTTCCACGTACAGACGACACCGTCAAAACGATTCCCGTTCACACGGATCTGCGAAATCGACTAAAACCGCTGTATTCTGCTGCCAGGCCATTAGATGGCGATGAAACACTATAGATTGAACACATGATATGCATGTGCATGGCGTCATGGTCTTCGGAGGTTTGCATTTTTGCTGTTTACGCGTTTGCATTTTCAGGCACCAAAAAAGCCATTGTCGTGTAAACGAACGGCCAAAACACATAAAAAGTTTTACGTTTTTAGTTGAATACAGTGTTGTGTAAACATTTACACAGTTTATTTATTTAAATACAGCTGGCAGAGCTGGGGACAATAATCTACCAGCCAGCGATAATGAGTGGGAGGAGCCGAAGAAGAGAAGAGGGAAAACACACCACAGCACATCACACAGAATGTGTCTCTGGACATACAGTAACAATCCCTTTCATAGTATAACAATAATTGTTTCTTTAATGAATGAACACAGGGGCAAGCAGGGTGAGGTGGAGCGAGTGCTAATGATCTCGATTCCCTTAAAAAGGGATGAAAGTGAAGGACAAGAGAGGACCAGGCCTGGAACATTTATGTTGTTGTTTTGTTTTAATTTATGTGGCAGTCGACGGTTAGGGGCTGCCAGTTTACTTTAGTTTTATTGTTTGTTTATTGTGTCATTAAAAGTTGCATTTAATGTTCGCCAGGTTCCCGCCTCCTTCCACCCTTACCAATGAACTTCCTTACTGTCTTATTTGACATTTTAGTTTACAGCCTTTATGCTGCCTCACTGATCACCTACTGTTAGAATGCTGTAACCCTAAAGGGTTACTTTTAAGAAAATGCACTACTTAAAAAGCCATTGTTGTCTGAGAAAAAAGTCAAAGACAGAATTAAGTTTTTGGCAGAATATGGGAAGCTGTGTGTGGAGGGATGAATTGAAGCTCCAGACAGGTGTCTTTGAAAATCTGGTGAGAAATATAATAATAATTGTATCTCTACCACAGTGAAGCCATGGAGGAACAGTGTTATTGTGTTGGGAGCCTTTTTAGCTGCTGCTATTTGTGAGCTACTTCACTGTGAAGTACAGGAGAATATTGCAAAATGGCTTGATTCCTACAAATGAAAAGTTGTTATCTAAAGGGGAATGATCAGATGTTATTAGGCTCATTGTTTGGGATCGGTCAGAGTCCATATTTGACCCCTTGAGTGAAATTTGTAATTTTTTTTGGTATCACATTATACTTAAACGAACTGGTATATATATTTCAACTATGAACTGTTTAGAGCCATTAACATTGAGTAGAACAACACTGACTCATCCTCCTGTATACAAAGCTGTCTGCTATTCCGTGTAAAGTTCCTTTATACAGTCTACAGTTTCTGCAATTCTTGAATTCTGTTACTAAATGAATCAGTGAACAAATATGAGTGAATCTTAACAGCTTCAAAAAACATTGATTGACAAGGAAGAGTCCAGAATTTTGTTTTATTACGTAAATAAGCCTATTTTGTTATGTTATATTATGTTTTTTTTTTTTTTTTTTGCTGTTTGTAATATACATTTCCCTCCTATTTGTTATATACATCCTTAAAAATCACGATCCAAGCCACATGTGTACCTTCATTCAGGATCAGCATGGGTAATGTATGCTAACAGCCAGAAAGGCCTGCATTTGGCCTTTACACACTGCCTGTTTTTACAATCTAAGTACATTTGTCTCGAATTGTATGCAGCTGGCGATCATTTTGTTTGGGTTGGAGCTCCTAAAATAAACAGAGCTGTATGACCCAGCTCGCTCCACCTGTGCAGCTGTATGCTCTGTCAGCTGTGAGCATGAATCAGGCTGTTTTCTGCCAGACTCCTGCTGAACATATTCAGGTCAGACAGTTCTTATTTGCCCAGGTTGTCTCATCACTCAAGCCTGAACGTGGGACTAGACTCGCCAAGATTACATAATGACAGACACGAATAAGCCTGAGTTGAGATGTATTACAAAATAATAGGGTCAGGTCATGTTTTTTTAATTAACCTGTTCTTGCCAATCTTTTACACATCCAATGCGGAAGTGTAATGCACGATGTCTGAATAAAGATTGTATCTTTGAAAATTCATTTGTAGGTAAAAAAAAAAAAAAAAAGGGTTTGGTTACAGTTGTGTCATGCCTATTGCTGATTTTTTTTTTTTTTTTATCATTCACCTCCAAATCCAAACTTTTCTGTGGAACACAAAATGTCATAGTTGATATTTTCCATATTACTAAAATGCATATGCTGACTGATGAAACATGCCGAGTGGAACGCGCTGCATGGTTGATGCATTTTTCTATCAGAATAAAAATGACTTTTTATAAAATAATAAATTGTTGGATTTTCTGATAGAAAAATAAAATTCTGAACTGATTTTTCACTTCATCAGCCAGACGAATAAAACATGCTTGTTTTCACTGGAGTCTTCTTTTCAGCAATCCAACAACAAGATGCAGAGAGACGCCTGTGCAATAACACATACGGACATGTGCGCCAGACTTAAATTAAATAAGTCTGAAAATAATAAATGAAATGAAGTAAATGTCATCCAAATATAACTGCAATAATGTACAACAAAGGGTTACATTTAATTTTGATGGTCCACTTTAGACATCCTAATAAACTTTGCAACAACATGTCAAGTAACTCTCATTAGAGTATTAGTTACCTGTAGTAGACTGTTATAGACTTCTAGGTTAGGGTTAGGTTTTAGGGCTTAGTAGAATAAGATTCGCATGTACTTGCAAAAGTTATAGTCAGTAGAGTGTCTGTTGGTGACCATCAGAATAAAGTGTTGTAGATATTAAGCAGACACTCTACTAATACAGTAATGACAGTAAGTTGACATTTAGTTGCAAAGTTACTAGTAGAATATCTAAAGTGGACCATCGAGGAAAAAAAAGTGTTTTTTGGTGTGTATTGTGCTCATGAGTCATCATTGTGAAGAGCAGTGTGTGCACAACTCTTTGGGAGAAAAAAAGATTAAATACTAAGCTTTTAATTGTCTTAACCACAAATTACTGGTCAGGGAATTAGCTAATTTTAAGAAAAGGCATTACTTAAAAAGCCATCGTTGACATTGTTGAAAACCGTCAACGACAGAATTAAGTTTTTGGCAGAATATGGGAAGCTGTGTGTGGAGTGATGAATTGATGCTGGTGTCTTTGAAATTCTGGTGAGAAATATAATAATAAATGTATCTCTACCACAGTGAAGCCATGGAGGAACAGTGTCATTTTGTGGGGAGCCTTTTTAGCTGCTGGTATTTGTGAGCTACTTCACTGTGAAGTACAGGAGAATATTGCAAAATGGCTTCCCACAAATACAAAGTTGTTATCTAAAGAGGAATGATCAGATGTTTTTTTTGTTTTTTTTTTAACAAGACAATGCTCCTGCCCAAATTGCAAAGACAACCAAGAAGTGGCTTGAGGCTCATGTTTTGGCATCGATCAGAGTCCAGAAGTCCAGATTTGAACCCTGAATCTCACATTAAACTCAAATGAAGTGGGAGATATTTGTCAACTACTCATGAAATGTCTGAAGCCATTAATATTGAGTGGAAAAAACACTGACTCTTCCTCCTGTAAAAATCAGTTTGCTATTCCGTGCTAAGTTACTTTATATACAGTATGTGTACAATTATTGATAATTTCCTGAATATGATCTGTGATTTAAAGGGTTGAGACCATTAAAAGACAACTTGCATTTTTTTTATTTATTTGGCCTTTTTTTGCATATATATATATATATATATATACGTATATATATGTGTGTGTGTGTGTGTGTGTGTGTGTGTGTGTGTGTGTGTTGTGAAATATTTCTATTTCAAATAAATGCTGCTTTTTTTGTTCATAAAATGTTTTCATAAAACTATTTAGCATCACAACTGTTTTCAACATTGACAATAAGAAATGTTTCTTGAGTAAAAGAAAATCAGCATATTAGAATGATTTCTGAAGGATCATGTGACACTGAAGACTCGTGCAATCAGCATATCAATAAATTACATATTAAAATAGTAGCCTATCATGTAATATTATTTCACAATAATTCTGATTTTACTGTATTTTCAATTAAATAAATAAAGCCATGGTGAGTATAATTAACCAAAACATTAACCCCAAACTTTTGAAAGGTAGAGCTTTCAATTTAGTCTAATTATTGACTTACTAACTTATCACTTAAAGTCCCCCTGTAGTCAATAATTGTATCCCTTAAAATTCATCTTTGATCACCAAAATGACATATTTTAATGTCTTTCCTTGAATTTAAGCTATATACTTGGGTTTTGTTTGCTTTACCCTACAAATGCAGTTATTTATCTAACTCTTGCACTATTAAACACAACAGTTTAATTACAAAGTTGAAAAGTTGTGTTTCTGTATAGCTTGGACAACAGAACTGGGCTAAATTCATAAATTAATGTTTTTTTAGTTTTTTTTTTAAAGAGGCCCCTGGATCAACACAACTGAATTTTATCAGCATTCTACTGATTTTAAATCACATTCTAGAATGAGACCACTTTATCACTGCCAGGTGCCAGCATAATCGAATAATATAGTTTTTTTAAAGCACATTTTGCACCAGCATAGGTACAGTTATTTGTAGACCAGCAGAACAGATCATCTACATTTTTGCAGCTCAATCTATTTGGTCCATAGAAAAGATATACACTTCAGTTAGGCTAAAAGTTGGCTGTAATTGCCAGGAAAGAATCTAATTATCGGTTAATGTCACAGTGAATCCCACGAGAGGGCTGAAGTTTGGCCAGTTTCCAGCTGGGTTCCCAAGCTGATATGCATTAGCCCCACTTAAAGAGCAAGTGAATCGGCACAACAAAATCAACAAGTGGGTGACAACAGCTAACAGACACATCTCAAAAGCTAATCCCAGTCTGAAAGCAAGAGCGGTGGGAGGAACATTACTCTGCAAGGCATACGGCCAAAGACGAGTCAATCAAGCTCTTACTGGGTGAATAATTTAAATTTAGTGTTCAACATGCTGGGCGCACTAGGTCGTGAAAGTCACTTGTGTCACCATAATTGGTTGCAGCGAGCGTAGCATGCCGATAAGCCTGGCAGAAGACAGCAGGGCGATCTGAGCCGCAGCCAAATGTCACTGTAGGTTCAGGTGGACGAAGCCGCTTGGAAAACAATGATGGGCATGTGATGACATTTGCACGCCCAGAGAGATTGTCCTCTATCACTATATCTCATGTCAGGTCAGAAAGGAAACTGACCTCTGGAGAAAAGGGGGGCTATTACTTTTGCCAATTTTCACAGGGAGCAAAATCAGCTCATTTCATTTTGGCTTTTCTGCCACTTTTAATGATAAGGATAAATGAATGAATGGATGAGGCATTTAAATAGCGCGTTTCATATGTACTACTGTACACCCAAAGCGCTTTACAATCATGTCAGGGTCTCTCCTCAACCATCACTTGGATGATGCGACGGCAGCCACAGTACAACGGCGCCAGTGC